>JARLTB010000377.1:15660000-16012500 GCA_030141615.1 Unio pictorum
GAATATATATATATATATATATATATATATATATATATATATATATATATATATATATATATATATATATATATATATATATATATATATGTGTGTGTGTGTGTGTGTGTGTGTGTGTGTGATTGTTTGTATAATTTAATTTTAAGACACTCTAGACTGCCTGCTTCTAGCTCAGGTACCTTTGCAGATCTTTTTCGTATTTATTTGTTTACATCTGTTTTTGCAATGGATCGATTTTGAGGAGCTCTTGGTTAACTAACTTTCTTAAGTTACGACTGAAATGTGTACTATTTTAACTGCATGGAGGGGGAGCTGAATTACCTGAACCAGAATGCTTTAAATGCACTCCTGGACATAGAGAGGAAAACCACAAATTATAGCTTTGTCTGTGCTAGGAACAAACTATGCCAGGACTATAAAGGTGGAGAGCTTGGCAACCACGCATAGTTTGATGCATATACATATCTCCTGCATGATTAAGTTGACCATACCAGCGCTCACTGACATTCTTGTCCTGCATGATTAAGTTGACCATACCAGCGCTCACTGACATTATTGTCCTGCATGATTAAGCTGACCTTACCAGCGCTCACTGATATTATTGTCTTGCATGATGAAGTTGACCTTACCAGCGCTCACTGACATTATTGTCCTGCATGATTAAGCTGACCTTACCAGCGCTCACTGACATTCTTGTCCTGCATGATTAAGCTGACCTTACCAGCGCTCACTGACATTATTGTCTTGCATGATGAAGTTGACCTTACCAGCGCTCACTGACATTATTGTCTTGCATGATGAAGTTGACCTTACCAGCGCTCACTGACATTATTGTCCTGCATGATTAAGCTGACCTTACCAGCGCTCACTGACATTATTGTCCTGCATGATTAAGCTGACCTTATCAGCGCTCACTGACATTATTGTCTTGCATGATGAAGTTGACCTTACCAGTGCTCACTGACATTCTTGTCCTGCATGATTAAGTTGACCATACCAGCGCTCACTGACATTATTGTCCTGCAAGATTAAGCTGACCTTACCAGCGCTCACTGACATTCTTGTCCTGCATGATTAAGCTGACCTTACCAGCGCTCACTGACATTATTGTCCTGCATGATGAAGTTGACCATACCAGCGCTCACTGAATTCTTGTCCTGCATGATTAAGTTGACCATACCAGCGCTCACTGACATTGTCCTGCATGATTAAGCTGACCTTACCAGCGCTCACTGACATTCTTGTCCTGCATGATTAAGCTGACCTTACCAGCGCTCACTGACATTCTTGTCCTGCATGATTAAGCTGACCTTACCAGCGCTCACTGACATTATTGTCCTGCATGATGAAGTTGACCATACCAGCGCTCACTGAATTCTTGTCCTGCATGATTAAGTTGACCATACCAGCGCTCACTGACATTGTCCTGCATGATTAAGCTGACCTTACCAGCGCTCACTGACATTCTTGTCCTGCATGATTAAGCTGACCTTACCAGCGCTCACTGACATTATTGTCTTGCATGATGAAGTTGACCTTACCAGCGCTCACTGAATTCTTGTCCTGCATGATTAAGTTGACCATACCAGCGCTCACTGACATTATTGTCTTGCATGATGAAGTTGACCTTACCAGCGCTCACTGAATTCTTGTCCTGCATGATTAAGCTGACCTTACCAGCGCTCACTGACATTCTTGTCCTGCATGATTAAGCTGGCCTTACCAGCGCTCACTGACATTATTGTCCTGCATGATTAAGCTGACCTTACCAGCGCTCACTGATATTATTGTCTTGCATGATGAAGTTGACCTTACCAGCGCTCACTGAATTCTTGTCCTGCATGATTAAGTTGACCATACCAGCGCTCACTGACATTATTGTCCTGCATGATTAAGCTGACCTTACCAGCGCTCACTGACATTCGTGTCCTGCATGATTAAGCTGACCTTACCAGCGCTCACTGACATTATTGTCTTGCATGATGAAGTTGACCTTACCAGTGCTCACTGACATTCTTGTCCTGCATGATTAAGTTGACCATACCAGCGCTCACTGACATTATTGTCCTGCATGATTAAGTTGACCATACCAACGCTCACTGAATTCTTGTCCTGCATGATTAAGTTGACCATACCAGCGCTCACTGACATTATTGTCCTGCATGATTAAGCTGACCTTACCAGCGCTCACTGATATTATTGTCTTGCATGATGAAGTTGACCTTACCAGCGCTCACTGACATTATTGTCCTGCATGATTAAGCTGACCTTACCAGCGCTCACTGACATTCTTGTCCTGCATGATTAAGCTGACCTTACCAGCGCTCACTGACATTCTTGTCCTGCATGATTAAGCTGACCTTACCAGCGCTCACTGACATTATTGTCCTGCATGATGAAGTTGACCATACCAGCGCTCACTGAATTCTTGTCCTGCATGATTAAGTTGACCATACCAGCGTTCACTGACATTGTCCTGCATGATTAAGCTGACCTTACCAGCGCTCACTGACATTCTTATCCTGCATGATTTAGCTGACCTTACCAGCGCTCACTGACATTATTGTCTTGCATGATGAAGTTGACCTTACCAGCGCTCACGGAATTCTTGTCCTGCATGATTAAGTTGACCATACCAGCGCTCACTGACATTATTGTCTTGCATGATGAAGTTGACCTTACCAGCGCTCACTGAATTCTTGTCCTGCATGATTAAGCTGGCCTTACCAGCGCTCACTGACATTATTGTCCTGCATGATTAAGCTGACCTTACCAGCGCTCACTGATATTATTGTCTTGCATGATGAAGTTGACCTTACCAGCGCTCACTGAATTCTTGTCCTGCATGATTAAGTTGACCATACCAGCGCTCACTGACATTATTGTCCTGCATGATTAAGCTGACCTTACCAGCGCTCACTGACATTCGTGTCCTGCATGATTAAGCTGACCTTACCAGCGCTCACTGACATTATTGTCTTGCATGATGAAGTTGACCTTACCAGTGCTCACTGACATTCTTGTCCTGCATGATTAAGTTGACCATACCAGCGCTCACTGACATTATTGTCCTGCATGATTAAGTTGACCATACCAACGCTCACTGAATTCTTGTCCTGCATGATTAAGTTGACCATACCAGCGCTCACTGACATTATTGTCCTGCATGATTAAGCTGACCTTACCAGCGCTCACTGACATTATTGTCTTGCATGATGAAGTTGACCATACCAGCGCTCACTGAATTCTTGTCCTGCATGATTAAGTTGACCATACCAGCGCTCACTGACATTATTGTCCTGCATGATTAAGCTGACCTTACCAGCGCTCACTGACATTCTTGTCCTGCATGATTAAGCTGGCCTTACCAGCGCTCACTGACATTATTGTCCTGCATGATTAAGTTGACCATACCAACGCTTACTGAATTCTTGTCCTGCATGATCAAGTTGACCATACCAGCGCTCACTGACATTATTGTCCTGCATGATGAAGCTGACCTTACCAGCGCTCACTGATATTATTGTCTTGCATGATGAAGTTGACCTTACCAGCGCTCACTGAATTCTTGTCCTGCATGATTAAGTTGACCATACCAGCGCTCACTGACATTATTGTCCTGCATGATTAAGCTGACCTTACCAGCGCTCACTGACATTCGTGTCCTGCATGATTAAGCTGACCTTACCAGCGCTCACTGACATTATTGTCTTGCATGATGAAGTTGACCTTACCAGTGCTCACTGACATTCTTGTCCTGCATGATTAAGTTGACCATACCAGCGCTCACTGACATTATTGTCCTGCATGATTAAGTTGACCATACCAACGCTCACTGAATTCTTGTCCTGCATGATTAAGTTGACCATACCAGCGCTCACTGACATTATTGTCCTGCATGATTAAGCTGACCTTACCAGCGCTCACTGACATTATTGTCTTGCATGATGAAGTTGACCATACCAGCGCTCACTGAATTCTTGTCCTGCATGATTAAGTTGACCATACCAGCGCTCACTGACATTATTGTCCTGCATGATTAAGCTGACCTTACCAGCGCTCACTGACATTCTTGTCCTGCATGATTAAGCTGGCCTTACCAGCGCTCACTGACATTATTGTCCTGCATGATTAAGTTGACCATACCAACGCTTACTGAATTCTTGTCCTGCATGATCAAGTTGACCATACCAGCGCTCACTGACATTATTGTCCTGCATGATGAAGCTGACCTTACCAGCGCTCACTGACATTCTTGTCCTGCATGATTAAGCTGACCTTACCAGCGCTCACTGACATTATTGTCTTTCATGATGAAGTTGACCATACAAGCGCTCAATGAATTCTTGTCCTGCATGATTAAGTTGACCATACCAGCGCTCACTGACATTATTGTCCTGCATGATTAAGCTGACCTTACCAGCGCTCACTGACATTCTTGTCCTGCATGATTAAGCTGACCTTACCAGCGCTCACTGACATTATTGTCTTGCATGATGAAGTTGACCTTACCAGTGCTCACTGACATTCTTGTCCTGCATGATTAAGTTGACCATACCAGCGCTCACTGACATTTTTGTCCTGCATGATTAAGTTGACCATACCAGCGCTCACTGAATTCTTGTCCTGCATGATTAAGTTGACCATACCAGCGCTCACTGACATTATTGTCCTGCATGATTAAGCTGACCTTACCAGCGCTCACTGACATTCTTGTCCTGCATGATTAAGCTGACCTTACCAGCGCTCACTGACATTATTGTCTTGCATGATGAAGTTGACCTTACCAGTGCTCACTGGCATTCTTGTCCTGCATGATTAAGTTGAGCATACCAGCGCTCACTGACATTCTTGTCCTGCATGATTAAGTTGACCTTACCGGCGCTCACTGACATTCTTGTCCTGCATGATTAAGTTGACCTTACCAGCGCTCACTGACATTCTTGTCCTGCATGATTAAGTTGACAATACCAGCGCTCATTGACATTCTTCTCAAGTGTATACTACGTCCAATACTTAAAACAGAATTTTTAAAAACAAATTATGTGATCTCAATTAGAAATCGTTTGATGAAGTATCACCATTGATAATACACGACATTTTCAAATTCTTTTGCAATTTTTATCGTATACTTTCAGGATTTTATATTTAATACTCCTGTTTTCTTCTTTTGTATATATTTTAAAGAATTTTAAGATCTTTACGTTTTATCTTTCTTTCGTAGTTTATTGTTTTGGAAGTGTTCATCTTAATAACATTTGTACAATTTTCATTCTGTACAAGATCGCCACTGCTGTGCTGACGTGTCGTTAAACCCAACTTATACATACGTACATGCACTAATTATAAACACTGTATTGTATAACCCTTACAATTTCATATCAATAACAAATGTATAAACATTTTACTGCTTGCATCGACCGGACTTTTTTGTGTAATATTCAAACAACGGAACAGGTGTAAAATGCATCCAAGACACGTCCAGGTATTTTAGATCTCATGTATGTTTACGACAAAATTGTCTAACAGGAATGAGGACTGGGAGCAAATGAACATCAACGCTAGCATCTTAATCTAACATTTTTAGAGGGTATTTTTTTAAGCATTATGTAAGTTTGTTTGGAAGAGGTTTGCGATGTTGTGTGCAAATCATTAACAACAAAAAAAAAGTTTATATATAGATATAGAAAAAATGCATATCTACACACGGCTGCCATCTTATAAGCATATCACAAAGCACGTCCCACTCAGTTCAGACATACCGTCTAATCTCGTAACACATCTAAATGCGAAAATAGTAGATACTAATTTTCAAGTAGCTTAATGCGCTGGCTGACATAGGTGTCATACGTGTTATAAAAAGAAAAATTCTATCCGTCCTGTTAACAGTTCTAAGTTGTTATGTAATAAAACTTCCCACACAAGTATTTCATATTTTATACTTTATAACATGTTTCAATTTACACAACTTCAAGGAGTCACAAACGAGTAGTATACAGTGATTTACATTACTTAAAGGAGTCATAAACAAGTCCACCAGGGACGGACCTAAGTTTTTCGGGGGGGAGGGGAGGGGCCCAAACTTGTTATTGGGTTAAGCGAAGGCGCGAAGCGCCGAGACTTCTAGGGGGGTCCGGAGGCATGCACCCCCGGAAATTTTTTTTCAAGGATGCAAAATGGTGCAATCTGGTGCTATCTGAACCTTGAAAAAGGGATCTAACAAAAGTGACTAAAAACTGCAATATTTTAAAAACACTAAAAAAAAAATATTTAAAATAAATAAATAAATAAATAAAAAAAATAAAAAATTCGGAACCCCCTTTGCATCTTTTATCAAAAGCAGTGAATAGTTTTTTTTTTTTAAAGGGGGGGGGGGGGGGCGGGCCCCTATAGCAGGTCCGGCCCTGTCCACAACGATTTACTCAACTCAAAGGAGTCACAAACAAGTTCACAACGATTTACACAACTCAAAGGAGTCACGAACAAGTCCACAACGATTTAACACAACTTCAAGAGTTACTAATAAACAATCAGTTTGCGTCTGTGAACTGTTACGTGCTTAGGCTCGAATAAGCAGCAACACAGAAATAGTGAAAACTAACAAACTTGTATAACTTGAACAATGAATTTATTAAGTACAATTATTTTCATAAAATAAATAAACTTACGGTTTTAGAGAATGAAATCCAACATTAATCCAATATAGAATTCACAATAATAATCCACTAATGGAATTGCAAGAGTCCTGATAAATAAATGTTCTAATAGTTCCAGGTTCGAATCTTGACGATGTAATCCAAAATAGCTGACAATGTCACGTGATGCAGTTCTTGTTTTAATATCCAAATGAAATTATGAGCACATGTTTTCTCCTCCAAATAGATAAACAAATCCTCTTGCTTCAATGAATTGACACATTGTCCAGTACAAGGTAATCAAAATTAACTCAAACAGAAAACACAACTTAACTTTAAAAAAGCCCAGATTCTACTGAATCTCTCTTCCAGTACACTGATTTAAAATACCCGTTTTCTAATGTAAACAAGGGATCACGTGATTTTCTGGAAAGTCAAAGAAAGAAACTACCTTCACTAAATCACGTACTCAAAGAAAGATCTAGATATTTCCTACCCCCAAGAGCTAAAAATAAAAAGTTGTCCTTGAAATTAACCAATAGTTTTAGAAGCTTGTTGACAATGTCTAAAGCAGGGTCAGGAATTAGGTCAACAAGCCAAGGTCAATCTGTTTACAGCTAGAGTCTAGGTCAGCCTGAATTTTCCAGAAAAAATCTCCCAATTAACGAATATTAAACCCTAAATGACAAATTTGGATTTAACAATTAAAAAATAAATAATTTAAATCCAATAGACGTAACAGAACCTATATGCAGATGTAGATATAAATATGATCAAAGAAAATTTTAAAACAGTGGACCAGATATAGGTACCTCTGTCCGCTTTTATATCACTAACAGGAAGTCTGATTTGGGATCTATTTCGAATGTCCTTGGATTAAAAAGGAATTTATTACAGTGTGACGCATTTGGTTTCCTAAATAACTATATATTTGAGGCATGTTAAGCTTTATGGAGAAAGTTTAGCCAATAAATAGTACAATTAATTAATGAATTAATTAAAATCTTGCGAAACACGAATTTACCAAACTCGGCAATTATAGGACAGCAAGTATACCTACGTTTCCGATGTTGGGGGATGCAACAAGGAAAATCCAAGATAACTAGAATATTCAAGTGGCTGTCATCCTATTGCTTTTAAATACAGACTGATTATATTGTTCCATTTATTTTAGTAATCCAGCTCTTCTCAGCTCTCTGTGGTCTCGAGGTGGCCCTCTCACTTATATCGAAAACACACTGTCGCCAGATGATGATTTCTGTAAGACTTGGACAAAAACGTGTGTACTTGTATAATGGACAGAAGGTGTTACGATCCCATCGAAATGTGGAGATACAAACGAAAGGTACTTTAAATGGCGGGCAATTTTTAAAATAAACATGCATTTTATAGTTTGCTTGCTTATGGACACAATTTTTAAAGACATAGAATGAACAGTGTTTAACATAATGTTTTGGTAAAGAATGGGTTTCTTTTCAGAAATTGTCAGACCTGTATGGATATCGTTTCAGACAGTTAACTCTTCTCTCTGTCAGAATCTTTAGACAGTCTTTGCGAGATGTTATCGCACTCGCTGCAAACACCCACCGACCCTCCTGTTGCTACATCCAGGCAATCTGTATTATGTACTTCCTTGTTTTATTTCCGAATTTTCTGTGAGGAAAACGGATTTTTTAAAGTCTTTTCAAACTTTCTAACAGTTAAAAAAAACAATACGATATTATAAAGTGCACAACTTACAGGTATGCAACAAATATTTAGAATACACTCATTATTTCTACAAAATGAATGAAAAATTCACATTTTGAATATTTTCTACAGGATATATTTCAAATCAGTGGAATTTAGGTTCATTTGTTTTCTTCATATAATACCACGACCTGATGATGCCCATCTGTACATAGTCCATAACCAAGTGTGAAGGACTGCAACTCAATACATAATTAATATACAGTGAATATGTTGGATGTGAGGGCGGTTGCGGTTGTGTGACATTATTCATCAATGTTATTTTCTGTACAGATTTAGGTTTTCCACTTGACGAATGTTACAAGGATAAAGACAACGTTTCATATTAACTGACGAAACCTTTATCTTGGTGTACAAACTGTATCGTCTGCATATATATATGTACGTTGGCCACGCGCATTCCTCGCAGCGCATACATCTTTCAGAACATTTTCCCAAATTCTCCCTCCCCCCAATTAGGAACTTTCAGTAGATCATACATTACTTTTCTTATCACAGATTGAAATACAATTTTTAAAAAAAAATTGTTATATAAAAACGAAGGAATACATCCAAAGTATGTTGGCAGCTTCGTTGTGATGTTCTCGACATACGATGACGCACACTACGCGCTTCTTTGCAGCATCGAACAGCCCTGTGAGCGATTACTGCAACTAAAGAATTAGTTTGGTTCCCCCTGTGTATTAGGCAAAAGGATTCACGGTACTCATGATATGTAAGAAGGGAACCAGTCTATATATGGTGAAGATAAATAGAGTATATATTGTTTTGTCAGACCAGGATTGGTTGATAATGAAAGTAAGATTTAAGTAAAAAGAATCTGTTGATTGTTTCTCAAAGTTGTAACTGCAATAAAATTTATTGATAAACTATCAGCCACTTTATAATTAAGACATGAGACTCATTACTAAAATCAGTACATGAATCTTTGGTGCGGTATTGAAAGCGCATGTCTCAAACACGTTTCGATCCATAATATGACGCGGTTCATAAGGTTTTCTCCACAACGAAGCTGTCATCGATGATGTGTCTGTACCGATACATAAAAAGTTGACATGAGCAATCAGAAATTTAAAGCTATTGCATTTTTAATATCATTGTATTTTCATTGGTTTGTTATGGGAACTTAATAAATACAGTGAGTCTTTCTTACTCTACAATAAAGGAAAATACTCACAGAAAATGCAGTCTTATAGAAATCAAATCTTTTTATTTCCCTTAAATTTGAATTATTACATACATTTTTGTTATTACCCATTCTGTTATTTGCATTGCACCCTCTTCAAATATGTATACTCATAGTAAAATTGCATGTATGGGTATCCCTGACTTAAATGAGTACGAAAGATATTTGATTAAAGATAGAAAAAAATATTCCTTACTTACAGAATCAACGAATAAATGAATTGATGAATCAATACTCCTCCTTCTCCTCCTCCTCCTCCTCCTCCTCCTCCTCCTCCTACTACTACTACTACTACTACTACTACTACTACTAACAATCATAATCATAAGCAACTACATGTGGTAATAACTTAAACATTAGTAGAAAGGTATGATTGTCTGGAGATGGAATTTATTGCTAAGACTTTGTTTTGCTGTGAAAATTAAGAGATGAAATAGTAGCAGATACCACTGGATTAATTAAAAAATTCCCATCATCATGTTTAATTTAAATTAGAAACATCTCTAATCCCCAGGTACTACAGTTGACCTGCCCCAGACATTTATTATGAAAGAAAACACAATAGTCTGTTGTATTATATTTTGCCGAGTTCATTCCCCCATTACAGAAAACAATGGCGCAAACAGCAGTTAAGAAATTATTCTCTACCAATTCTTGAGATCATTTTCAGAGAAAGAAAGAAAGAAAGAAAGAAAGAAAGAAAGAAAGAAAGAAAGAAAGTGGAACGCTGTCTTATGAAAGTGCAATCGAAGGGAGACAACTCGTCCTCATTTCCTCCAGCAATGTAACAGGTGGCGAAACTATTTTCATGATTAAATTTTATACCCGTTTAACCATCTGTTTTATTTCCAACAGTAAAATTTACAATAAACAGACTGACATGGGGTTTAACCTCCTTACTTTCTCCTATCTGAGGATGCAGTCTTGCGGAATGTATGAATGCTTCAACAACAATGCTCTACTTTAGTTGACCTCTGTTGACCTTTGTCCAATAAGTCATAATGAATATCATTACTGAGGACATTACACATGTGGGTATCCGGCATGTTTTTGAGATGCTGGACTGTAAATAAAGCACAATGCAATGGTCACCGATTTCACTTCCGGATTACCATCAATTCCTCATTACTTACTGTGCAATGTTACCAAAATACTCGGAGACAACCACACCATAATGCTCAAATTCTAAAGAATGCACAATTAATCAATATCAAGAATGTTTAAATCCAGCTCTTATATCCTTTTAAAAACAAAATAACATAAAGCTCTTAAGATATACTAGAACTACATTCGAAGGTACTAAACCGGAAGTAATTCTATCCGAGTCCATTTCAAAATGGTGACAAACTGGTAAACGTTTCTTATTAACTTTACTAAAAGTTGAATAACGGGCAAGAGAATCAGTACAAATTAATTTTCATTGGTACTAGGAAAAATGTTTCGAGCGCATGTTTGTTCATCAGTCTAAAAAAAGTGTATTTCTTGTTTAAAATTACGAATAATAAAAATTGCGCATTAACTGCATAAACAGAATGTTCATCGCTGCAAAATGTGGGCAGCATATTGTTTGACATCGTTGCCTAATTTGTGAACGAATTCGGATTTAATTATTGCGTAGACGGAGTTAGCATATTGTAACCTTTGAACATGTATTAAACGTCTTTAAGCAATATAGCGACTCGGCTGAGAGCAACTAATATCTTCCAACCAGCTGCTATGTTCAGATGATTCCTCGAGCCCAAAATGTAGTTTAATGGTGCCGTTTTACACCCCGTGACAATATTGTTGTTGTTATTGTTTTAGGGCTTATCGCCATTTTTCAGCACACTATAGGCTATACATGGCGGCCAGTATTATTGGTGGAGGAAGAACCAGGGAAAACCCCCGGAAAAAACCACCGACCCACGAGAAGCTACTGGCAAGCTTTCTCATATCTGCATTAGCCGAATCTTAGACTCGAACCACGCAGACTTAGGTGAGACGTAGCGGAAAGCGCTTTCGACCACTCGGCCACTCGGCCACTCGGGACCCCTTTAACAATATTGTAATATGAATTCGTTCTATTGGTTTTATCAGATAAGCCGTTCAGAATTTTCCATTTCCACCATTTAGCACTTAAAGTAACTCATGTTGCAGATTTAATCACTGTCAATGAATGGAAAGCACTTTTGAACAAATTACTCTCACCCAACCGAACTGTCATGTGAATTGAATTCCATTCAAAGTTTTTCATTCATCTGTGTTTAATACATTCATTGACTATTGTACTTAAATATAGCACACTTATCTAATGTTATTTTTATACCTATGGAATTAGCCTTTATTTAATATTTGTGATATGACATTATGTTATATTGAAAAAGAATTCTATATATGACCGCTCAGTACTTTGAGATCATCATGTTTTGTGTTGAAACCAGTCTCGCCCCACTGAACTCAGTAAAAGTTGTTCATTTGGGTTTAACGACATTTCTCAGCGTAAGATAGGTTATGTAGGGCGGCCATTTTAACTGGTGGAGGAAGAATCCAGGAAAACCCCAATAAGAGGTAACAACCCAAGGGAACCTAGTGGCATCTTTCTCACATAACAACAGTGGCCGAGCCTGAGACTCGAACCAACGTGGGCAGACGTTAGATGGCAGTGATTAAAGTAATATTGTCCCTCGTTCTATATATGTACCCCATGATCAGCTCGTGTAACTGGGCAGTTCCTTCGTTAGGTATTTCCAGTCGAACTCATCTATTATTTATTTTTAATACATTCTGGTTCTCAGAACCTACTGAAAGTGAAATTTAGCTTAGAAAGTGTATCCCTTGTGTTTATTGATAAACAAAACGATAAACTATGATAGAAACGTATGTGTGGTAACACATTAAATGATGCTGATACCTCTATTATTTCATGTTGGAGTTTAAATTCCTTTAAGTTATAATGGTGAACAATGTTGTAGATACTTTTGCAGTACATTCCGTCATGGTCAGCATGACACGTAACCATTACGATTGACGTATGTGCTTGACAGCTCATAAGTATATCATCTGTTGGAGGCATGAGTGAATGTTAATTAGAGTCCGTTCGATAACGGTTAGGCACGTGGAAGAAGACAATGTTAACATAAATAGGTGTCATCAAAAAATATTTTTCAGAATATTTATTAATAGTGGTGGTTTCGAGAGAATTATTCTGAATTCTTAGTATTATTGGTCTTCTTGAATTACGACAGAACACCATCTTCACTTAAAAGATTGATGGTATTTATTTTACCCCAGAAGGAAGAAATCTACCATGTATTTAGGTTGGATGTTTTATATATATTAGAAGGGAAATAGCTTCGTACCTGTAGAATACAGTGGAAAAGTGCGCAATCCATGCCCAAGACGGTTGATGAGAGAGAGAGAGAGAGAGAGAGAGAGAGAGAGAGAGAGAGAGAGAGAGAGAGAGAGAGAGAGAGAGAGAGATCACCAGCATTGATTTGAAAAAGACCGGAAGCAACTAGGATTTGCTGACTAGCCAGCAATTTGAGTATGATGAAATTTATTGCATCAGTGTAACAGGCTAATTGAATTTGGAAAGAAGTTTATAAGGGAAAATGAATTATTAAAATGTCATGTTCAATTTCATTCTGTAATTGATTACATTGGTATATTTTACATACGGAGTCTCGCCTTGTTCCATTATTTTCATATTTTATTTGATTGTTTACTCAATCGGTTGGTTGATCATCACCATGATAATGATAACCCAAGCACAATAAATGTGGGGATCACACATATATCCCCACGTCTGACATACTTTCTGTAATGCAAAAATATACAATAAACTAAGCTCGTTATGTCAAATGGTTCATAACTGACGAATGTATGTCATTATTTCTTTTACAAACAGTATGATGAATTACCTTCAACAGTTGCAGGTGACTTATTTAAGGTTTACAAATCTTAACCTTTTCTACTGAAATTTCAATCCATCTTTTTTGTGGACCATTATTCACCCGAATGCTGTCTCGTTGACGGAAATTTGAGAATCTGCGTTTCATTATTCATTTAACTGAATGTTGCTAAATGTACACAGTTTAGCAAAGAAGAAGATCAAAAGAATCCAGTCCATACAAATCTAAAACTACTTTAAGTACCAGGTTACCTGTTGTAACTAGGGACGCTCTCCCCATTAGGCCACCGGAACGGCTCCTATTCCAGGAAACATGTAGCATGCTGTGCATGTTGATAGACAAATCTGATCTACCCTTTATTGTGATGATTGGTCTCGACATATTATTTTATGGAATGCAGTGTAGTGTCGGGCCATCCACTGCAAAAGTCCATAGCGATTGACAGTTAAAGCGGCAATGCCTCCGTATATCATACATTTCGTAAATTTTCTACCTAAACTTTGGGAGGAAGGAAGTGATTTGTTGCAATAAAAAATGTTAGGTTTAAACGACATTCAAATAATCAGTTTATAATTAAGAGGTGTCATCCATTGTTTCAGTCAACGGAGTCCCTCGTAATTCCGTTTGTTTTCGGGAGTGTTTGAAAGCAGTGATGTCATAATTCGACAAATTCCGTTAGTGACTAATTTAATAACAGCAACATTCGCACGTGGCGCACAAATGGATTCGGTCGGGAATGAGAAGAGACAAGCCCACATTTTATAAGCGGATCTAAGAATAAAAAAAACCCCATCCATTAGATACAAATAAGACTCGGATGATGAATAATGGTGATCAGCTTTGGCGATGGAATACTTTGATGGGCGAACATGGGCTCAATATAATCCAACTTAGCGAGATGCTGGCTTTTTATGTTTACAACGGTGACGTCATTAATTCTTGTGTTCCAGCTTTTGACTGAAGTCTGTTCACCCACGTATGTCGCCAATCACCATCAGATTAACTCGTAGACGTGCAAAATGAAAAAAAGTTCACAATTTGATAAAATGTCGATATTATCTAGTTTATATGAGAGAAAAAAAAGCAGTGTTTGGAACCAATATCTTTCAAGAATCATAGCGTAACGGGTGCAATGGGGCTTTAAGATGCAGAGTATTCAATAATCGTTATTGAATATACTTTGTTTAAACAAAATGAGTATAAAATTGTGAACAATTTGTGTTAAATTTAAGATGAGTAAATGCGATTCCATGACCTGTTCGACTTTTTCTATAGCTAAATGTAGAGTTGAAATATTTTTATTTCAGTGTAAAATGTCAGCAGCCATTATAAAAAATTCACTTTTATTCAGTCGTTTACCGAAGGAATGAGACAAATTACTTTTCAACAGGCCATTAATCACTCTGGATGGCACACCGTAAATTATAAGCGAGATATTTAAAGATCTACTAAGTCAGACAATACTAAACTGAATATATTTATATTTTCAGTGGGTTCAAAGACTTACTTTCTTTCTGGCAAGTGATACTTTTATAATTATTTGTAAACATTTAAAACATATTTTGCTTAGACATTTCCGATTATATATATATATATATATATATATATATATATATATATATATATATATATATATATATATATATATATATATATATATATATATATATGTGTGTGTGTGTGTGTGTGTGTGTGTGTGTGTGTGTACGGCGATTGAAATGCATTCGTGTGGCAGAGCATTTATTACATATCTAGGACAACATCAAGGTATTTCTTAAAGACAAAACAGGTCTCCATCCCACCATGATAATATATTTCTGTTTTACTCTATACATGTTACCTAACAAACAATAAATAACAGGAGGAAGTAATGGGAACCTTACAAATAGCTAGACCTGGTTTTGCATGGCAAATGGAAACACTGTGCCTAGAATTAATGTATAGGAAAGCATACAATTGTAACATGAAATCTAATGAAGTCACACACACACACACACACACACACACACACAGAATATTAAATCATTTATGTTGGTAATCGCAAAATAGTTGTTGTGGTTGTTGTAGAGTTTAACGCCATTTTCAGCACAAGATAGGCTATACACTGTGGTCAGTATAAATGGTGGAAAATACTCTAACAACCATTTCATGAATGGGAAATACGATAACAACTGTTTCGTGAGTGGGAAATACGATAACAACTCTGTTTCATGAGTGGGAAATACGATAACAACTCTGTTTCGTGAGTGGGAAATACGATAACAACTCTGTTTCGTGAGTGGGAAATACGATAACAACTCTGTTTCATGAGTGGGAAATACGATAACAACTCTGTTTCGTGAGTGGGAAATACGATAACAACTCTGTTTCGTGAGTGGGAAATACGATAACAACTGTTTCGTGAGTGGGAAATACGATAACAACTCTGTTTCGTGAGTGGGAAATACGATAACAACTCTGTTTCGTGAGTGGGAAATACGATAACAACTCTGTTTCGTGAGTGGGAAATACGATAACAACTCTGTTTCGTGAGTGGGAAATACAGAAACTTCTCACCTTCATACAATATTTCACTGACATCTTCTCATATTTATGGGCGCTTTAAAAATACATGTAATCAGTATTGTTACCTGCTACATAGGTTATTTTTTAGCATTCAGATTTAATCTGGAGAAGTCTTTGTGAAGGGTCACTTCAACCGTTCCCCTTCATCTTCAATCACGTCAGTGTTAAGACTTCAAAGGGGCCGGCTTTCAGACTCAGTAAAATTGACCGGAACATCTTAGCACTGTAGTCAGTTCAACTACCGACCCTACCATATGATAGGAGCCATGTCAACCTAGTCATTCTTCACAGGGAAGGTTATATAACGTAATTCAGAGATTCTGACTGACGAAGGAAATGTTATCCTAGGAACATTTGAGAAACCACTGCTTATGATTGGTGAGATTGAATTTAACCATACACCTTTCCAGTAAAGGTACGACAGAGTGATAAGGGACCATGTGGCTGTCTTGTTTGCAACGACAGGGTTTAGTGCTAGCACTCAAAATTTATAAAGATAACAGCATTAAGGTCCGCAATTTTAATTGCACTTAGTATTCTATTTATATTGTTTGCTTTATGCTTAGTTTGTTTCTTTCATTAGGATTTTTAACGTAGCTCTAACACTTTTTCAGTCATATCGCTACGATGTCTGCAGTGAGGCAGTTTATAGTGATGTCTAGTACTGGGGCATCATGCCGCAGACATGTAGACCCAGTCACATTATCTTGACACCAGGCAGACCACTCCTAACACTAACTGAGAGACAAGCGAAGCAGCTGTTAGTACCATTTTTGTAAGTCTTTGGTATGACTCGGCTTGGCATTGAACCCACGACATCCCGCTTCCACGGCGAACGCTCTAACCACTAGGCCACTGGAGCGGTCTTTGTCAATTTGGACGATACTGATTATCGTGAGATATCGATATTTGCTTTTGTAATGTTTAAGTAATGTTGCAGGTTAAATGGTTGGCGAATTTTATACAATAGTAATATAACATGTAGTAGCATACGGTAGATATCGATAGACCGCTCACGTGGTAATATATGACCTGTCGCTGTGAAGGGAAGATAATGCTCTACCGTACTCTAACAATTTATGCATTGTGTATACATATATATTTGAGAGAGAGAGAGAGAGAGAGAGAGAGAGAGAGAGAGAGAGAGAGAGAGAGAGAGAGAGAGAGAGACTGGACAGTCCCAGGACGGAAATTCGGGAGCAGAAAAGTAAAAATGACGCGTTCAGAATAAAAAACCAGGAAGGCTAGAAAGGGATAAAGCGGTTTGAATAGAAAGACTCGAGGAAATAGGAAACGTTGGAATACTGTCGAATGGAAGGTGATGCATTCAGTTGTGGACATTGCGCTCTTTTCATCACTCGTTATGATGACGAAAGAAGTGCTAATTAGACACAACTGCTGTTACATCCTGTTGATATAACTTGCGATGAATTTAAATTACCACTATTAATTTGTTTTGATTAAATTTGCGATTAAAGCGGGCTCTTAGTGCATTTTCCTTCCCAATAATCTTGCCCAGTTCTCTGTTTTAAATGTTCACTCTCACCCGGTCATAACATCGAGGGAAGTCATCATTCCCTACATAACGTAGCTAAATCCAATTAACTACCTCTCTTACAAAGAGGGAGCCATTATATATATATATATATATATATATATATATATATATATATATATATATATATATATATTCTTCTTCAATGCCTTAAAGATGAACCCATATAAAACGTTAGAATATGCAATGAAATTAAAGCGACGTGTCATTATTTATATTTGAAGAAGTTGTTATCATGCCTAACCAGGTGTGGCATCGATTGACTTTAAGAGTGACATGTAATTGTTGAGCATCAAATGAATAAACAATCGAACAAGCTAATACGGACTTGGAACAGACTGCTTTAATCACGAGGTAAATAATGTTAGTCAGCATCAGTATTATATGACACGTAACTAAGATTTTTATTGGAATCATTCCTGTTGAAGCAGGAATGGGTAAGTTGCCAACCACAATTTTGTTGAAGCTTAGAGGATAGAAGCTAAGTTCAAATATTTATTTTAAATAGCTGGTTTAAACAAAATTGTTTTTAGATCTAAAAAGAAGACAATTGTTCGGCACAATATCATCTAAGATCTATATCAAGCTTGTTCACTGCGTGAAGGTTCTTTTTCTTTTGCTTTGTTGAAAGAATTGTCTATTAGTACCGTTTGACTTTTGTATATATATATATATATATATATATATATATATATATATATATATATATATATATATATATATATATATATATATATAATCTACCGTATAATATTTTTATGACATTTAGTATCCCATAGATCATGAATTATTCTCTACTTATACTATTGTTACGACAATCGGAATCACAATGATCATTAATAATTCTGTACCGTATAATACTTTTACGACATTTGGTATCACATAGATCATTAATTATTCTGTACCGTATAATATGTTTACAACATTTGGTAATCACATAGATCATTAATTATTCTGTATCGTGCTACGTTAGACCTGCATGTTCTTTAGTATTCGTGGCGGGATAGTTGTTACATACTGGACGTGTGGATTGCGGATTCTAATATAGTCCAGCATGGTGTATCTGAGTGCAAGGCACTTTGTACTCATTGTCTGTACACTAAATAGTCATTGATGTAATGCTCTACTGTTAAAAAGCAATCAACCAACCAGCTAAATTATGTTCTTATTCTGGCTATGTCGACGGTCAAACATTTTGCTTCTTCTAGCAATGGTTCCACACACAATAAACCTGTGATAATCCAGCCAATATACCAACAGAACTGTATTGGAAGCACATTTACCTGTTTTCAAGAGCTACGGCTTTACCTCATTACAAGTACTTCATTTGTCGTTTTGAATATATTGCCCGTGGTTCATTACCCTTGACACTCTAAAGAAACAACAATCTAAATTTCAGGCAAATTGATGGAAAATGTTATCTGTTTGACCCGAAACGAGTAAACAATAACCTTTTTTAATCAATAAAATCTTCATGTTTCATTATCAATGCTATTGAGTTTCGGAACACCTCTTTGGCTAAAGTGCAAATTCATTCATCCATGCTTATCCACTCGAATTCATTTGACCCGAACCTCACGTGCCTCTGATTATGACGTGGTAGAAGCGCATAATTCGTAATGTACACATTAATCTGTATTCTGAAAATAGGTGAATACAACATGAGAACCTCTAGTTGAATGATGGTAATTTATTATGTTGAGGCCAAATACAAAAAATTAGTTTAAGACATTACAATTACACTGAAAACATACAATGAGTGTCCGTCAGGTATTCCAGCATTATATAGATTGCAAAAGCGTAGGTTCATTAAGTGCGTTGATGGCAGAACGAGATACCATTTCAAGCATAATATCATTTGAATGCACGTAATCACTACCAATAATCTCTACTTATTATTTCAAATATTGAATTTCAAGATATTCACATCTGGTACGATGCAGGGTCAAACGGTGTAATTATATTTTCTTCTTTCGATGGTGCTTAGAGCGCTGTTCTACCGTTATAACTTGATAACATTAATTTATACTATTCCACCGATTCTAAAGAAAGAGATCGAGTTCTCATTTTTTAATAGAAAGGATTGCCCTATATTTTAATGCCGCTGCAGATTAAAAATTTGATGAGACTGACGCAAACAGAAAAAGTTCCTCCAAATAAATAAAGAAATAAGAAAATCTGACACAAACAAAAATATTAATAATAAAGTGGGTGGGTAGGGTAAGAAACAAACTCTTTTGGTCTGATTTTTTAAGATCGTGTCGGCTACGCTCGGATCCAGTGAATAGATGGAATTTACATGATATGAATGTATATGCAAACAAACTATGGCTATCCTTGGTCACAAGGGCAGGAAGTAAATATGGCCTAGACTGGTCCGCATTTGCGGATACAGATTATGGTAGGCTGCAGGCGAAGAGAGAGTATCAATCATCCTAAGCTCTCACAGGACACTTGTTTGGTGAATTTCACCCGACAATGATCTAATGCAAAAAACGAAAATAATTTTACATTAAAGATACAATTACAAACTAATGACTTTTGTAGAAAGCATGCTTGTAAGATTTTGATTAAGGTATTCGGGTAATTCCTTATACAACTAGTAACTTTTATACTGAACCGATACGACCGCTTTTTTAAATTTTAATTTGTGACCGAAAAGAGCTATTTTGAATAGTGACAAGGATGCTACAAAAATCAGTATGCGCCTTATGCATGGTTAAAGTTCACTAATACTAAAACAAACTAGCATACTTCTCATACCCCAGTATTTTAGGTATAAACACCATTCGTTATAACCCTAACTGTCATAACATGTAGCGGATGAAACAAAACGGTCATTTACCAGTTTGTAAAAATACATAAAATTAAAATAGTTTCAGATCTTATATGTCAAATCTATTATGTCAAACGATTTGTTTGATTGCTAATTTTTCAAAAATATTCCTTAACTCATTGTGATAACTTTGATCTTTTGTCACTTACTACCATGTCTTTACATCCAACAGCCCACTTATATGCAATCTTTCCGGATATACAATTGTATGTCTCATTTCATTGGACCGCTCCAGTGGCCTACCAAAGACTTACAATAATGGTACAAACAGCTGCCTATCTTGGCGCTCAGCATTAATATGTAAGTGTTATGACTGGTCGGCCTAATGTCCTAATAATGTGACTCGGTGGGGCATCATTCTACATGTCTGCGGCATGATGCCCTAGTGCTAGACGTCACTATAAACTGCCACACTGCAAGACAACATAGAGAAATGACTGAAAAATTGTTAAAGCTACGTTAAAAATCGTAATCACACACACCACACACACACAATAGTTTTCATTTTTAGCGCTATAAGTTGAAGAAGCAGAGGACTATTTACAACTTTCAGCACTCTAGCGCTTAAAGGTACAGACAAATGCGACATATGCGAACGTTTTTGTACGCGCTGAAATAGACTGCCTATGACACAAATTGTCATTCACATAAGAATTCAACGTATGGGTCAGATCAGATTATTAGCCACCGAAACTCTCCTTAATATTAATACAATGAGTCTTCTTTGGGGTGTGTGTGTGTGTGTGTGTGTGTGTGTGTGTGTGTGTGCGTGTCATTTTTAAGCACACGATAGGCTGGCTGTACATGGCGGCCAGTATTATTGGTGGAGGAAGAACCCGGGAAAACCCCCGGATAGAACCACCGACGCACGAGATTCTACTGGCAATCTGTCTCACTAACTACATTAGCCGAATCTTAGACTCGAACACACGCAGAGGTGAGATGGCAGTGATCCGTAACGGTGAACGCTTTAGACCACTCGGCCACTCGGGGCCCCCCAGCTTGAAGGTCTTGGACGTATTAAAAAGATTGCGTTGTACAAGTACAAACGAGTTATTAGGTACAAGCACAACTACACAAATGTTCACATATATTTCAACGTCATCATAGAAAATTGTTTATGATGATTTCTTATCATGAACGTGATTTGCATAAACGCTCGTTTGGTGAATACATTGATCCAATACAGCATACTCGGTACCACCGAACAGTGACACTAACGCTTTGTGAGTTGATATTCCCAGTCAGATCTTCCTAAATGTCTTGTTTAATTTCATATAACGATTCTTCTGTCAAACGTTTGCCTCGTGCTGACCTCGTTGTAACATCTCCCTATTAATTAGTAAGTTGGGTTGTTAATTTGATTTAGCTACGTTATCTAGGGAATGACCTCCTTCGATATGTTATGAGTGTGAGTGAAAAGATAGAATATTAACAGTTTGTTTGTTTCATTAGGAATTTTAACGTAGCTTTAAAAAAAATTCAGTCATATTGCTACGATGTCTCCAGTGTGGCAGTTTATAGTGATGTCTAACACTGGGGCATCATGCCGCAGACATGTAGCATGATGTCCCATCCAGTCACATTATCCTGACACCAGGCCGACCAGTCCTAATACTAACCTCTTAATGCTGTGCGTCAAGCGAGGCAGCTGTTAGTATCATTTTTGTTGTAAGTCTTTGGTATGACTCGGCCAAGGATCGAACCCACGACCTCCCGCTTCCGCGGGGACACTCTAACCACTGGGCCACCGGAGCGATTGAATATCAACAGAGAACTGAGCGAGATTTTTGGGAAGAAAAATGCAATATCAGCAGTCATGTTAGACAAGAAAAAATAACAAATTTAATCAAACAATTTCATAGCGGTAATTTCAATTCAACTTAAATCATATCCACAGGATTTAATAGCAGTGTCAAATTAAGATTTATTTCATCATCATAACGAGCGTTGAAAAGAGCGCAATATCCATGACTGATTGCATCACCTTCCTATCGACAGTGTTCCAACGTTTCCTGTTTCCTCGAGTCTTCCTATTCCGACTGCCTCGTCTTGGACTTCCTAGATTTTACTCTGAACTCGTCACATCCTCCTCTCGGACTTCGCTCGTCACTTCTCCCTTTTTCCGGACTTCACCCGACACTTCTCTATTTTTCAGACTCCGTCCTCGGACTGTCGAGTCTCCCTCACCCTCTTAAAACTATTTCATTAAAGGACAACATTATCCCTAAATCACTATATGTAGATGTACATAAAATTCCTTCACTTACGTTACTCAGAACAAAATAGCTTTTCAGACACTGCGTAAAGCCTACCCATGATAATACCACGCCATAATTTACGACGTGCGCTCTCTATCGAAAATTTACCGTTTGTTACTACATGTTCGATTATTATTGCATAAAATTTCACAGATCCTGATTCATTTCCAGATTATTTAAACATTACAAAAGCAAATATTATGGGTAGTTATTGTTAACTCACGATAATAAGTACCGTCCTAACAGACAAAGGAAATTTCTTCATATTTATTTCATATAACCTATACAATCCTGCATATATTAACATTTGGATCTCATGCAATCAATTCTGCTAATGAACTAATACCTGTAAAATTCAAAGATCAATTGCATAGCAACTCTAACATCAACCCATTTCCATGAAATTGAATAAGATTAATTGCATAGCAACTTAGCATCAACACATTTCCATGAAATTGAAAAAGATTAATTGCATAGCAACTCTAACATCAACACATTTCCATGAAATTGAATAAGATTAATTGCATAGCAACTTAGCATCAACACATTTCCATGAAATTGAATAAGATTAATTGCATAGCAACTTAGCATCAACACATTTCCATGAAATTGAATAAGATTAATTGCATAGCAACTCTAACATCAACACATTTCCATGAAATTGAATAAGATTAATTGCATAGCAACTTAGCATCAACACATTTCCATGAAATTGAATAAGATTAATTGCATAGCAACTTAGCATCAACACATTTCCATGAAATTGAATAAGATTAATTGCATAGCAACTCTAACATCAACACATTTCCATGAAACTGAATAAGATTAATTGCATAGCAACTTAGCATCAACACATTTCCATGAAATTGAATAAGATTAATTGCATAGCAACTCTAACATCAACACATTTCCATGAAATTGAATAAGATTAATTGCATAGCAACTCTAACATCAACCCATTTCCATGAAATTGAATAAGATTAATTGCATAGCAACTTAGCATCAACACATTTCCATGAAATTGAATAAGATTAATTGCATAGCAACTTAGCATCAACACATTTCCATGAAATTGAATAAGATTAATTGCATAGCAACTCTAACATCAACACATTTCCATGAAATTGAATAAGATTAATTGCATAGCAACTCTAACATCAACACATTTCCATGAAATTGAATAAGATTAATTGCATAGCAACTCTAACATCAACACATTTCCATGAAATTGAATAAGATTAATTGCATAGCAACTTAGCATCAACACATTTCCATGAAATAGAATAAACAATACATAATATGGAATCTAGTCATATCAAACAAGTTTGCATACAACAAACAATCTCAAAATAGAATATTACGTGAAATTAAAATTGCGTACCTTAATGCTGTTAACTTTAGAACTTGCGCATCCAGCACTATACCCTGTCTTTCTCAGAAGACAGACACCTGGCCCCTTTCTTGTTTAACGAGCCAAACTTCTCTCTCTCTCTCTCTCTCTCTCTCTCTCTCTCTCTCTCTCTCTCTCTCTCTCTCTCTCTCTCTCTCTCTCTCTCTCACACACACACACACAGAGAAAATTCGGAGTAAAGAATTTAAGCAGAGGTTTCTAAACCAATTCCTAAGACAATCATTTGTTTCGCCAGTCAGAATCACTGAACTACGTTATATAACTTTTTCCGTTTGAATAATGACTATTTGACACGGATCAGAGTTCAGCTGATTTCTTCTCAAAACCGTTTAAGATATCCAGTCAATTTCATTGAATCGGAACACTGGCCGCTTTGTAAGTATTAACACTGATATGAAATAAATTAATAATAAAGTCGGAATGAACTTTCACAAAGACTACCTAGGTCTAAATGTGATAAAATCAGTGCATTCAAAATTTAAGGTTCAATGCTTATTCAAAATTCGATACTTCACAATCGTTGTACAATAAAATATGCTTTTGCAATTAAACACTCTGCTACAGCTGAAGCGATTGTCAGTGCAAAGAGTAATTGAATCACACTGTTTCGTCGTTTTTTTTCTATAGCTCCGCTAGTTTGTCATCCATAGCAGTCACCTGCCATTATTGTCCCGAGACAATCAACTGTGGATTATTGATCTCTCTTGTCAATATCAGCTACTTTTACATATTTAGTGCTATTTTGCATGTATAATGCTATCAAATAATGCTAACAATGCTATCAAATTATGCTAACAATGCTATCAAATAATGCTAACAATGCTATCAAATAATGCTAACAATGCTATCAAATAATGCTAACAATGCTATCAAATAATGCTAACAATGCTATCAAATTTGGGCTGTTGATCCTTGTGGCGGTACAATACGTGTATTTTTTGGTGGACTTATTCGTATCAGTTATAGGCCGTAGATATCTATCCGCGATATCAGATGTTGTTATGGACTAAATTCTATCAATTATGGGCTGTATATCTCTCTCCTTGATATCGAACGTTGTTATGGACTAAATTCTATCAAATATAGGCTGTATATATCTCTCCTCGATATCAGACGTTGTTCTAGTCTTAATATTATCAATTAAGGGCAGTAAATCTATCTCTCATTATATCAGATGTTGTTATGGATTTAACATTATCAATTATAGACAGTAGATCTCTCTCCACGATATCAGACGTTTGTTATTGATTTAAAATTAACAAATATAGGCAGTAGACCTCTCTCCGCGATATCAGACGTTGGTATGGACTTAATAATAATGAATTATTGGCTTTTTATTTCTCTCCGCGATATCAGACGTTGTTATGGGCTTACTACTATAAATTAAAGGCTGTATATCTCTCTCTCCTCGATGTTACGCGTTCATTAATCTATTTTCATGACGCTAAAAGGCAAGGTTGTACGTCTGGTTTGCGCCAAACGGTGAGGCGCAGCCTCCAACAGCAGGCCTGCCAAGCATATTGGGTTGCGGGTCCACGAATGCAATCTTTGTACGTTTGCTAAATATATACGTTAAGTGATCTGCTTGGTTGTTTGTGTCTTTGATGATCATGATAGACGGGCAATTGAATTTTGCATAATGGGTGTTAAATCAAGCGAGAATTTGTGCCGCAATGTCAACTTTGTTCAAACAGACTTTGATTTCTGTTCCGTTTATGATATAAGATATTCACCGTTGACCAATGTCATGATATCGTCGTTGACAAATCCCATTGTGGCCTTGTGCTGCACACGACATGTCGTTGTCTCTGCGTACAAGAATTCCTTTGATTTCTACGAATGCCTCATCCGGAGAAAATGACGAAATGATTTCTGGACCAGAAGTCATTCCTGGTGGGACACCTTAGCTTCGTAAGCGTAATATTTGTTATATCTATTTATATAAGTTAGAAATTTAGTAGAAAGCGGACATTCATTTACAGTACAAAAAGGAATAAAGACGTTTATGGGTGACAGCCGTGTCTCGTCAAGTGTTTCTCATCCACTGATGTACTCGTCTGGATACACTAATTATCTAGTTATCGACCATTCTAATTATTACTTTTCAATGACACAGAAAGCATGTATTTTGAGACCAATCGAATAATTAATTTTCAATAGGGCACATAGAGTGTGTATTGCGACCAGTCGAATTACAGGTCGGCCTGGATTCAGAATAATGCGACTGCAGAGGCGAGGAGGACAGATGTCCACGGGCGCCAGACTAGTGTGGGCGCCAAAATGGGCTTATAAATAGGTTGTATGTAGAATTTTTGCTGTTTCAGAGTTGAGGTGGTGGTGGTGGGGGGGGGGGCGTAAAAATGAATATTGTCCCCGGGATCAAACACTCTAGACACGCCTCTGTGTGACTGTGTGGGATATCATGATTTATGTCTGCGACATGATGTCCCTGTGGTAGACATCACTAAAAACTGCCACACTGCAGACAACATACAGATATGACTGAATTTGTTTTAAAGCTACGTTAAAAATCCAAATCACACACACACACACACACATACACACAAACTTGAATCGTTATTTTTCAACGGGCACAGAAAGTGTGTATTGGCCTCAGTCGAATTATTACTTTTGAAAGCAAAATATATAAATTGTCAATTATATTCACATTTATATGTCTTCCGCAAATCGTCATTTTCATAATTATATCATTGAAGCATCGGGAATTCAAAGATACTCGAAAACAATCATAAATTTCAATCAGTGTGATTAATCTAACGCGTTAATAAACCGTAACCATTTCTTACTTACACGATATCTAACGCGTTAATAAACCGTAACCATTTCTTCTTACACGATATCTAACGCGTTAATAAACCGTAACCATTTCTAACTTAAACGATATCTAACGCGTTAATAAACCGTAACCATTTCTTACTTACACGGTATCTAACGCGTTAATCAACCGTAACCATTTCTTACGTACACGATATCTAACGCGTTAATAAACCGTAACCATTTCTTACTTACACGATATCTAACGCGTTAATAAACCGTAACCATTTCTAACTTACACGATATCTAACGCATTAATAAACCGTAACCATTTCTAACTTGCACGTTATCTAATGCGTTAATAAACCGTAACCAACAGTTACTTACACGATATTCAACGCGTTCATAAACCGTAACCAAATCTTACTTACACGATATTTAACGCGTTCATAAACCGTAACCAACTCTTACTTACACGATATTTAACGCGTTAATAAACCTTAACCATTTCTTACTTACACGATATTTCATGTAATAATTCGTAACCAATTCTTACTTACACGATATGTAACGCTTTAATCAACCGTAACCATTTCTTACTTACACGATATTTCATGTAATAATCCGTAACCAATTCTTACTTACACGATATGTAACGCTTTAATCAACCGTAACCATTTCTTACTTACACGATATTTCATGTAATAATCCGTAACCAATTCTTACTTACACGATATCTAACACGTTAATCAACGGTAACCATTTCTTACTTACACGATATTTCATGTAATAATCCGTAACCATTTCTTACTTACACGATATCTAACGCGTTAATAAACCGTAACCATTTCTTACTTACACGATATTTAACGCGTTAATAGACCGTAACCATTTCTTACTTACACGATATTTAACGTGTTAATAAACCATAACTGTTTCTTACTTGCACAAGCTTTAATGCGTTATTAATCAATAACTATGTCTTACTTACACAATATTTGACGCGTTAATAAATCATAACTATTTCTTACTTACTCTATAGTCAACGCGTTAATAAATCATAACTATTTCTTACTTACTCTATAGTCAACGCGTTAATAAACCGTAACCATTTCTTACTTACAGGATATTGAACACGTTAATCAATCGGATCTTAATAAGACTTGCACACCGTTGGGCGACCTCATCTATAAACATATTTTGGCGCACACCAGGAAAGCTCAAAAGTTGACCACTACATATTTGCGTCCCCCACCCCCGAACAAAAACTCCAAAAGAAAACAACAATTTTGCGGGCGAACTTGACCACACCCAATTCTTGCCGCCACAAGATCGTATTTAATATTTTATAAAATAATAGCAATTTCGATAGAGCTTGCAAAAATGCGGATATGGTGTAAGAAAGGTAACTATTCAAACCAAAGGAGTGTTACACCTTTCGAGTTATCCATCGTTTAATCTCATTTTCTTAAAATGTCGTAGAACAAATCAATCCATCAGTCTTTGAATAAACGATTGTCACAGCCAAAACTGGATTACTATGACCTAATTTTATGATTTTTTTTCATAAGTCATGTAGTGTTAGAATATTTGGATGTGGATTTCTCAGTCCAGTCTCCAGAACTAACAAAATGACAAAAGATGAACAAATTCTAAGTAAAGGCTTAATAACTGTTCCACACACGTTTGCAGTGGAATGCTGAAATATTATGCAGATAAAACGATTGTTGATTATTTCAGTTATTATTATTATTATAGTATGTGGTATATGTACTTATCTTTTGTCATAATCATATTGTGATCCTTGATATATACCTAGTGGGCATATTGTGATCCTTGGTCTTTACCTAGTGGGTATATTGTGATCCTTGGTCTTTACCTAGTGGGTATATTGTGATCCTTGGTCTTTACCTAGTGGGCATATTGTGATCCTTGGTCTTTACCTAGTGGGTATATTGTGATCCTTGGTCTTTACCTAGTGGACATATTGTGATCCTTGGTCTTTACCTAGTGGGCATATTGTGATCCTTGGTCTTTATCTAGTGTGACATACAGTATTGTGATCCATCTGTACCTAGTGTAACACGGTAAACTTGCTCTGTACTAAGTGTGTGCTTGGTCTGCATCAAGTGTGTCATATTTTGATCCTAGGAATTTATCTAGCATGGCATACTGTGACCCTTATTATATGCCTAGTGGGGCATATTGTGATCCTTGTTCTTTACCCAGTGTGGCATATTGTGATCCATCTGTATATAGTGTGGCATAGTATGATCCTTGCTCTGAACCTAGTGTGGCATATTGTGATCTATCTGTACCTAGAGTGGGATATTGTGATCCATAGTCTGTACTTAGTGTGGCATATTGTGATCTATCTGTACCTAGAGTGGGATATTGTGATCCATAGTCTGTACTTAGTGTGGCATATTGTGATCTATCTGTACCTAGAGTGGGATATTGTGATCCATAGTCTGTACTTAGTGTGGCATATTGTGATCTATCTGTACCTAGAGTGGCATATTGTGATCCATCTATACATAGTATGACATGATGATCCTAACTCTGTACCTAGTGTGGCATGTGATAATTCATCAGTACTCAATGTGCCATGGTGATCCTAACTCTGTACCTTGTGTGTGACATTGTAATCCTTAGTCTGTAGTTAGTGTGGGAAGTGGTTATTCTAGGTATTTAACAAATGTGGAATATAGTGATTCTAGGCCTGCACCTAATGTGACATATGGTGATTATAGGTCTGTACTCAAGTGTGGGAAGTGGTTATTCTAGGCTTGTACCAAAGCGTGGAATGTAGCGATTCCAAGTCTGCACCTAATGTGACATGTGGCAATTCTAGGTCTGATGTGACATATGGTGATTATAGGTCTGTACTTAAGTGTGGGAAGTGGTTATTCAAGGTTTGTACTAAAGTGTGGAATGTAGCGATTCCAGGTCTGCACCTAATGTGACATGTGGCAATCCTGGACAACAACCTATTGTGATGTGTAGTGATCTTTAGTCTTTGTCAGGTGTTGTATGGTTTCACAGGACATGACTACTTTTAAATCACAAAGGTTACCAAGAGTTTTCTGTACTACAAATCATATTTTAAACATATTTTCTGAGGATTTAAAAAAGTATATGGCTCATAATGAAACAATGACAACCAATTCCCCAGTACAATGAAGATTGGTATATAGGAGATAAAACAAATACAATTAGTAATAGTTGTTATATCTTTTTATATAAGTAAGAAATTTAGAAGACGAGTTTATTTGATAATCTGTAATAGTTGTTATATCTTTTTATAAAGGTAAGAAATATAGTAGAAAAGTTTATTTGATAATCTGTAATAGTTGTTATTCAATTTATATAAGTAAGAAATATAGTAGAAAAGTTTATTTGATAATCTGTAATAGTTGTTATTCAATTTATATAAGTAAGAAATTTAGTAGAAAAGTTTATTTGATAATCTGTAATAGTTGTTTTTCAATTTATATAAGTAAGAAATTTAGAAGAAAAGTTTATTTGATAATCTGTAATAGTTGTTATTCAATTTATATAAGTAAGAAATTTAGTAGAAAAGAGATTTGATAATCTGTAATAGTTGTTATATCTTTTTATATAAGTAAGAAATTTGGTAGATGAGATTTTATTTGATAATCTGTAATAGTTGTTAAATCTTTGTATAAAAGTAAGAAATTTAGTAGAAAATAGTTTATTTGATAATGAACGCCGGCATTTTTTGACAATGTCCAATAAGGTCAGATATTCAACATATGAAACCAACATAATTATGCTCAAAAGATATTTATTGATTTTTATAGAAAAATATATAAAGACAATTCAGCTTGAGTAACAAACTTGTACACAAATACACACCTTTAAAATAATTTCATACAGAGTTTAAAATCTTGTATATAGGGTAAATGCTGTAGTTAATATTGAAATTCATCAACAATATATTTTACTGTGTAAATAGAGTCTTCTCAGAATATATTTTTCTTTTCTCACTGTAAATGAAATTCTCAACACAGAAGAATTTGTACTTAATTCATTTTTCTGAAGTCAACAAAACTTTCAAGATTTAGCCATATTTTCTCAAATGCCATTCAGGTTTTATCTAAATACTAATGTTATGGTGTCCAGTGATACAATAATTCATTGCTGCATGCTTTCTTTGAAGGTTAGTCAAATTCTGGTCTGAACTTAATAAGACAAAGTTGATTACATGTTCTTCTATATATTAGTAATGACAATCATTTCTGATGGTTGATTGACATAATTTGCATAAATCAGAAAGGCCTTCAATCTGGGGTGCTTTCTGCCAAATTTTGTCAACTTCTCTTGAACTGTTATTGAGATGAAATTATTACAAAATTATATATTTTTAGAAATGGCAGCCATATTTGATGGTGGATCATTTAACATTTGTACAAATCTGAAACACCTATAATGAAGCCTGCTTTATTAAATCTGGTCAAATTCTGTCGAGCACTTTTCACAAAAAAGATTTAAATCTTTCCTATTTTTAGTAACAGTAGCCATATTGGATGGCAGATCAGCATTATTTGTACAGCCTGAAAATTCTTCCTGCAATGATCTTTTCTGTTAAGATGGGTCAAAATCTGTTGAGCAAAGTTTGAGTAGCTGTTTAAAGTTTTTTTTTTGTATTTTTGTTAATGGTCCACACATTAAAACAGACTTTTATGAAAGGATGCTGTTTACCAAGTATGTTTTATACTGGCCTAGTGGTTTCAGAGAAGAATTTGAAAATAGAATTGTTAATGAATGCACAATGCATGACAGATGAAGCATAGCAGATAAAGTATGACAGATGCAGGGCCATAACGTAAGCTCACATAGCCTTTAGGACTGTTAGCTAAAAGGGGCATCAGTATTCACAATATGGTCATACATGTACCTTTAAACAGATTACTGTTATACATAGGAGATCAAAAAGCGTCTATAAAAATACTTCAAAATATTTTACAAAGTTTTTAATAAAATAATTAGGTTTTGGGTAATATCGCTATTAAAATTATCATAATGATGTCTATTTACAGTTCTTTACTCTGACTTAAAAATTCTGCCAAGTGTATTGGAACCTTTCAAAACTGTCCTCACTGCCTATACCACTGTCCTCTCAACCTATCATAAATTTTGCATTAACACCTTAACCCCTAGTGCAACATTTACGGGACAGGAGGTAGTAGCTTACTGCCAAGCTCTGTAGTGTCAAGGTCATGTATGACACACTAAAGTGGGTGGTATTATAGAAAGGTAGACAGATTTAGCTCTACATTGATACCAAATAATCTGGACATATTAGTTGCCCTACAAAATAAAGAGGGAAAAACCAAATTTTTTGGACCGGTTTTCTTTTTCACCCAAAATTTGCTTGTGGTCAGAATCCAATTTTTTTTCTCCAGATTTTAGACTTTATCACCTCAGATCTAAGGCAGACCGATCTGAAGTGCACACAGACAGGTAAACCTGTGCAGATAGTAGGATAAGGTGCACATTTTTAATAAAAAGTCTTCTCCATAAATAATTGGCCCGTTAAGCAAAACATAAAAGAAAATAACCAATGAAAACCAATATTTTTAACACAACTAGGAATTAGGCTAATGGAAAATTGCTTTGAAGTTGGTGTATTATGATGTGTTCAGAAATAGCCTCCAAAATGTGTTTCCTACTCGCATTTCATGCAAAAACAGCAAAAAGCCTCCAGGGGTTAATGTGTTAACAATAAAGATGGTTATTACAAGTATGGAGATAATTGATTGATGTTTAATACAAAATACATTTGCATACATGAAGAAATATCATTATTACTTTATAACAGACATACAAATAAATTACATGGTAAGCATTATTAATACATTCAAATAGAGATAAAAGTGAAATTAACAGAATTGATATAAACAGGTGCTTTCTTTATATACACCCTAATATTACTAACCCAAATTCATTGACTCCAAATATGACCAACTTTTTATACTTCCATTATATTTATGATCTATACTATAAAACAAGTTTCTTAGGTTGACAAAATCTGGTTGTTAAGCATTATACAGTGTGTAATGAAATAGAGTATCCATTCTATGATGTCTCAGTATTTAAATGAAGGATGAGTCTATTTTATAAAATGGGGGTGCTTGGTTTATTGACATATAATGATAATCCCACTATTAGTGATAGCTGATTGATTATACATATGGCCTAAAACATTGCAAGTCAGACATTTTTGTAAGGATGGTCAAACTGAAACAAACCTAAACCTAAATTAAAATGTTGGTAATTTATTCATAAACAAAATATGCCATAGAATATATGTCAAATCACGATAATCAAACATGTATGTATGTATGTATGTATGTATGTATGTATGTATGTATGTATGTATGTATGTATGTAAGTATGTATGTATGTAGGTAGGTAGGTAGGTAGGTAGGTAGGCAAGTCAACACAGTAGATCTAGGTCTGTGTCATTATGTACAAAGTAAACAAAGACCATACTCAGTTTAGTGTCTGGATAACTCATGAACCAGCTTATAATGATGGAGCAGTAGTCGATCTCATTGTTTTTTATGAAAAATCTCCAAATCATAGTAAAAATCCAAATCGTAGTAAACACCCAAATTATTTGTCTCTATCTGCTGAACATAAATAAAAACTGGTCAATAAAATCTTGATAGATCACTTGTTTTATCAATGAAAATGGCCGTTAGCAAATGGAAATTTGGAATCAACATCATGAAATTTACAACTTTTTTTATAAGTAAGAGGACATATTTTATAAAATTTTGTCAAATTATCTTTTCAAAATTCTCAGTGTACTGTAAATAACAACACACAACAAAATATCAATCAATTAAAATGATGGTAATAACGAATTGGTTGTAACACATTAAGAAATAAATACCAATTAAATGTCCTGTCAAGTGAAATTCATGTTTTGAATTTATCTTTAATGTTTCAGCTTAATGACATTGTATCAAGTTAAATTAAGGAACTGAATGAAAACCAGTAAAGGGAATGGCTGTGTGTCAAGTCAACTCATTTCAAATGACCAATCAAACACTGTTTTAAATGACCAATCAAACAACTCATTTTAAATGACCAATCAAACACTGTTTTAAATGACCAATCAAACAACTCATTTTAAACGACCACACTGTTTTAAATATTTTGATATAACATCAATAAATTATGTAAGATTTGTGGTTTCGACAAACAATAATACTAGCATGTATCCATATTACATACAAAAAGCAGTGATGTAATACACAATTTGGCTGGTGCATGTGATGTGTCTTGAAACCTCTTGGGAGTAATTTGTTAAACAACCTTTCAATGATTGGTCATTTTGAAAATAAAGGTAATTTATACAGAAAAATGAACAAGTTCATTACAAGAAGACTTTTTTTTTTTTTTTTACATTTATTCCCGTTTAACTACTCCCCATCTTCTTTTAGCCCATTCTTTCTTAATTTTTCATAGGTACATGGGTAACTCATGCCTTGGTTATGCAGTGGTCTATTTTTGGGTAACCTGTTGTGTACATGTTATCAAGGATCAGGTGTAATTTTATACCTGATGGATCGAAGCAATACAATATAATCTAATACTTGATGACTATCTACATGTTACAGATAGTGGAAACATAAAACATACAAGTATTGCAATGTTAGTCCTGAAGACTAGATTTTTCTGGTATTGTACAATTTAATTTCATCTGGACATTTTACATTCTATCTCTAATACAGAACATCAAATAAATGCATAAATATAAATTCTTGAGCAACATCTGAAATCATATGATAACACTAAAATTTCAGTGTCAAAAGCCAACATTAATAAAACAGTTATGACTATACAGTTTTTATATATAGAAAACTTAAAACCTAAATAAGTTTGAATACTAAAATTCAGAATTGGCTGAAATGTTCAAGACACTTGAAATATACTGTACAACAATACAGCATTGGCTGAGATGTTTAAGTCACTTGAAATATACTGTACAACAATACAGCATTGGCTGAAATGTTCAAGTCACTGTACAACAATGCAGCATTGATTGAAATGTTCAAGTCACTTGAAATATACTGTACAACAATACAGCATTGGCTTAGATGTTCAAGTCACTTGAAATATACTGTACAACAATACAGCATTGGCTTAGATGTTTGTGTGGCTTGATAAACAGCAATAAATATAAACCAGCACTGTTTACACAATTTCATAATTGTTACAATTTTTACACGAAGTTTTTGCAAGTATCTAGGAAGGAAACAATATCTCCAGTTTTTTTTCTCCATTTGAAAGAAAATGCCATTCAATTAATTCTAAAAAAATGACAATGAAATCATAACTAAAACATATGTAATTGTACTTTCATAACAACACAACCAGTATACACTATCTCATTGAAAAGTACAGTATAAACTATCTCAATGAAAAGTACAGTAAAAACTATCTCATTGAAAAGTACAGTATAAACTATCTCATTGAAAAGTACAGTATAAACTATCTCATTGAAAAGTACAGTATACACTATCTCATTGAAAAGTACAGTATAAACTATCTCATTGAAAAGCACAGTATAAACTATCTCATTGAAAAGTACAGTATACACTATCTCATTGAAAAGTACAGTATACACTATCTCATTGAAAAGTACAGTATACACTATCTCATTGAAAAGTACAGTATAAACTATCTCATTGAAAAGTACAGTATACACTATCTCATTGAAAAGTACAGTATACACTATCTCATTGAAAAGTACAGTATAAACTATCTCATTGAAAAGTACAGTATACACTATCTCATTGAAAAGTACTACAATCCAATTTGTTTTTAAATTGAGAAGAAAAACCAGTTACATGCGCATCATGTACCAATACATTTCCTCAATTTCGTAAGTTCAACATAATATCACAGCAACACGTATCACAACACTGAGGTCAAAAAATAATCCAAAATCAATATGGTGCAGTGAACTGAACAGTAATACAAGGGCAAAGAACAGGAAAATGTGAAGGGGGCAGGGTGAGCAAGTTTATGGGTCATCAAAAAAATTTCAGTGCAAGTGATGAATACAATATGAAAACACAAGTGATGGAAACCAAGTCCATAATTTTTTTCAATGTTTTTAAATGTACTAGCTTTCATACAGAACAGTTTTCTTCTTAAACATTTACTTAATTTCATGATTTTTACACAGGGAATGTAATATTAAAATACTAAAGAAATGCACTTTACCTCCATTTTCTACTGCACCCTCAAAAATCCACTTAAAACACAGACAGGTTTTGATATCAACAATTTCCGTTTAGAATAGGCAAAAATAGATTAATATTTGCTTAACATTTAAGAACTGCAATTAAAGTAAATGAATGATTGATATATCATTTCTTTTATTGATGAAAAATATATTTAAATTGAATTTACCCATTTTTATATATGTGTCTCAACTCCATCTATTGTGCCAACTGTTGAAAATGCAATAGTCCTTGGACATGACAGCACAAAAAAATTAATAGCTGAATTGTCTCTGCCAATTGCAATGCATACGGTGCTTTCTTGGGGAACAAAATCTGCTACACATGTTTTCTTTGAGCATTCACTTCATTCCATTCCTTTTATTCACCAAAGAATCTAATGTCAGCACTATATGGTGTATTCAAACTAAACCATTGAGTGAAGTCCACACAGTTGCCGCTGTCATCCCAACCTACATTGGACAGCCCAGTCTTCATTGGGCTCCTTCAGTTTCCGCTGAAGGAACTTTACTCAAGGGTTATCCATAACATTGTCAGGGAGTTTCACAGACCAGCTATGACCTCTGTACAGCCATGTTGTGCCGTTCAGTAGCCGCTGAATCACTCACTGACAGAATGAACCAAAACAGCTTCATAAGTAGCAGCAGATGGTCCTCCAAGGAAAACAGTATAATTATCAATAAAAACTTAACTGGATCTGTGTTTTGTTGTGTATAAATGTGTAGGTTAGCCTAACTTCATGTTAAAATCACTAAGTCCCAAGTTGATGCTTTTGCCTTTGTTCCTAAAACTGGCAGTGATACATTAAAATATAAACTTGTACATTCTATACAAAAAACATTTTGTCTTTTTCTTTTATTTTGGTCACTAATTTTGCTCAGTCATGATGAGCTGTTTAAAGGCAGTGTGACTGCCATGTGCTGACTTTTTATTAGCACAGATGATATAGTGTTGTACAGTCACTGCCATGTGCAGACTTCTTATTAGTACAGATGATATAGTGTTGTACAGTCACTGCCATGTGCAGACTTCTTATAAGTACAGATGATATAGTGTTGTACAGTCACTGCCATGTGCAGACTTCTTATTAGTACAGATGATATAGTGTTGTACAGTCACTGCCATGTGCAGACTTTTTATTAGTACAGATGATATAGTGTTGTACAGTCACTGCCATGTGTGGACTTCTTATTAGTACAGATGATATAGTTTGTACAGTCACTGCCATGTGCTGACTGTTATTAGTACAGATCATATATTGTTGTACAGTCACTGCCATGTGCTGACTTCTTATTAGTACAAATGATATAGTGTTGTACAGTCACTGCCATGTTGCTGAAGTAACATCAAAAATCAGTATCTTGGGGAATTAACCAATTACAAACAGTTTGGAAGGTTTTACTTGGGTGGTTTATCAGTGTAATGATAGCTGAGTCTTGTGTTTGTTGGTGTTTTACATTCCCTGACATTAAAAGGGAAGCAATTCAAACTTTACTAATGCATGGATTTGTGAGTGCTGCAACTTGATCTACATGTGTACTCCTTTCTCAACTACTTGAGAAATAATTTACTATTGGTTCATGATGAACACTATGCAGTATTAAAAATTTGTATCAAGTATTTTTTAGACAAAGAATATATTAAGATAAACACTACTGTGTACTTCCAGCTTTTGAAATATTCTATAGCTCGATTTCATCTCAAAGTCCACATTCCTGGTAAACTTGGATATTTAGGAACAGAGAATTTGAGGAACTTCAGTCAAAAATTATTTTAAACAGAAACAAGCAAGTCTTTGGGTATTAAACTTGACTGGACAATACCAATGGTCTAACCAGCCATATTTTCTGGGAAAAGACTTGAAGTTGACCACAAATATAGTTACATTAAGCAATAATAAATTGCCATTACATTCATGTTACCAATTTTGTAACATTTTCTAAATGTTAGGATGCAATTTAAACTTTGTATAAGGAACCAGATAAAATGCTACAGTCAATGGTGTATAAAGAATTGCTCATCAGCAATTACTATTTTAAGAAAACTGGGCTTGCAATGTTACCAATAACTGAAGAAACAGTTTTAGTTTTGTTTTAATAGAAAATGAGTAAAAATTTAAAAATTAAAACAGATTTATTTATTCATGTGGATTTAGTATTGCAGTATTTGACTAATTTCTATTTTTCTCTACCTTTAATAAGTGTGCCTATCATTACACAAAATCCATCCATCCACACATTGATTAGAAATATTTAAAGTATTTCACATTTACAATTTAATCTCTGCACAAATTATAATGAAACAGCCATTGTCCTTGGAATTATGGGGGTAAAGTCAGATTTCACATTGAATTTACCCTCTTTAAATAAATACATTATTATTATTAGTAGTAGTAGTAGTGGTAGTAATAGTAGTATTATTTACAAGTAACCATTACTAATGACCTTGCAACACTGTCAATCACTCCAAATAGGATTAGTTACCACTTTGATTTCTAATTTGTTTTACACCCACCCCATAGGTAAATGTCAGATCTAGAAAATCAGTCTGTGTTAAAATCAGATCTCCATGTAAAATCAGTCTGTGTTGAAATCAGATCTCAATGGAAAATCAGTCTGTGTTGAAATCAGATTTCAACGTAAGATCAGTCTGTGTTAAAATCAGATCTCCATACAAAATCAGTCTCTGTTAAAATCAGATCTCCAAGTAATATCAGTCTGTGTTGAAATCAGATCTCCATGCAAGATCATTCTATGTTGAATTCAGATCTACTTTAAAGATCAGTCTGTTGAAATCAGATCTACTTTAAGATCAGTATTAAGGAATATTTTGTGAAAACAATGTCAATTTTTATTTTATATTCATAAATATTAGGAGAGATTTATTTCAAAACCAAATCAATTTCTTTTTCATATTCATAAATATTTTGATTTTGTTAAAACAATGTAATTAAGTTTCTTGTTGTTAAACATATTAAAAAGTTGGCATATAATACAGTTCTATTTGCTATCAGCTTCCTTGCCATTTCTATTTTTCAATTAGCGAAAATGTCATTATTCATTACATCTTTTACATCAATGTAGTCTGCTATGAGAAAAATGCCATTCAATTTTAGCTTACCATCAATGAAGCCCTGTAACAGAAATTAAGGTTCAATTCATCTTAGCATCAATGTAGTCTGATAATAGGAATTACTGTTCAATTCACCATACCATGACTGCAGTCTAATAACAGAAATTAATATTCAATTCACCTTACCATCAATGTAGTCTGGTAAGAGAAATTAACACTCCATTCATCTTACCATCAATGTAGTCTGGTAAGAGAAATTAACACTCCATTCATCTTACCATCAATGTAGTCTGGTAAGAGAAATTAACACTCCATTCATCTTACCATCAATGTACCGGTAGTCTGGTAAGAGAAATGAAGCTTAAAATCATGATAACAATATATGCAAAACACAATTTAGTTTTCATGAATGCGAGTCTTTTATCTGACTTCAATAACCCATGTATTAGCTTAAGATGAACCATTATGATCACTGGAAACATAACCAAGATCAATATTCAACAATCTAACCACCATCAAATCACATAAATTTAATATCTTTCATGGGAATAATTTTTGTCTGGGTAACAGGCAGTATCCGGTATTGGACATAAAATTAGTACTGGTTCAACTTGAGTAAGTCAAGTTCTGGAATATCGAGTCCCAGCCATTGCAGCAGTTCAAAATATGAGAAGACGAAGGCACGAGTAATATCCTGAGTGTGTTCCAATCCAGATGACTCCACTTGAACTGAGCGATTAAAACGAAGTCTGGCTTCAAGTTCTGCCTGCTTCCTTGCCATTTCTTCAGCAAGTTTACGTGCCAGCTCCATTGCTCTCTGGGCCTCTTCCTCCCTACGCTTCCTGGAAATCAAAATTGAGATCATACTTTTTTAAAATTTCAGTTCTACAACGATTCTAATATTATAACTTAAATGAAAAAACACTTAAAGAACAAAACAAAAAATATCACGAGTAATGCAAAATGGAACAATATTTGTCCAACCTATGTTTAACAGTCATGAGTATGAGAACTAGTGGAGCATGGTTGACTAAAGATTATAACCCATTGGGTCTCAAAGACCTTGACCTTTGATCGTGGTATATGCTCTTCAATCAGAATTGGTCATGAACCATTATTCTTATTCAGCTTGACCTGACCTCTGACATCTGACCTTTATACCCAGAATATACTTATTGATTTATTGTCCAAAGTGTAAGTCTTTAACAAAGTTTTTATGGGTATCAATTTTTAGGGTTGTGAAAAAAGAGACATTTTCATGGGTTCTTCAATTCATGCTTATGCCTGTTTGCATACTTAATTTAATTTCATGGAATAACCTCCACAAATAGAATACAAGCAAACAAAACTATGCTGGCAATGAAGGGTGGTCACGTGAGTAGTGTGTTAAATAATATATTACTGTAAGTAAAGCACCAGCCAAATGACATCCAAGATTAATTACTTACATTAAATGCTGAATATCAAATCAAACCAATGTTGCAACAACATCAATTCAATATCACCAAGCCAACAATACAAAACTAACAATGGTGGCTCCAAGTGGTCTAAAGCGCTTTCCATTACGGATCACTGTCGTCTCACCTCTGTTTGCGTGGGTTCGAGTTTAAGATTCGGCTAATGTAGCCATGTGAGAAAGCTTGCCAGTAGCTTCTCGTGGGTCAGTGGTTCTTTCTGGGGGTTTTCCCAGGTTCTTCCTCCACCAATAATACTGGTTGCCATGTATAGCCTATCGTGTGCTGACAAATGACGTTAAACCCTAAAACAAACAAACAAACAAAACTAACAATGCCATTCCAAGTGGTTACCGAAGCATATCAATATAATCTATTACTTAAACCAGTGTCCATACAGTTGAATTATCACTACATTCTTACAGCCATGGCATTAACACAGTGTCTATACAGTTGAACTATCACTACATTCTTACAACCCTGACATTAATACAGTGTCTATACAGTTGAACTATCACTACATTCTTACAACCCTGACATTAATACAGTGTCTATACAGATGAACTATCACTACATTCTTACAGCCATGGCATTAATATAGTGTCTATACAGTTGAACTATATCTACATTCTTACAACCAAGGCATTAACAAAGTGTCTATACAGTTGAACTATCAGTACATTCTTACAGCCATGGCATTAATACAGTGTCTATACAGTTGAACTATCACTACATTCTTACAACCCTGACATTAATACAGTGTCTATACAGTTGAACTATCAGTACATTCTTACAACCCTGACATTAATACACTGTCTATACAGTTAAGCTATCAGTACATTCTTACAGCCATGGCATTAGTACAGTGTCTATACAGTTGAACTATCACTACATTCTTACAGCCATGGCATTAACACAATGTCTATACAGTTGAACTATCACTACATTCTTACAACCCTGACATTAATACAGTGTCTATACAGTTGAACTATCACTTCATTCTTACAACCCTGACATTAACACAGTGTCTATACAGTTGAACTATCAGTACATTCTTACAACCCTGACATTAATACACTGTCTATACAGTTGAGCTATCAGTACATTCTTACAACCAAGGCATTAACAAAGTGTCTATACAGTTGAACTATCACTACATTCTTACAACCCTGACATTAATACAGTGTCTATACAGTTGAATTATCACTACATTCTTACAACCAAGGCATTAGTACTGTCTATACAGTTGAACTATCACTACATTCTTACAGCCATGGTATTAACAGAGTGTCTATACAGTTGAACTATCACTACATTCTTACAACCCTGACATTAATACAGTGTCTATACAGTTGAACTATCACTACATTCTTACAACCCTGACATTAATACACTATCTATACAGTTGAACTATCAGTACATTCTTACAACCATGGCATTAGTACAGTGTCTATACAGTTGAACTATCAGTACATTCTTACAGCCCTGGCATTAGTACAGTCTATACAGTTGAACTATAACTACATTCTTACAACCAAAGCATTAACACAGTGTCTATACAGTTGAACTATCAGTACATTCTTACAACCATAGCATTAGTACAGTGTCTATACAGTTGAACTATCAGTACATTCTTACAGCCCTGGCATTAGTACAGTCTATACAGTTGAACTATAACAACATTCTTACAACCAAGGCATTAACACAGTGTCTATACAGTTGAACTATAAGTACATTCTTACAGCCATGGCATTAGTACAGTGTCTATACAGTTGAACTATCACTACATTCTTACAACCAAGGCATTAACAAAGTGTCTATACATTTGAACTATCACTACATTCTTACAACCAAGGCATTAGTACAGTGTCTATACAGTGGAACTATAAGTACATTCTTACAGCCATGGCACTAATACCATTAAAAGCTACCATGCTATAACCAGTCATTCATTGGAGAAGCTCACTGTTAGAGTGGCCAGGTGGTCTAAAGTGCTTGCCTTTGTCAATAATTGCTATCTCACTTATGTCCGCTCTGCATATAGGGCTCAACCAATGTGGGTATGTAAGAAAGCTTGCCAAAACTTCCTGTGGGTTGATGTTTCTCATTGTGGTTTTCCAGGGTTCTTCCTCAACCAGTTCTACTGGACATCATGTATAGCCTATAATGTGCTGAAAAATGGCATTAATACCAAAGCAGCAACAAGCTCACTTCTATGTAAACAAAGAACATTTTATGCATTATCTACAAATAAGTTTGACTGTGGCATTGTTGTCAATCAAGGAATATGTTGCTGCAATAATACAACAAGTCCCACAACATACACACTTTAGAAGGTAAAGTGAAATATGTCATGATGCTTTTCTCAGTTTGGAAGATAAAGTGAAAGCAATTCAACAAAGCAAAGAGAGATGGAGTCAAATGAGCACTACTGAGAACTGGCTTGCAAATAAATATTGTCAATCGGCACCATTTGGAAAATTGAATGTACTGAAACGCATGTTATGGTCAGAGATTCTCAACCACATGAAATGATTAATTAATAATTATTTAAAAAACTAATTAATAATTATTTAAAAAACCTAATATGAGGTTTAGCACACTGACTCCATAACACGAATGTAACTTTTAAATGTGTAAAATAATACAATAAAATAGAGACAAAAAGTAATAATATAATTATATTGCTATATTGGATACATCAATATTTTTTTTTAAAATTGTGCCTGAAGAAGAATAAATGAAATGCAAAACTAGTTGCAGAATTTTCAGCATTTGTGTGGTTTCATTTATCTCAATTTTAACATTTAAATCAAAATATTAAATATGTAAAAATTAATTAGACCTTTCTTTAGTTTTTTTTTTTATTACTCACATCTGTCTGAAGAGACCACTTACAATGCTACAGTACTGCTATACAATCAACTTACAATCAATTAAAAGAAAATGTAATTTTAGTAATGTCATCAAGGATGGGCTTGACACTGTGTACATACTGGACGTACATCCCCAAAAAGATATTTTATTTGGAAAAAATCCATTGTCCACACAAAAAATATCCTGGGTAATCTGAATTTTAATTTTTTTTACTGTGGCTGAACATGGTATTTCAGGATTTTAAAGCTCTTACTTTTCCTCTGCCTCTCTCTTTTGTCTCTCCTCCTCCTCCAGCTGTTTGCGCTTTTCATATTCAATTCTCTCTTCTTCCTCCATTGCTGCCAACATCTCTGCCTCTTGCTTCCGTTCCTCCTCCTCTTCAAGGCGACGCCTCTCTGCTTCCTCTGAATCAGGGCATATATCAATATAAAATCTTAACTCATGAAATAACTGTAATATCACACTTGATCATTAAAGTTTTTAATATCACACTTAACCATTAATGTTTTTAATATCACACTTAATCATTAATGTTTGTAATATCACACTTAATCATTAATGTTTTTAATATCACACTTAATCATTAATGTTTTTAATATCACACTTAATCATTAATATTTTTTAATATCACACTTAATCATTAAAATTTTTAATATCACACATAATCATTAACATTTTTTAATATCACACTTAATCATTAACATTTTTTAATATCACACTTAATCATTAATGTTTTTAATATCACACTTAATCATTAATATTTTTGATATCATACTTAATCATTCATATTTTTAATATCACACTTAATCATTAACATTTTTCAATATCACACTTAATCATTAACATTTTTTAATATCACACTTAATCATTAATGTTTGTAATATCACACTTAATCATTAATGTTTTTAATATCACACTTAATCATTCATATTTTTAATATCATACTTAATCATTAATATTTTTTAATATCACACTTAATCATTAACATTTTTTAATACCACACTTAATCATTAGAGTTTTTAATATCACACATAATCATTAACATTTTTTAATATCACACTAATCATTAAAATTTTTAATATCATACTTAATCATTAAAATTTTTAATATCACACAAAATCATTAACATTTTTTAATATCACACTTAATCATTAATATTTTTAATATCACACATAATCATTAATGTTTTAATATCACACTTAATCATTAATGTTTTTAATGTCACACTTAATCATTAATATTTTTAATATCACACTTAATCATTCATGTTTTTAATATCACACTTAATCATTAACATGTTTTAATGTCACACTTAATCATTAATTTTAATATCACACTTAATCATTCATGTTTTTAATATCACACTTAATCATTATTGTTTTTAATGTCACACTTAATCATTAATGTTTTCATATCACACTTAATCATTAATATTTTTAATATCACACTTAATCATTCTTATTTTTTAATATCACAGTTAAACATTAATATTTTTAATATCACACTTAATCATAAATATTTTTAATGTCACGCTTAATGATTAGTTTTTAATGTCACACCTAATCATTAATATTTTAATATCACACTTAATCATTAATATTTTTAATATCACACTTAATCATTAATATTTTTAATATCACACATAATCATTCATGTTTTTAATATCACATTTAATCATTAACATGTTTTAATGTCACACTTAATCATTACTTTTAATATCACACTTAATCATTCATGTTTTTAATATCACACTTAATCATTAATGTTTTTAATGTCACACTTAATCATTAATGTTTTCATATCACACTTAATCATTAATATTTTTAATATCACACTTAATCATTAATATTTTTAATATCACACTTAATCAATCTTATTTTTTAATATCACAGTTAAACATTAATATTTTTAATATGACACTTAATCATAAATATTTTTAATGTCACACTTAATGATTAGTTTTTAATGTCACACCTAATCATTAATATTTTAAATATCACACATAATCATTCATGTTTTTAATATCACATTTAATCATTAACATGTTTTAATGTCACACTTAATCATTACTTTTAATATCACACTTAATTATTCATGTTGTTAATATCACACTTAATCATTAATATTTTTAATATCATACTTAATCATTAATGTTTTTTAATATCACACTTAATCATTAATGTTTTTTAATATCACACTTATTCATTAATATTTGTAATATCACACTTAATCATTCATATTTGTAATATCACACTTAATCATTAATGTTTTTAATGTCACACATAATCATTAATGTTTTCATATCACACTTAATCATTAAAAAATTTAATATCACACTTAATCATTAACATTTTTTAATATTACACTTAATCATTAATGTTTTTAATATCACACTTAATCATTAATGTTTTTAATATCACACTTAATCATAAATATTTTTAATATCACACTTAATCATTAATGTTTTAATATCACACTTAATCATTAACTTTTTTAATATCACACTTAATCATTAATATTTTTTATATCACACTTAATCATTAATGTTTGTAATATCACACTTAATCATTAATGTTTTAATGTCACACTTAATCATTAATGTTTTCATATCACACTTAATCATTAATGTTTTAATATGGCACTTAATCATTAATGTTTTCATATCACACTTAATCATTAATGTTTTAATATCACACTTAATCATTAATGTTTTAATATCACACTTAATCATTAATGTTTTAATATCACACTTCATCATTAATGTTTTAATATCACACTTAATCATTAATGTTTCAATATCACACTTATCATTAATGTTTTAATATCACACTTAATCATTAACTTTTTTTAATATCACACTTAATCATTAATGTTTTTAATATCACACTTAATCATTAATGTTTTAATATCACACTTAATCATTAATGTTTAATATCACACTTAATCATTAACATTTTTTAATATCACACTTAATCATTAATGTTTTAATATCACACTTAACCATTAACATGTTTTAATATCACACTTAATCATTAACATTTTTTAATATCACACTTAATCATTAACTTTTTTTAATATCACACTTAATCATTAACTTTTTTTAATATCACACTTAATCATTAACTTTTTTTAATATCACACTTAATCATTAACATTTTTTAATATCACACTTAATCATTAACTTTTTTTAATATCACACTTAATCATTAACTTTTTTTAATATCACACTTAATCATTCATGTTTTTAATATCACACTTCATCATTAATGTTTAATATCACACTTAATCATTTATATTTTTAATATCACACTTAATCATTCATATTTTTTAATATCACACTTAATCATTAATATTTTTTAATATCACACTTAATCATTAATGTTTTTTAATATCACACTTAATCATTAATGTTTGTAATATCACACTTAATCATTAATATTTTTAATGTCACACTTAATTATTCATGTTTTTAATGTCACACTTAATCATTAATGTTTTAATATCACACTTAATCATTTATATTTTTAATGTCACACTTAATCATATATATTTTTAATATCACACTTAATCATTAATGTTTGTAATATCACACTTAATCATTAATATTTGTTATATCACACTTAATCATTATTGTTTTAATATCACACTTAATCATTAATGTTTTAATATCATACTTAATCATTAATGTTTTAATATCATATTTAATCATTAATATTTTTGATATCACACTTAATCATTTATATTTTTAATATCACACTTAATCATTAATATTTGTAATATCACACTTAATCATTAATATTTTAATATCACACTTAATCATTAATGTTTTTAATATCACACTTAATCATTAATGTTTGAATATCACACTTAATCATTAATGTTTTTAATGTCACACTTAATCATTAATATTTTTAATATCACACTTAATCATTAATATTTTTAATATCACGCTTAATGATTAGTTTTTAATGTCACACCTAATCATTAATATTTTCTATGTTGCTGGGCCTTGGTATGCAAAATATCATTGTCCATATCATTTCTTTTTCATAGTGGAAACAATGAGTATATGATTATTACATCAAATGTCATATATCATGAATTATAGCTCGGTTGTAATTTGGATTATTACATCAAATGTAATGGATCATAATGTATAGCTTTGTGTAATTTGGATTATTAAATCAAATGTAATGGATCATAATGTATAGCTTTGTGTAATTTGGATTATTACATCAAATGTGATTGATCTTGATGTATTGCTCTGTTGTAATTTTGGATCATGAGGTGTTACTCTATTGTAATTTGGATCATGAGGTGTAACTGCATTGTAGTTTGAATCATGAGGTGTAATTCTATTGTGGTTTGGATCATGAGGTGTAACAATATTGTAGTTTGAATCATGAGATGTAACTCTATTGTAGTTTGGAACATGAGGTGTAACTCTATTGTGGTTTGGATCATGAGGTGTAACTCAATTGTGGTTTGGATAATGAGGTGAAACAATATTGTAGTTTGAATCATGAGATGTAACTCTATTGCAGTTTGAATCATGAGGTGTAACTGTATTGTGGTTTGGATCATGAGATGTAACTCTGTTGTAATTTGAATCACGAGGTGTAACTCTATTGTAGTGTGGAACATCAGGTGTAACTCTATTGTGTTTGGGATCATGAGATGTAACTCTGTTGTAATTTGAATCACGAGGTGTAACTCTATTGTAGTTTGGAACATGAGGTGTAACTCTATTGTGGTTTGGATCATGAGGTGTAACTCAATTGTGGTTTGGGTCATGAGGTGTAACTCTTTTGAGGTTTGGATCATAAGGTGTAGCTCTATTGTGATTATGATGATGATATGTAACTATTCTGTGATTTTGATCATGAGGTATATTTTGGAGAATGAAGCATGTTACACATATTACTTAATTAAGACTAAATGTATGTGCATTTAAGGAGGTAACTAGATATTTTCCACAACTAATATCATCATAAAAAAGAAGATAAACGAAAACTTTACCTGCTTTTCTTTGTTCCTCCTCAGCTTGTTTTTTCCTCATTTCCTCCAATTTCTTGGCATACTCCTCCTTTTTACGCTTCTCTCGTTCAAGTTCCCTCTGCCGTCGTAGCTCAAGTTCCTTAGCTTCCTGAACCTCTCTTTCAGCTTCCTCATCCTCTTGGAGTTTCTTCAACCTGGCACACAAACGTATGACACTAAAATTCATATGACATTTTCATTTGAGTTTTAACAGAAATTTGTCAGTGGTTTATCAATGTCAAGTGCCCCATTATAGCAGTCCCTATGACAGCATCGTCACATATCGCATCTCATCATAGCACACTCCCTATGACAGCATGGTCATTCATATATCCCATCTCATCATAGCACAGTCCCTATGACAGCATGGTCATATATCCCATCTCATCATAGCACAGTCCCTATGACAGCATGGTCATATATCCCATTTCATCATAGCACAGTCCCTATGACAGCATGGTCATATATCCCATCTCATCATAGCACACTCCCTATGACAGCATGGTCATATATCCCATCTCATCATAGCACACTCCCTATGACAGCATGGTCATATATCCCATCTCATCATAGCACAGTCCCTATGACAGCATGGTCATATATCCCATCTCATCATAGCACAGTCCCTATGACAGCATGGTCATATATCCCATTTCATCATAGCACAGTCCCTATGACAGCATGGTCATATATCCCATCTCATCATAGCACACTCCCTATGACAGCATGGTCATATATCCCATCTCATCATATCACAGTCCCTATGACAGTGTGGTCATATATCCCATCTCATCATAGCACAGTCCCTATGACAGCATGGTCATATATCCCATCTCATCATAGCACAGTCCCTATGACAGCATGGTCATATATCCCATCTCATCATAGCACAGTCCCTATGACAGCATGGTCATATATCCCATTTCATCATAGCACAGTCCCTATGACAGCATGGTCATATATCCCATCTCATCATAGCACACTCCCTATGACAGCATGGTCATATATCCCATCTCATCATAGCACAGTCCCTATGACAGTGTGGTCATATATCCTATCTCATCATAGCACAGTCCCTATGACAGCATGGTCATATATCCCATCTCATCATAGCACAGTCCCTATGACAGCATGGTCATATATCCCATTTCATCATAGCACAGTCCCTATGACAGTGTGGTCATATATCCCATCTCATCATAGCACAGTCCCTATGACAGCAAGGTCATATATCCCATTTCAGAGATGACTGTAGATTTAGTATTGATTTTATATCTACCCTGATCAGTGTTAAAGATAGTAATCACTGTATATATTAGTTGCCTTTATTAAGAGCTCACAAACTAAACAATGAGGTAGATGAGATTGATGTCTCTCAATGAGTATGTTAGATGAGATTGATGTCTCTCAATGAGTATGTTAGATGAGATTGATGTCTCTCAATGAGTATGGAAAATTGGTTTCACTGTTTTGTAAAATTTAAAGTACAAAGTTATAATTCAAGCTAAAAACATTACAACCATACATGATACTAAGAATAATTTATCCATTGTTGAAAAAACTTTAGCTTGGATGCCATATAAATTTAACTTTATCTTACAGTTATAACCCGACGCTTGACTATAATAATTCTTTGAAAAGAAACAAAATTCCTGAAATATTTTAGGACAGCGTACAGGAATTTTAATAATTATTAACCAGTAATTGGAAAGTGAAAACCTTAGTCTGGATGCTATATAAATTTAACTCTATCTTACAGTTACACCCTTATGCTTGACTCTAATTATTCTTTGAAAAAAAAACAAATTCCTGAAATAATTTTAATAATTATTTGCCAGTAATTGGAAAGTAAATACCTTGTTTTTTTTAATAAGAAAATGAAAAGTCAAATTTTTCTTGTTGAAGATTTATATATAAAGAAATCTACATACATCAACATTGACATTATTAAATATATATGTAATTCTATATATGGTAAATTAACAGCCTATACTGTTCCGAAAAAGTAATGAGGTCATTCATTTTTGTACACCTTTAAACTAGTAATGTTAAGTACTGTACACCTTAAAACTAGTAATGTAAAGTAATGTACACCTTAAAACTAGTAATATAAAGTACTGTACACCTTTAAACTAGTAATGTAAAGTAATGTACACCTTAAAACTAGTAATATAAAGTATTGTACACTTTAAAACTAGTAATATAAAGTATTGTACACTTTAAAACTAGTAATGTAAAGTACTGTACACCTTAAAACTAGTATTGTAAGATACTGAACTGTCTGCACTCTTCTTCACTTAAGATTTACGTTATTAAAGATAAAAGAATATTATAATTATCTCAAGTACCTTAAAGTTATTAAAGAAAAAAGAATATTATAGTTATCTCAAGTACCTTAAAGTTATTAAAGATAAAAGAATATTATAATTATCTCAAGTACCTTAAAGTTATAAAAGATAAAAGAATATTATAATTATCTCAAGTACCTTAAAGTTATTAAAGATAAAAGAATATTATAGTTATCTCAAGTACCTTAAAGTTATTAAAGATAAAAGAATATTATAATTATCTCAAGTACCTTAAAGTTGGCAAAATTGAATCAGACATTAATTCTCTGTACCAAAACAATGAAGACAATAAAACCCATTAATTTGGATGGGTTTGTTGTGATGTTAAAATACAGACAATACAGTACCTATAGTTTTCATACAGCTCCATTTTTTAAATGGTCAATTAAGCATTGCCTCACCCCTTAATTAATTATAACATAATTTTGTACACTGAAAAAAATCTGTTTACAAAATTATGTTAGTGGCAACTATATATATATATATATATATATATATATATATATATATATATATATATATATATATATATATATTTTACTTTGCTGAACTGCTATACATGCTTAGAGTTTATGGAATTCAGCAAAACTATTAAGCCAAGACATAGAAATGTACCAGTGATTTAAATTAGGACTTAAATTCAATATATTGCTTATAAAATTGTATTTACAGTCCGCTCCAGATATATGCATAACGTATGACTGCATATTCTGCCTTATTGCATAGCTTTGTGCTGGTCCCAATTTGTTACCATTGTCTTCAATGGATATCAATTTTGGACAATTCATATTGTCTATATGCATATTTCGCATTATTGCATGAATTTTTCTGGTCCGAACATTATTATGTGTTAAGTTGCTTCGGATAACTGCATTGTTCAAAATTGTTCCTTTCAAAATGAAAACAAACCAATTTCCGAACATTGGCGGTCAAGGTTGATTAATGAGGTCTGTTAATATCAACATCTCCATTGGTCACCAGGAGGCATTAGCTCTGAGACTCTGTAGAACACCAGGAGGCGCAATAGTAGACATCCATAATAATTAACCAAGCATGGTTGACGGTATTAAGTTTGTTGATCACTGGGGGGGGGGGGGAATACAAGCACATTAACTGAACATTTTCTACAACTTTATTGTTTATTTAATTCCCCACACCTGTGGGTGGTCTTCCAGTTCAACAAACTTGCATCGCATCGGACAGCACAATAATGGATTATTCAATGTAGCAAACTTTGAACTTTCACATACGTAAACAAATGGATTAAAAGAGATTATGTAGAACTATATAATATTGTATTAAACAAAACGATAAAAGGATAAATAATAATTATATATGTTTATAATGAAAGGGTTTGTCGTCGATGTCACTGCGTATGTATTCATACAAATATATTGTCTATTTATTTTTTTACACGCCTAGTTTAACCTGAATCTATTTAAATGGGGGTTTGTTTCGGAGAAACAATGGGTATCAGTATGCATGCTGCACCAGATAACACGCCACAACATGAATGCCGGCTTCCTGCATACGCCACCTAATTGCATATCATAGCATCAGTCCCGAGGCCATGCATATAAGCGGAGCCGACTGTACTTACAAAAATGATTTTTTTCATGAATCTAGCTGACATTGGGTATCAGTAACAACATACATGTACAAGTTTTGAAACATTGTAAAGACTCCACTAAAAGAGCTGTAAAATGGGTCAGCAAACTTAAAAACTTATTCCAATTTTAGAACAATATCAGTAGGAGACCAGGATTCTGTCTATTGTTGTAAGTCCATGCTAAAATATTCTTTTCATGCATCACCGTTCCCACACACAATACACACAGTGAAGTGGAGAAACATCAACCCTAATCTGCCATGAGTAATTCACTCATACAACTTTATCATATGTAATTGAGTATCGTTTTTTTTTGTGTGTGGATCCAGTCTATTTGCACGGTATCATATTTAATAGAGTAATGGGTTATTTTGTGGATCCAATCGATTTGCACATTATCATATTTAATAGAGTATTGGGGGTTATTTTGTGGATCCAGTCTATTTGCACATTATCATATTTAATAGAGTATTGGGGGTTATTTTGTGGATCCAGTCTATTTGCCTGGTATCATATTTAAGAGAGTCTTGGGATATATTGTGGCAGCTGATCTGGGTCAATCCAGTTTACAATGGGACCTTTCTGTGTCAGAACATTATAAAACTGAAAATCTGGGTCAATGCATTTTACAATGGGACATTTCTTGTGTTATCACATTATGTGACACAAGATCTGGGTCTATTCAGTTTGCAAATAAATATTTATTATGCCTACACATTATGTAACAGAAAATCTGAGTCTATGCAGATTACAGTGGGATATGTATTGTGCCAGGTCATAATGTGACAGCTTGGTTTATACAGTTTACAATGAAATATGCAGTGTGCCAGCACATTATAATATGCAGTGTGCCAGCACATTATAATATGCAGTGTACCAGAACATTAAAATATGCAGTGTGCCAGCACATTATAATATGCAGTGTGCCAGCACATTATAATATGCAGTGTGCCAGCACATTATAATATGCAGTGTGCCAGCACATTATAATATGCAGTGTGCCAGCACATTATGTGTCTAAAGATATGAATTGGCATAGTTTACAATGGGATAAGTTGTGCCAGTACTTTGTGTCAGTAGATCCAAAAATATGCAGTCTGCAATGGGATGCACTTTACTTGACAGATCTCGGCCTGTAGTTTCAGTGAGATGTTGGGCTTATCAAGTCGTTATCTGACAGCAGATCTGAGACTCTGAAGTTTGCAATGGGACGTGTGTTGTGTCAGCAAACAAATCTGACAGATATGGGTCTATACAGTTTGAAATGGGACACGTGTTTTGTCAGCAAAAATCTGACAGATATGGGTCTATACAGTTTGAAATGGGACACGTGTTTTGTCAGCAAAAATCTGACAGATATGGGTCTATACAGATTGAAATGGGACATGTGTTGTGTCAGCAAACAAATCTGACAGATATGGGTCTATACAGTTTGAAATGGGACACGTGTTTTGTCAGCAAAAATCTGACAGATATGGGTCTATACAGATTGAAATGGGACACGTGTTTTGTCAGCAAACAAATCTGACAGATATGGGTCTATACAGTTTGAAATGGGACACGTTATGTGTCAGCAAAAATCTGACAGATATGGGTCTATGCAGTTTGCAATGGGATATGTATTGTGTCAGAACATGGGCAGTTTGCAATGGGACACGTGTTGTGTCAGATATTATTTGATAGATCAGGGTATATGCAATTTTTAATGGGCCATGTTTTAATGGGACATGTTTTATGCACACAATTATGGGTACTGATTTCTTAAAACATTTTATAATGGTTAATAGTCTCCTAAAGACAAGAAGGCATGCATTCCCCTTGCCTCAGAAAACAATTCATTTCATGCACTAATTTATATTAAAAATTATCTCTACATCTTAAAGAAATGTGCAGTGCATCAAACATTATAATAAAGCTGCAACTTCATCTACAAACAAGACCGTGATCGTCAAACTCCAACATTTCCATTCCAGGTGCACACTTGCAAACTGCCATCCCGAAAAATGATATTATTCATAAATTACCTTACTTGTGCACATCTATACCTCCATAGTACTTTTAAAAATGAAGTGTACGTATATGTGTAATATTAGAACAAAGTAGTCATTGTGACATAAGTATACAAGTTACAACCAATTCCAAGATCCTAATTGTAACCAAAAAACATACATGTATCATACCATACTGTGTTACAGAGTAACACCATATTTAATACCAGTTACAACTAACTCTTTGATTAAGGCTGCAATGTTTACTAACATTTTTAAATGTGTCCATGCAAAACAGTAACTGATATAATGCCATTTAGTCAAAACAATTCCAAATTTGACCTTTCTCACCATTTACTAGTTGACTTAGTGTAAATCTAATTTATATTTGACATAAGCCATTGACAATGTGCACGGCACACTTCATTGAACTAACTAGAGATTGTTTTTCTTTGCCTTATGTCTCACACCTCACTAAAGTAGCAATTGTTTTATTAGCTATATGTCTCACACCTCACTAAAGTAGCAATTGTTTTATTAGCTATATGTCTCACACCTCACTAAAGTAGCAATTGTTTTATTAGCTATATGTCTCACACCTCAATAAAGTAGCAATTGTTTTATTAGCTATATGTCTCACACCTCAATAAAGTAGCAATTGTTTTATTGCTATGCATGAGCATGTCTGTTGTGACATGTTCTATATCCCCATGTATGTGAGCATGCCTGAGTGAGACATATTCCATATCCCCATGTATGTGAGCATGCCTGAGTGAGACATATTCCATATCCCCATGTATGTAAGCATGCCTGTATGAGACATATTCCATATCCCCAAGTATGTGAGGATGCCTGTGTTAGATAATTCTTTATCTCCATATATGTGAACATGCCTGTGTGAGACAGTACTTGACTGCTCTCATTATAAATCTATACAGATATATTAGATGGCCTCATGGCAGAATAGTTCTATAATGCACATGACTTACCTTCATTAAAAAAAACTTTTTTAATTATTATTAATATTATTATGACTATTATTACTTCACTGTAAAAGAAAATGTATGTTACCCTGAGAAATGTATATATAAAAAGGTGCTTATTGTTCATGCATTTGTGTACCTTTATTTTGCAACCCTTGTTTGCATGACATGCTTTTCCAAGACAATACTTTCCAACAACAGGTACAATACCTTTCCATCACCCAATAATTAGTCACACATACATACCCAATAACTTGAAGAACAATAGAACTGTTCAATGTCCTAGGTAGAAACATATCCAAATCATCAATAATTTCAATTATCTTAAAATATACATTACAAATACTTACCCGTGTTCATCATTGAAAAGAAACCCCACAATTGTTATAATTTACATATGATTTCTATCCATATATAACAGGTACTCAACTTGGATATCATACACCCTGCTCTGGCATTACACAGTGCTCTGGCATATCTGGGTCTATTCTCTTCAAAGTACTTATAATGTCAAGTAATCAGCAAAAACGATGATCTGACATGGCACAGTGCTCTGACAGATCTGGGTCTATTCTCTTCAAAGTACTTATAGCATCAAATCAGCAAAGACCATGATCAGACAGCACATAGTGCTTTGGCAATTCCAGATCCTTTTCTGTTTCTTCCACAAATGATTGCAAGTTATTAATATAGGCCCTTGATTTATCCATTCATTATTTAAGGGTATATTGGGGGTGACTAGGGGTATGTTTCATATACATGCAAAAGCAATATCGTCTAATTGTGACATACCATACTGACATAATAACTCCTAAAATTAAATACATATTATCTATGACATATACCAATCTTAAGGACATGGAAACATTCAACATGTTTTTCCTTTGTCTGGAAGGTGAGATCTATAGATTTTCTTGATGGGGTCCCTGTCAGGAAACCAAAATACCCAAACTTTTAAAATGTTTAAAGTTATGACTACAAAGGTATTGGAAGCAGCTTACAAGTATAATATCTGCCAACTTATTTCAGATATTTGCAAGAAGGAAACTGACCATTACTTACAATGCGTAGACTTCAAAATCTTTAGGCTCGTTAACTAATCTAATTACAAGCCATCCACAAAATCTGGTCAAGGAACATATTCTAAAACATAAATTATTCTGAAAACATATTTTTCATTGATCAAAAATAACCTTAAACCATTACTTTTTGATCCAAAAATCAACGGGCCTTTTTCATACGTCAAATACAAGTTTTTCTACAAATTTCTGTCACAGCTGCTTTTTGTATCTTACAGAAAATGTAAGGGATCTAAAATCTTTGATGAAGGTACAATGCCAAGAAATGTAAACCTATTAGCCTTCAACCTTACACTCAGTACAATATAATGACAGTATTTAGCCCTGTTTAGGGATCTAGAACAAAATTTTACTGTAATGAAAACATTTTGTCTTCTTTTAGTCATATAGACCATGAACTTTGAACTTTAACCTTCCTTGACCTAAATGCAGATCATCCCCAAAGTCTGATCAAGAGCTGTTAATTAAATTTAATGAAAACTAATTATTCCTTGAAAACCATTTTCATTTTTTTTTCAGTTAGTGACCTTGGCTTTTTACCCATAAAATCAGCAAGTTTCAAATGCAAACCATTCACATAGTTTGGTAATAGTGCAAGGTCGTGAAGTTATTACACAGAAGTGAAATTGGTAACAGAAAGAAGGACACCATGGTAAGATATGCTCCAATAAAATGTAAACTTATATGAACATTTAGGACATCTATAATGCATCTAGTGTAATGTATTGTCTAGCCATTGTAATTATAATGAATGCATCTCAAATTGCCATGATGGTGAATAATTCCTGTAGCTTGATTGCAAGAAAAATAGAATTGATAATTTACTGAATTATAAAATTTATTATTTTGTGGAAAATCCACTAATTTAAAGAGTAGCCTAAAAAAAGCATTGCATTATATGTATCTCATTATTTCCTTCATGGCAGAATACCTCATGGGAAAATAGTTGTTGAACTAGTTATCCTATTAAAATAAAGATTATACATACAAACTTCTTACCGAAATTAAACCTGTTAGATGTTGCATTAATGCAGATTGTAACTACCATTTCAAACTGTAACCTGATGGACAATGTAACCTCTTGAATAATGTAAACTAATGGACAATGTAACCTAATGAATAATGTAACCTGTTGAACAATGTAACCTGATAAACAATCTAACCTATTCAATAATGCAATAATGTAACCTAATGGACCATGTAACCTGTTGAACAATGTAACCTGATGGACAATGTAACCTGGTGAACAATGTAATCAGATGGACAATGTAACCTGTTGAACAATGTAACCTAATGGACAATGTAACCTGCTGAACAATGTAACCTATTGAATAAGATAACCTAATGGACAATGTAACCTGTTGAACAATGTAACCTGATGGACAATGTAACCTATTGAATAATGTAACCAAATGGACAATATAACCTGTTGAACAAGGTAACCTGATGGACAGTGTAACTTGTTGAACAATGTAACCTGATGGACAATGTAACCTATTGAACAATGTAACCTGTTGGAAATATTTAATTACATATTTTATAATCTTGTGAGTATATTACTTTTGAACTCATTTTTCTATTTTCATTTAGAATGCTTTTAATGTCTTATTATTGTATATACTCCTAAACTTTCTCCTATGAAAACATATGAGAGAGAGAGAGAGAGAGAGAGAGAAAAAAAAAAGAGAGAGAGAGAGAGAGAGAGAGAGAGAGAGAGAGAGAGAGAGAGAGTTGAGATTACTGATGAAAGCAGATTATGCTTTAATCTACCTTCAGCAAGTGGAAGATTTTATGTTTGAATTTATATCGTAATAATAAGTGGTTGATTTTATTCCATTTAATTCATTTAAATTGTACAATTAGTTGTTGTGTCCATTGTATCCAAGCAGTCTGTATAGCATGCTTATCATTACCTGTGAAAGACTTCATAGCTAGAAACCTAATGTACAATATGAGACTTCACCTGATGAAGACTTAATTGCACATCTAGCATGAAGAAATAATGTACATTTAGCATGAAGACCTAATGCATGTTTAGCATGAAGACCTAATGCATGTTTAGTCTGAAGACCTAATGCATTTTTTGCATGAAGACCTAATGTGTGTTTAGCAGAAGACCTAATGCATATCTAGCATGAATACCTAATGCATATCTAGTATGAAGACCTAAGACATGTTTAGCAAGAGACCTAATGCATATTTTGCATGAAGACCTAATGTATGTTTAGCATGAAGACCTAATGCATATCTAGCATGAAGAACTAAGACATGTTTAGCATAAAACTTAATGCATATCTAGCAAAAAGACCTAATGCATGTTTAGCATCAAGGCATAATGCATGTTTAGCATGAAGACCTAATGCATGTTTAGCATGAAGATTTAATGCATGTTTTAGAATGAAGTCATAATGCATGTTCAGCATGAAGACCTAATGCATGTCTAGCATAAAAGTTAATGCATATCTAGCAAAAAGACCTAATGCATGTTTAGCATGAAGGCATATTTAGCATGAAGACCTAATGCATATTTAGCATAAAACTTAATGCATATCTAGCAAAAAGACCTAAGGCATGTTTAGCATGAAGGCATAATGCATGTTTAGCATGAAGGCATAATGCATATTTAGCATGAAGACCTAATAAATATTTAGCAAAAGACCTAATGCATATTTAGCATGAAGACCTAATGAATATTTAGCAGAAGACCTATTGCATGTTAAGCATGAAGACCTAATGTATACTTAGCATGAAGACCTAATGAATATTTAGCAGAAGACCTAATGCATGTTTATAATGAAAGCATAATGCATATCTAGCTGAAGACCTCATGTATATTTAGCATGAATACCTAATGCATATTAGCATGAAGACCTAATGCATGTTTAGTATGAAAACCTAATGCACATCTAGCATGAAGACCTAACACATGTTTAGCATGAAGACTGAATGCACATCTGAGATGAAAACCTAATGTATGTTTAGAATGAAGACCTAATGCATGTTTTGCATGAAGACCTAATGAATATTTCACACGAAGACCTAATGCATACTTAGCATGAAGATCTAATGCATGTTTAGCATGAAAACCTATTGCATGTTTAGCATGAAGACCAAATGCATACTTAGCATTAGACCTAATGCATGTTTGGCAAGAGAACTTAATGCATATTTAGCATGAAGACCTAATGCATACTTAGCATGAAGATCTAATGCATATTTAGCATGAAGATCTAATGCATATTTAGCATGAAGATCTAATGCATATTTAGCATGAAGATCTAATGCATATTTAGCATGAAGATCTAATGCATATTTAGCATGAAGATCTAATGCATACTTAGCATGAAGATCTAATGCATATTTAGCATGAAGATCTAATGCATATTTAGCATGAAGATCTAATGCATACTTAGCATGAAGATCTAATGCATATTTAGCATGAAGATCTAATGCATACTTAGCATGAAGATCTAATGCATACTTAGCATGAAGACCTAATGCATACTTAGCATGAAGATTTAATGCATACTTAGCATGAAGACCAAATGCACGTTTAGCATGAAGATCAAATACATATTTAACATGAAAACGTAATGCATGTTTAGGATGAACATCTAATGCATGCTTAGCACAAAACCTAATACATGTTTAGTTTGAAGACCTAATGTATGTTTAGTATAAAACCTAATGTATATTTAGTATAAGACCTTATGCATATTTGGTATAGACTTAATGCATGTTTAGTATAAGACCTTATGAATGTTTAGTATAAGACCTAATTTATATTTAGTATAAGACCTTATGCATATTTAGTATAAGACCTAATGCATGTTTAGTATAAGACCTTATGCATATTTAGTATAAGACCTTATGCATGTTTAGTATAAGACCTTATGCATATTTAGTATAAGACCTTATGCATATTTAGTATAAGACCTAATGTATATTTAGTATAAGACCTTATGCATATTTAGTATAAGACCTAATTTATATTTAGTATAAGACCTTATGCATATTTAGTATAAGACCTAATGTATATTTAGTATAAGACCTTATGCATATTTAGTATAAGACCTTATGCATATTTAGTATAAGACCTTATGCATATTTAGTATAAGACCTAATGTATATTTAGTATAAGACCTTATGCATATTTAGTATAAGACCTAATTTATATTTAGTATAAGACCTTATGCATGTTTAGTATAAGACTTAATGCATGTTTAGTATAAGACCTTATGCATGTTTAGTATAAGACCTTATGCATATTTAGTATAAGACCTTATGCATATTTAGTATAAGACCTTATGCATATTTAGTATAAGACCTAATGTATATTTAGTATAAGACCTTATGCATATTTAGTATAAGACCTAATTTATATTTAGTATAAGACTTAATGCATGTTTAGTATAAGACCTTATGCATGTTTAGTATAAGACCTTATGCATATTTAGTATAAGACTTAATGCATGTTTAGTATAAGACCTTATGCATGTTTAGTATAAGACCTTATGCATATTTAGTATAAGACCTAATTTATATTTAGTATAAGACCTTATGCATATTTAGTATAAGACCTTATGCATATTTAGTATAAGACCTAATTTACATTTAGTATAAGACCTAATGTATATTTAGTATAAGACCTTATGCATATTTAGTATAAGACCTAATTTATATTTAGTATAAGACCTTATGCATATTTAGTATAAGACCTTATGCATATTTAGTATAAGACCTTATGCATGTTTAGCATAAGACCTAATGTATATTTAGTATAAGACCTTATGTATGTTTAGTATAAGACCTAATGTATATTTAGTATAAGACCTTATGCATGTTTATTATAAGACCTTATGCATATTTAGTATAAGACCTTATGCATGTTTATTATAAGACCTTATGCATATTTAGTATAAGACCTTATGCATGTTTAGTATAAGACATTATGCATATTTAGTGTAAGACCTTATGCATGTTTAGTATAAGACCTTATGCATATTTAGTATAAGACCTTATGCATGTTTAGTATAAGACCTTATGCATGTTTAGTATAAGACCTTATGCATGTTTAGTATAAGACCTTATGCATGTTTAGTATAAGACCTTATGCATGTTTAGTATAAGACCTAATGTATATTTAATATAAGACTTAACGCATGTTTAGTATAAGACCTTATGCATGTTTAGTATAGACCGAATGCATGTTTAGTATAAGACCTTATGCATATTTAGTATAAGACCTTATGCATGTTTAGTATAAGACCTTATGCATATTTAGTATAAGACCTTATGCATGTTTAGTATAAGACCTAATGTATATTTAGTATAAGACCTTATGCATGTTTAGTATAAGACCTTATACATATTTAGTATAAGACCTACTGCATGTTTAGCATGAAGACCTAATGTATGTTTAGCATTTGCAAACAGAGTTTTCTGTAGTTAATGACCCTCAAAATGTTTTCCCCAAACCACATCATTTTTGGTTGGAAAGTGGTTTGTTATGCTTGTAAGACCTGATGAGGCAGTATCATGCATCCCAAGTTGTGGAGGAGTTGGAGGTTCTAATGTACAATGCTGCCAAAATAGTATTTAAAAGTGTAACTGCTCCAACATCAACAGAAGAAAAACATTATCTGACAAAGAATGGCTATACATTTAGTGAATGGTACAAAAATATATTTAAAAGGTTTCAAAAGTTGTATTGCTAGTATAAAGGTATCTTGGTCAAATACTTGTATACATCAGTTATACTTGTAAATACTTGTAAAGGTTAGTGTTAGGACAGGTCAGCCTGGTACATGTATCAGGATAATGTGACTGGGTGACATTATGCTACATGTCTGTGGCATGATACCCCAGTAGTAGACATCATAATAAACTGCCCCACTGCAGACATCGAAGCGATATGACTGAAAATTTGTTAAAGCTATGTTAAAAATCCAAATTACACACACACACACACTCACACACACACACACACCATTGCTTCTTTAAATTATTAAAATTTTGGAGGTCATTTAACGATTGTTTTCTCATTAAAAATATCATAAACACCCACTTTAAAGTGGAATCCAACTGCAAACTACATGGACCCTCATCTGCCATTACATAATATGCCAGTAGTAAAGGGTCTATCTTGTTTGTTCTACTGATTACTCCTAATATAGCGAATAGACCCATATTTGTGGGCACATTATGTGCTGGCAGATCTGGGTCTGTGCAGTTTGTAGTTGCTGGACTTGACTTATAAGTGAGCATATACAATACAAATAATAACCCAAGGGCAAGTCAAGGTCATGTCAGGCAGTTATGTAACTAGAGAAGAATGGATGGATAGAGTTTGTGATGGACATCATAACTTGATGATATTTATGTACAATTGTTCATTTATTCACTACTAGTCAAAATGTCATGACAACTTTAAAAATAAAGATGACTTTAAAAATGGCATGATGATGACTTTATACAGGGTGATGACTTTAAAATGATATTATAACTTTATAAAGGGTGATGACTTTAAAATGAAATAATGACTTTGTAAAGGATGATGACTTTAAAATGATATAATGACTTTATAAAGGGTGATGACTTTAAAATGATATGACTTTATAAAGGGTGATGACTTTAAAATGATACAATAACTTTATAACAGATGATGACTTTAAAATGATATAATGACTTTTTAAAGGGTGATGACTTTTAAAATTATTTGATGACTTAATACAGGGTGATGACTTTAAAATGATATGAAGACTTTATACAGGAAGATGACTTTACAATGATATGATGACTTTATAAATGGTGATGACTTTAAAATAGCATGATGACTTTATAAAGGGTGATGACTTTTAAAAATGGCATAATCACATTAGAAGATATATCGATATATCCTTCTGCATTTAGAAAAAGCATAGTGACTCAGTGGCTTTCAAAGTAAAGGTCCTTGGTCAAAATCTTGCCATCAAACTGGTGAGGACCAAAAAAAGTTCTATGCCTGTGGACAATGATTTTTACTCCAATTTTGCATTGCCTTAGGACAATACGGTCATGAATTGATGTTTTAAACTAACAATAATCTAACATGCAGAGTCCACTATCTAAGAAATCAACAATCTAACAGATCAACAGTCTAACAGATTAACAATCTAACATATCAACAATCTAAAAGATCAACAATCTAACAGATCAACAATCTAAAAGATCAACATTCTAACAGATCAACAATCTAACAGATCAACAATCTAACTGATCAACATCAGCAATCTAACAAATCAACAATCTAACAGATCAACAAACTAACAGATCAACAGTCTAACAGATTAACAATCTAACTGATTAACAATCTAACTGATCTGTAGACTGGTGATCAGCAATCTAATAGATCAACATCAACAATCTAACAGATCAACAATCTAACAGATCAACAATCTAAAAGATCAACATTCTAACAGATCAACAATCTAACAGATCAACAATCTAACTGATCAACATCAGCAATCTAACAAATCAACAATCTAATAGATCAGCAATCTAAAAGATCAAAATTGTAACAGATCAACATCAATAATCTAACAGATCAACATAAACAATATAGTAGATCAACAATTTAACAGATCAACATAAACAATCTAACAAATCAACAATCTAATAGATCAGCAATCTAAATAATCAACATTCTAACAGATCAACATTCTAACAGATCAACATCAACAATCTAACAGATTAACATAAACAATCTAACAGATCAACATCAACAATCTAACAGATCAACAATCTAACAGACAACCATCATTCATGTTTACAACTTGGGATGAAACAAAACTAAGAGCATGTCAGGAGAACCTAACTGAATCCAAGTTTTCTCTATGATTAAAACCTGAAGTTTTGCATTTGGTTACAATATATATATATATATATATATATATATATATATATATATATATATATATATATATATATATATATAATTTGGTTACAATTTGTATATATCTACTTTGATGCTTACTTCAATAGCTAATCAATAATATCAGTGCATACTGTAATTTGATGCACAATGTAACAGTGTTACCAGCAAGGATGAAAAAAGGCATTACAAGACCAAATTTTACCAGTACATATGCTAATGAACTACTCTCATGGTTTATGACTTACATAAAGTGGAGAAAAATATGTTGTAAACAATACTTTAGAGTAAGAAAATGAAATGAATCATTTTTCAGACTTTTCAAGTAGCTGTGTTTGTAATGGACAAGTCAATATCATGAACACTATAAATTGTTCCACACAGCAATACAATCTTTATTCTATCTGTAACTCACTGAATTTATCAGGTCAGCATCATCAAATGTTTCTAAAAATACCTAATTCATCCATCAGTGTTTTTTTCATTTGCCAGTAAAAATGAATTGAAGTACAGTAGTCCCCCTCTTGTACGGCCCCCCTGACCAGCGGCCACCCGCTCCTAACGGCCAGAATTCGTTGGCACCGACGAGTTTCTTTTCAAAAGTACCCCTCACGAAAGGCCACCCGGCTAACGCGACCAGCGGCCAGCATTTTTGTGCAATAATATAAAAATTTACCCCTCACGAGCGGCCTCATTTTATTTTTAAATGTATCCAGAACCAATAATTAATTCAAATCTTGACGTAAGGTAAGCAATTTTGATTATCGTAGATACACGTCTCAGAGTGTCAAGTCGCCGTTAAAAGTGTCGACTAAAGATTTATAGTATATCGTTATCTATGAAAGTCGATGTTTACAGGAAATGGGCTCAATAACGTTATGATAGAGTTTGGGGTTTAACACCTATGTTGAGTTCTACTCGTTGATGATTATAACCAGACGTAATTGTTATAATCATAACAAGGTCAGCATAGGCTAAAAATAGATTTTGTACATTGGCACACACAGACAACCTTAAAAAAGACAATAGGGTACCAGACAAAGACCGGAAAAATCACGTGACCACTCAAAATGGATTCTTTACAAAGGCTGTATTTTGTAGACTCGACACAAGTTTTGTCTGCATAATTAAATCGCATATAGTCAGCAATAACCGAATAAATCATTACCAAACATTAAAATGTCATCACGATAACGGATACATTATTTTCGAAGAAAGTCGGTTATTCTACTCGACGACATGGGGGGGGGGGGGGGATGCCGAACAACTGTATGTACAAAAGACTCGTAAAAAACAAGTTTATGTTGAAATAATTTGAAAAAAACAAAGTAATAACCAATAAGAAGGTTATTCAGCAGCAGTGGGAAAATGGAGCAAATGGAAAGATAATTATGTATGTACCAAGATGTAAATGACGTTTTTGAATCCATTTGCAATGTGCATGAGAACAATACCCGCTCGCATATCAAACTTACGCCAAGAAACCAAAAATAGTAACGTATATTCAGTTGAAATAAATTTGCTATTATAAGAACAAAAAAAACTTTTATTGATTAATGTTTCATTTAGACGAAGATATTTAATGTTTTGAAGTATGTAGCTTTCTTACTACGTACATTACATATCCATGTACTTCTCATAATAAATTTAGCCCCCCCCCCCCTCTGGAACGGCCACCCGCCTTATAAGGCCACTTTCCCGGTGCAGCAGGGGTGGCCGTATAAGAGGGGGACTACTGTACATAATTACTTGTTGCTATGGAAACTCCTTGCTTTTAAATTTCTTTGCAGTTAAGTTCTCGATTTTTCTGAACCTGAATTTGAAATATGTGCTGTAAAAGGCAAAAAGTCTTTGATGAGTAATCCTTTGAGAATGGAATGTTGTAGTTCTTGTATTTGTAACTGGCATAGATTTATCATTGGTACTTTAAAAAAAGAGAAAACTTATCAATCACTTCCCCCCATGGTTACAGATTCTTCAATGGAAATGGAATGAAGTAGAAAGTAAATGCCTGGAAAAATGTAAAAAAAAAAAAAATACAGAAAAGGAGTGTTTTAATTTGAAATGTTTTATCATGAATCAAATATCAAACCCTTGCAATCCATCAACGAGATAAGCCGACTCTCCTTCTGGTGCTGCGTTGTTGTCATCAATCACTGATCAAAGTCAGCATGGATACAACAGTATGAAAAGAATAAGTCTGCTTCTTACAGACTTTGATGTTCTGTTGACTTTCAAGACTTATAACACATCTTTGTTTTTCAGTACATGAATGCTGACAGCCTTGTCTTTTTCTAATAGCGTGGTGATTTTTTTTTTTTTTTTTTGGGGGGGGGTAAAAACAGGCATATATCGGTGTAACAGAACCTATGTAATCAGGTGCAGATGTTTTGTAAGCATGGTTATTTCTGACTTGGGATTCATTAATTTGCATTAATGTATATTGCAGCTGGTTACATTGTGCATTAGGTTACATTTTGTCACATTTTGTTATATTTTATTATATTTTGTTATATTTTGTTACATTTTGTTATATTTTGTCACATTTTGTTATATTTTATTATATTTTGTTATATTTTGTTATATTTTATTATATTTTGTTATATTTTGTGGCTCTAAAGCATTTCTTTCATAAGAATATGTTCACCATTCTTTTCATATGGAGGGTTTAATTTCTTTGCCACCTCCCTTTATATTGAATTCTAGACTAGACCCTGTACCAGTATATTTGCATCCAGATCAGTTCTAGACTAGACCCTGTACCAGTATATTTGCAGTCAGATCAATTTTAAACTAGACCCCGTACCAGTATATTTGCGGTCAGATCAATTCTAAACTAGACCCCGTACCAGCATATTTGCAGCCAGATCAAGTCTAAACTAGACCCCGTACCAGCATATTTGCAGCCAGATCAAGTCTAAACTAGACCCCGTACCAGTATATTTGCAGCCAGATCAAGTCTAAACTAGACCCCATACCAGCATATTTGCATTCAGATCAAGTCTAAACTAGAGCCCGTACCAGTATATTTGCAGTCAAATAAATCCTGACTAGATGCTGTTCCAGAATATTTAAACACTGTTCCATTATAATCTAATATTTTGTACTAATATTGACTTAATGTAAAATCTGAACTGTTGTTGTTAAGATTGTACATTTTCTTTCTAGTATCTTCAATCACCATTTCCCAAGTGGGCCGATGAAGAGCAATGGTTTCAGCACACCTGACAGATCTGGGAAATGTTGATACCAGAAAAAACATGTCTGATCATCATTTGTACATAAATACAGCATACTTTTAAATTTTCAAACGTAATTTAAAGTTTCCTGTTACAGAAGATGCCAATACTGGATGTTGGCTTTACTTAATCCTTTTCCAGGGCCAGGCATGCACCCAGTCAGCTGGCCTAAAGCAGATGAGTGTCTCAATGTAGATCATGGGTTTGGCATGCTGCCCAGAAAAAGAGATTTTTGTTACATGAATGTTTTACATTGTTTTTTATTGCAGGAGATATTATTTTGTAAGAACTCTTACATAAAGATATTACAAGAATTCTTCAAGAGTTCTTTAGGGGCCAGACATATGGGAAGAATACAAACCATAAATGCATCACAATCTGAAATGTTAGCAACTTACTCTTGAAAATTCCCAACAAGGATGGGTCATATTGGTTCTGAGATCCTTAAATCATTTTTTTCCGTAAGTTTGATGAAAACACAGAAAATAACCCTGGTATGGGAATTCATCCATGTAAAAGTGTGGCAAAACTAACTGCATTTTCTTTCTCACAGCAATAAAATTATCCCATGTAATATTTTCCAAAATACCAATAATTACATCTGCCATCTGCAATACCAATAATTACATCCTACATCCAAAATATCAAAAATTATATATACCCCATCCAAAATATCAATAATTACATCTCCCATCTGTAATACCAATAATTACATCCTACATCCAAAATATAAAAAATTACATACCCCATCCAAAATATCAAAAATTACATCCGCCATCTGAAATACAGATAATTACATCCTACTTCCAAAATATCAAAAATTACATCTGCCATCTGAAAAACCAAATCCAAAATATCAATTTTTTTTACATACCCCATCCAAACTATCAAAAATTACATCCGCCATCTGAAATACCGATAATTACATCCTACTTCCAAAATGTCAAAAATTACATCTGCCATCTGAAATACCAATAATTACATTCTACATCTAAAATATCAAAAAATTACAAACCCCATCCAAAATATCAAAAATTACATCTGCCATCTGAAATACCAATAATTACATCCTACATCCAAAATATCTAAAATTATATATACCCCATCCAAAATATCAATAATTACATCTCCCATCTGCAATACCAATAATTACATCCTACATCCAAAATATGAAACATTACATCTGCCATCTGCAATACCAATAATTATATCCTACATCCAAAATATCAAAAAATATATACCCCATCCAAAATATCAAAAATTATATATACCCCATCCAAAATATCAAAAATTACATCTCCCATCTGAAAAATCAATAATTACATCCTTGATCCAAAATACCAATAATAACATTCATGCCACCCCCACCCCCCCAAAAAATTACATTGTCTAATTTAGTCTATTGTTCACTTTAATAACAGTTTAACAGCCCGTATTGTACAAGGAATGCTATTTACTTTCACACATTAATAGGACAATTTTGTCAGCTAGATTTGTGATTTAGGAAATAGAAAATTTTCTTATCTTCTTTGCATGCAACAAGCATAAAACATCATAACGAGTACAGTAATAAATAATTTTCAAAAAATTTTCTTGAGAGCTGTTTGTAGCATAATTGTCAAAGTAGTAAGCCAATTTTGATGCAAGCAGGTCAATGTGAAATTACTGTCTTAAAAATGGTTTTGGGGTCAGTTGGGTATTACCAAAGGGTGGTAGTTTGGAAATTGTCTATGTAAGGTTGTAAATCATAGGTTACAATCTGGTTTCAATGCAAACTTGTATCAAGGAAAATAAATCTTCAGTGATTTGTACAGCATAGGTGTGCCTCCTTAACTCAGACCAATCTTACAAAATTACTGTTCAAAATATGAGATAACTGAAAATGGCACACACACACACACACACACACACACACACACACACACATACATACATGCTGATTGATTTGACAGAGATGTAAGAGTGATACTACCTTAACCACATTTCCATAAATTAAACAAAGAAACAAATTTAACAAAAACAAAGACACCAAAATGTGACAATAAAATATAAGAAATATGAAATACATTTCTGTAATTCTTATTTCAACAGGTTAAAATCTCTATAATTCTTATTCTCTATAATGCTTATTGCAACAGGTTAAAATCTCTATAATGCTTATTTCAACAGATTCAAATCTCAATAATGCTTATTTCAACAAGTTCAAATCTCTATAATGCTTATTTCAACAGTTTCAAATCTCTATAATTCTTATTTCAACAGGTTCAAATCTCAATAATGCTTATTTCAACAGTTTCAAATCTCTATAATTCTTATTTCAACAGGTTCAAATATTTATAATGCTTATTTTAACAAGTTCAAATCTCTATAATTATTTTTTCAACAGATTCAAATCTCAATAACTCTTGTTTCTACAGGTTCAAATCTCAAAAATGCTTATTTCAACAAGTTCAAATCTCTATAATTCTTATCTAACAGGTTAAAATTTCATAATTCTTATTTCAACAATTTCAAATCTCTATAATTCTTATTTCAACAATTTCAAATCTCTATACCAGTAATGCTTATTTCAACAGAGTCAAATCTCTATAATGCTTATTTCAACAAGTTCAAATCTCTATACCGGTAATGCTTATTTCAACAGAGTCAAATCTCTATAATGCTTATTTCAACAGGTTCAACTATCTATAATGCTTATTTCAACAGAGTCAAATCTCTATAATTCTTATTTCAACAGGTTCAAATCTCTATAATGCTTATTTCAACAGGTTCAAATCTCTATAATTCTTATTTCAACAGATTCAAATCTCTATAATGCTTATTTCAACAGGTTCAACTATCTATAATGCTTATTTCAACAGGTTCAACTATCTATAATGCTTATTTCAACAGGTTCAAATCTCTATAATTCTTATTTCAACAGATTCAAATCTCTATAATTCTTATTTCAACAGGTTCAAATCTCTATAATTCTTATTTCAACAGATTCAAATCTCTATAATTCTTATTTCAAGAGAGTCAAATCTCTATAATTCTTATTTCAACAGGTTCAAATCTCTATAATTCTTATTTCAACAGATTCAAATCTCTATAATGCTTATTTCAACAGGTTCAACTATCTATAATGCTTATTTCAACAGGTTCAAATCTCTATAATTCTTATTTCAACAGATTCAAATCTCTATAATTCTTATTTCAACAGGTTCAACTATCTATCATGCTTTTTCAACAAGTTCAAATATCTGACAGCAAATGCTATCATATCTGACCACCGGACCTAGCATTTATAAGCTGATTATAATTTACTTTACAAGTATGTTGTATCCAAATAATACAACTTTATTTTCAACTCAAAGTCTAATTAAATAATAGAAGATGAGATTTATATTCTGTTTTAAATCAAGTTATAAAAACTCTTTATTTCTCAATGAAGATAAGTGTACGCTTGTTAGAATGCGGTTAGGTTAATTAGTTTCAAACCATAATAATAATTGCATATTCATAATATAAGATCTACATTAATCAAACAAGCAAGATTTTCATATTATTTTTTTTTTTAAATTACCATTGTCAGTTTCATTTCACTAGTGTAATAATGGATAATTTAATGGTATACTATTATTTGGTAGAAGTGTTGGAGAAAATCAAGTCTATGAAAGAAGAGACTAATAGAAAATCAAGTCTAAGTAAGCAGAGACTGATAGAAAGTCAAGTCTAAGAAAGAAGGGACTTAATAGAAAATCGTTTAAGAAAGAAGAGACTAATAGAAAATCAAGTCTAAGAAAGAAGAGACTGATAGAAAGTCAAGTCTAAGAAATACGGAACTGATGGAAACTCAAGTCTAACAAAGAAGGGACTGATAGAAAATCAGATGTCTAAGAAAGAAAGAAAATAAATCGTCTAAGAAAAAAGAGACTAATAGAAAGTCAAGTCTAAGAAAGAAGAGACTAATAAAAAATCATCTAAGAAAGAAGAGACTGATAGAAAATCAAGTCTAAGAAAGAAGAGACTGATAGAAAGTCAAGTCTAAGAAATACGGAACTGATGGAAACTCAAGTTTAAAAAAGAAGGAACTGATAGAAAATCAAAAGTCTAAGAAAGAAAGAAAGAAAGAAAGAAAATAATCTAAGAAAGAAGGGACTGAAAGAAAATTTGAAGATGGAAAGATAATCCAGGAAAATACCTTATATGCAAATATTGCAAAATGTGCGCACCCACAAAATACTTAAGCACACCCAGCTATACCCCTGAATTTTTGTAAAGATATTTTGTTTCTTTAAGTAATAAAGTCAACTGGGTAAGATAATAAATATAGATTTTCCTCATGAACTACAAAATAGATCATTCATTCATTGCCAATGAAAATACTGTACCTTCTTTCTTCTTCTTTCTTCCTACGAAGTTCCTCCAGTTCCTGTTTCATCTTTTCTTGTCTCTCCTGTTCTTCTTTCTCCCTCTTCAATTGCTCCTCACGCTCACGGCGCTTTCGCTCCACCTCCTGGCGACGCTTCTCAGCAGCAGCTGCTCGCTTTGCATTTCTTGCTTCACGATTAGAGATCATCTTCAGGTCTTGATCGCTCTATAATTGGGAGTCAAATCAAAATAGGGGCCTATACTTTTTACTTTAAAAGTTGTACGTCATCCCAATTTCAGTATAACCTCAACTACACTTTGACCTCTTCATTAATGCTTTTAACCTTGCACTATTGTCTAAAGTCATGTTTTTGTCTTTAACAAAGAGCCCATAATATTCATGTTGATACCTACCTAATTCTTGTATATTAAGTTTTCCAGGTTAATACCTCATCAACAAGTATTACTAAGTACCTTAGCAAACACTGTAAACTTTTAAATTCACCCTACATATAAAAACACTGTAACCTTTTAAATTCACCCTATATATAAAAACACTGTAACCTTTTAAATTCACCCTATATATAAAAACACTGTAACCTTTTAAATTCACCCTATATATAAAAACACTGTAACCGTTTAAATTCACCCTACATATAAAAACACTGTAACCTTTTAAATTCACTCTACACCTCCGCATATAAAAAAATAATGCTCTTGTTAAGTTAGTAATAAAATGAAGAATATGATGTTAGTTCTACTAGATTATCCTCTACCAATAAATGACAACCAAATACCAGATAATAATAATAATAATAATAATAATAATAATAATAATAATGGTAATAATAATTATAAAATAATAATAATCATAATAAATTAATAATAATGATAATAATAATAATAATGATAATAATAATGATAATAATAATAATCATAATAAAACTAATAATGATAATAATAATAATTATAATACTAGCAATAATAATACTGATAATAATAATAATAATAATAATAATAATAATAATAATAATAATAATAACAACAACAACAACAATAACAACAAGAGGTCAAAACTGACCAGAGATTGCTCATCTGGTTTACACTAACCTTACAAGCATTTATATGTATGGATCAGTTAGATAGTTGCTGCCAAATAGTACAGGAAAGTGGGATGTGTTTTGCCAAGATTGTGTAAACTTTTAAAGCTGTCAAATTGGGTCAAATTCAAACTGGGTGAATGGTTACAGAAATATGTCCTATCTTAGCAAAATCAGCCTTAGATGTTGGCACACCAACTGTCGGCTGATCCACATCAGTAGTATAACCCTTAATGTCAGATGATCCACATTAGTAGTATAACCCTTAATGTCAGCTGATCCACACCAATAGTATAACCATTAATGTCAGCTGATCCACACCAATAGCATAACCCTATCCTATCCTATCTTAGAAAGATCAGCCTTAGATGTTGGCACACCAACTGTCAGATGATCCAAACCAATAGTATAACCATTAATGTTAGCTGATCCACACTAACAGTATAACCCTAAATGTCAGCTAATTCATACCAATAGCATAACCCTTAATGTCAGCTAATTGATGCCAATAGTATAACCCTTAATGTCAGCTGATCCACACCAACAAAATAACCCTTAATGTCAACTGATTCACACCAGCAGTATAACCCTTAATGTCAGCTGATTCACACCAGAAGAATAAACATTAATATCAGCTGACCCACATAAGTAGTATAACCCTTAATGTCAGCTGATTCACACCAGAAGAATAAACATTAATATCAGCTGACCCACATAAGTAGTATAACCCTTAATGTCAGCTGATTCACACCAGAAGAATAAACATTAATATCAGCTGACCCACATAAGTAGTATAACCCTTAATGTCAGCTGATTCACACCAATAGTATAACCCTTAATGTCAGCCGATTTACACATATAGGATAACCCTTAATGTCTGCTAATCCACACCAATAGTATAACCCTTAATGTTCACTAATCCACACCAATAGTATAACCCTTAATGTCAGCTGATCCACACCAATAGTATAACCCTTAATGTTCACTAATCCACACCAATAGTATAACCCTTAATGTCAGCTGGTCCACACCAATATTATAACCCTTAATGTCAGCCCATTCACACCAATAGTATAACCCTTAATGTCCACTAATCTACACCAATAGTATGACCCTTAATGTCAGCTGATCCACACCAATAGTATGACCCTTAATGTTCACTAATCTACACCAACAGTATGACCCTTAATGTCAGCTGATCCACACCAATAGTACACACTTGAAAGGCCTTAATACTAGAATGATTCATACTTATAAAATTTCATCAAATTGCTGTTGGATACTTTGAGATGCAGTAAACATTTTTCCATTTTATAGTAACAATGTCCATATTTGATCGTGTATTGTCATTTTGGTGTGAAATTGAAAGATCTTGACACCAAAGTATTGTGTGACAAATTTGCTTCAATTCTCTTTTCTGTATTTTATCAAGTAGTTTAAAACATTTTTTTTTAATTTTTAAGACGGTCAATAGTAAATTGCTATAATGGTCCCCAAAACTTTGAATTTTATGTTGTAATCATAAAACACCATAACAGATGGCATGATTTCAGTTGAAATGACATAGATGATGAAGTCAAATATGACTTCATTATTTTAATTTCAATGACATAGATGATGAAGTAAATATGACTTCATGGTTTTAATTGTAATTATATAATTTGGAAAAATCCATGGAATGGAATAAATGAAAATCATATATAGATAAAATACTTTGATTAGAAAATAAAATTTGATACTTGGACAGTGTATGACAGGGACATACAAAAAGCCCACATAGTTTTACAGTAAGACAATAAAAATAATAATAATAATAACAACAACAACAACAACAACAATAACAATAATAATAATAATAATAATAACAAAAATAATATAATAACAATAATAATAATAATAATAATAATAATAATAATAATAATAATAATAATAATAGCAGCAGCAATAATAATAATGTCATGATTATTTTGGAGGAAATCACAGTTGAACAATTCATAAAAAATTGACAAACTAAGCTGCACTAACTTTAATGATAATCTTATTTACATCCAGTCAACAACTGTACAAAAGTATCAAAGGTCAATGACTAATACATTGTAAATCTGTAATTTGTGTAAAATTATCATCAATTTACATCCAGGTAATCACTGCAAAAAGTCAGTATAAAATTATCATACGTTTTCATCCAGTCAATCACTGCAATAAAGTAAAAGGTCTGTGCAAAAAGTCAGTATAAAAATATCATACATTTTCATCCAGTCAATCACTGCAATAAAGTAAAAGGTCTGTGCAAAAGAAGCACCTTAGTCAACAATAAAGGTGCAAATTGTTTCAAAATCATTTTGGAAAGAGACATATGTAATTCTATTGGCACACTTTGTTAAGAAAATTGGTGACACCAAATTGCCATTATGTTCCTTTGACACTTCAATATGTAGTCTTGATTCAGATCAGATAACTAACAGCATGTACCATAAGACAGCTGATGTTTAGGATTCTAACAACATGTATCACAAAACAGCTGATGTTTTGGATTCTAACAGCATGTATCACAAAACAGCTGATGTTTTGGATTCTAACAACATGTATCACAAAACAGCTGATGTTTAGGATTCTAACAGCACGAATCACAAAACAGCTGATGTTTTGGATTCTAACAACATGTATCACAATACAGCTGATGTTTAGGATTCTAACAACATGTATCACAAAACAGCTGATGTTTTGGATTCTAATAGCATGTATCACAAAACAGCTGATGTTTTGGATTCTAACAACATGTATCACAATACAGCTGGTGTTTAGGATTCTAACAGCATGTATCACAAGACAGGGCAGACTTGAATGGCCCTTTATGGACAGATAGTAAGACTTGCATTGGCACTAAAAAGACAGCAAGACCTGAATAGGGAACCAATAGACAGATGGCAAGAAATGAATAGGCACACTGTGGACAGATAGCAAGCTCATTTTTAACAATAAAATTCATATATGATCTCTGAAAGAAATATTGGCAATATAAATATAAACAGCTTGTCTTTAATAATTTGCATACTTTTAAATCATTTTGCTAATTGATGTATACATATATAGGTACAACATTAATTATCCTTTTAAACAATTAGTGAGTAAAAAAATGAATAATTTATAAGAATAAAAAGTTCTTTATGTGAAAATTAAAAGTGAAGAAAAATATGACTCAAATGGATTAATGGTGTACATAACGTTAAGAGCTGGTACAAAAAATATATGTGCTGCATTGTGTGGCATGCTGTCATCACATAAGACCATGCAATCATTATGGGGCTACCATGCAAATAAATATTTAAGTCTCATGCCTGTACAACCATGAACAGAAGGTCACTTAGGGGTTCAGAACATATGTTATGGCAAGTTGGTATCACACATATCTATACAAATTAGAACAAAAGCTATAAAAAGAAAATTAGTTTGTAAATGAGGGACAAAGCAATAAATGCTCAAGATAAAGGCAGTCTCTAGACATGAAATTTTCCAGTCATAATTTTAGGATTTTCCTTTTTACATCTATACATAATGTATTTATCCCTGTATAATGAGTAGACCAACATTAATTAAGGCTCACACCTATTCATTATGCCTCTGACTTCAAGAAAACAGTACAGCTCCTAATCTGAGAGTGCATCATAAGCTAGCACACCTGGTACTCACCTGTCGGTGCATTAAGAGACGGAGCTTGAACTGATATGACAATGTATTATAAGACAACAGATCTGACCCTAATTTGACAGTGCTCAGATATGATCCTGATCTGACAGTGCCCTTATCTGATCCTGAGCTGACAGAGCACAAAACTGAACCTGATATGATAGTACACAGATCTGACTGTGCATCATGATATAACAGATCTAATCCTGATCTGACTGTGCATAAATAGATAACAAATCTAATCCTGATCTGACTGTGCATAAATAGATAACAAATCTGATCCTGATATGACTGTACATAAATAGATAACAAATCTGATCCTGATACGACTGTGCATAATTAGATAACAAATCTGATCCTGATACGACTGTGCATAATTAGATAACAGATCAGATCCTGATTTGACTGTGCATCATGAATTAACTGATCTAAGTATCATGAAATAACAGATCTGAGCCTGATCTAAGTATCATGGAATAAAAGATCTGATCCTGATCTAAGTACCATGAAATAACAGATATGCACCTTATCTAAGTATCATGGAATAAAAGATCTGATCCTGATCTAAGTATCATGGAATAAAAGATCTGATCCTGATCTGACTGTGGATTATTATAAAAAAATCTGACCCTGATCTAGCTGTGCATCATGAAATAACAGATCTGATCCTGATCTGACTGTGCATTATTAGACAGGAAATCTGATCCTGAATGTGCATCATGAGATAACAGATTTGATTCTGATCTCACTGTGCACCATGAAATAATAGATCTGATCCTGATCTGAATGTGCATTATTAGATAACAAATCTGATCCTGATCTGACTAAGTTTAATGAAATAATGGATCTGATCCTGATTTGACTGCATAATTAGAAAATAAATCTGATCCTGATCTGACTGTACATTCATGAGATAACAGATCCTGCTCTGACTGTGCATAATGCAATAACAGATCTGATCCTGATCTAAGGTTCATGAAATAACAGATCTGATCCTGATCTGACTGTGCATTATTAGATAAATCTGATGCTGATCTGACAAAGTTTCATGAGATAACAGATCTGAATCAGATCTGACTGTACTCATAAATAAGCAGATCTGGGTCAAGGCTGATTGCCAATTATACAGAGATAAATATATTAAAATTACATGAAGCAAAGCTGGTTAAATATTTTTAATTAAACTAAATTTCCATGCAATCAATTTTAATGGCCCTATTATTTATCACAGACAAATGACAGGAAGCACAGATTATCATATTTTGACTCCTGTAGATCAGTTCCAAAAATAATTCTGCCCTTCTCTTCCCTTTTTAACTGTTCTTCTTTCTTGAACAAAATTAAAGCATTATCTCCTTAAATTTGACATGGTTACTTCTAACACCCTGGATCACTCAACAAATGTTCAATATCTCTTGAGTATATATGATGGATTGCCAGGTGAGGAACTGTTGTATCTACTGGTACCGTGTTACATGATATATTCTCAGACTCTCACCAGCAAAATGGTGTGCCAGCTATGGCCAGCCCATTAACTACCATCTTCCGCCATTAAAACCAATGCTTTGTGACAGAAAGTGAACTTTCAGCAATTCATTATTTTGAAAAGATCAATCTCATTAAGGTGTTTAAAAAATCCGATAAAAGTATCTAAAATATAAGATAAAGGTTAAATAATTAAAACACAGGGTCAATTATTTGTATAAAAAATATCCCCTAGGTTTGTATTAGATAGACATGAGTACAAGTCTATTGTTGCAATTTATGAGTAGGTAGACATGAATACAGGTCTATTGTTGCTGCTGTTGTTGTAAAGTTTAACACCATTTTTCAGCACATGATTGGCTATACATGGTGGCCAGTATTATTGGTGGAGGAAGAACCTGGAAACCTCCCCAGAAAGAACCACCGACCCACGAAAAGCTACTGGCAAGCTTTCTCACATAACTACATTAGATGAATCTTAGACTTGAACCCATGCAGACAGAGGTGAGATGGCAGTGATCCATAAAAGAAAACGCTTTAGACCACTTGGCCACTTGGGGCCCCCCGGTCTATTGTTGCAATTTATGAGTAGGTGGACATGAGTACAGGTCTATTGTTGCAATTTATGAGTAGGTGGACATGAGTACAGGTCTATCGTTGCAATTTATGAGTAGTTAGACATGAGTACAGGTCTATTGTTGTAATTTATGAGTAGGCAGACATGAGTTCAGGTCTACTGTTGCAATGTATGAGTAGGTGGACATGAGTACAGGTCTACTGTTGCAATTTATAAGTAGGTAGACACGAGTACAGGTCTACTGTTGCAATTTATGAGTAGGTAGACAGGAGTACAGGTCTACTGTTGCGATTTATGAGTAGGTAGACATGAGTATCAATCAGTCTATTGTTGTGATTTATGAGTACTGGTCTATTGTTGCAATTTAAGAAGGATTCACCTCAGGCATGTGTAAGCTCCTCTGACATATATTCACCACAGGCACATGTATTCACCTTAAGCACATGTATTCACCTCATGCAGTTGTATTCTCCTCAGACATGTATTGACCATATCTAATGAATAATATATCAACAGTGGAGACTTTGACACTTATTTAAGTTTGTTGTCATCACATTCCATGGCATTACACCATATTCATTGCTGGACAATATAGAGGATGAAAGGCCATATGTAGAGGCATGTCAATTTCAATGCCTATTAAAAAAATTCTGATTGATTTCTGGCAATCCATCAATTATAATATTGAACCTTGTTTTCTCAAACCTCTGATAAAACTGATTATGATTGGTTCCTTCAGTATTTGAGCTGATTATGATTGGTTCCTTCAGTGTTTGAGCTGATTATGATTGGTTCCTTCAGTGTTTGAGCTGATTATGATTGGTTCCTTCAGTGTTTGAGCTGATTATGATTGGTTTGTTCTGTGTTTGAGCATTACAAGTGGTACTCTGATAATTGAGACTGATATCAGCTTGAGCACACATGTGTCCACACAGAAAGAGACATAGTATTATAGAGTTCAAAGACATTTCTTTCCCTGCTGTTAACTCACCAAGTCCGAGTCTCCACTGCCATACTAATGGAGAAAATCATTATTACAATGTTATGCAAATGATTTATATTGAAGAACTCACAATGACTCCAAGCAAAAATAATGAGCCTCATACCCCCTCTACTTGGACAAATTTGAGTCAATCTCAAGATTTGGTCATGACTCGTTCACCAGTGTTGACTTACTCCAAGGCATGATAATGATACATAAAAAAGTGACTCCAAAACATGATGGTTACTCAAAAAATGAATGAAATACCCATTTATGACCTTGGGGTGACTCATTCACCAGTGTCGAGTTACTCCAATGCATGAGAATGATACATAACGGAGCGACTCCAAAGCATGATGGTTACTCAAAAAATGAATGAAATACCCATTTATGACCATGGGGTGACTCATTCACCATTGTCGAGTTACTCCAAGGCATGAGAATGATACATAAAGGAGTGACTCCAAAGCACGATGGTTACTTTGGACAAGGTGGTAGTGTTCATCATTCACAATACAGATTGTATGTCATGTACCATGTTAAATGCCTCAAACAACATATTATTAAAATATTACAAAACACCCTTTAAGGTGTATAACTCTCTTAATAAAGTAAAATGAATTAAAATATAATTATCACTGAATACCTTGGGAAAGGAAGAGTAAGTCTTTGATTGAGGTGAACTGTCCTCAAGAGAGAGAAACATTTATGCTATCCATCTTTGTGTTCATGTCCATTATAAGTTTTTCATCACAAGTATGTCTCAATTTGTGTGGCCTGTGACATTATTACAGTTATTGTCTTTAATGTGTCTCTAAATATAACACCACATATCATAGGTTCATCTTCTACAATTAGAAACTTGATTTTCCATAAAATCTTCTACCATGTCCTTGGAGCTTGATTTTCCATAAAAATGAGTCTCAGTGACCTAAATTAGGTCTGTAAACTCAGACTTATGAAGAAATGTTTAGTTATCCAGTTAATTTGAAACTTTAAGAGCAGAAGATTGTAACATTTTTGAGAATGAAACAGAGTAGACGTTAACTTTCCAGAACCATTAGGTTTAAGTCAGCCTGGTTTATATCCGAGTGAAGATCCTATAAAAGATCTTCTTGATGTCTATGTAGATATCATGGTAAACTATGGAATTGTTTACAACTGAAGCTCCAGTTGTCATTAAGGATGTAAATACAGCAGCTAATCTAAAGGCATATGAAAGGGTCCTCTATAATAAGATCATGATACAAGCTTGGGTGACTAAACTAATAACAAGGAAATATGAAGCATATATGGAGGTGTGTACAGATAGGAGGTTTTTTTTTTAATATGGGAAGGTCCTGTTTCCTTACCTCATCTTCTTCCTGGCCAGCCTAAATATCAATTTGTAAGTTAATTATTTCAGTGACAAGTTAATAATTAAAGTTTGTAATTATAGTTGCCATGTCTATTATTATTTAAGTAAGTCTAACAACTTTTTCTTTCTACTCAAACTTTTCTTGAGAACTGTGTTTTGTCTCCAATTAGAAAATTGTGTAGTTTTACTCTGAATTCACAAAATTCTATCACAAAAAGAGAGAAAGGAACTACCTATGGTTCAAATCAGCAAACTTTGCTTCCAATTGTATGCAAATTTGAATTCCACTGGCATGACACTCTAAACTGTCAAAAAAAATGACTCTCCAAACTGTCAAAAAGGAATGACACTCTAAACTGTCAAAACAGGATACTCTTTAAATTGTCAAAACAGGATACACTCTAAACTGTCAAAACAGGATACTCTTTAAACTGTCAAAACAGGATACTCTTTAAACTGTCAAAACAGGATACTCTTTAAATTGTCAAAAGAGGAACAACTCCATAAACTGTCAAACTATGAATGACTCTAAACTATCAAAAAGTAATGCCTCCCTAAACTGTCAAAACAGGAATGACACTCTAAACTGTCAAAACAGGATACTCTTTAAATTGTCAAAACAGGATACACTCTAAACTGTCAAAACAGGATACTCTTTAAACTGTCAAAACAGGATACTCTTTAAACTGTCAAAACAGGATACTCTTTAAATTGTCAAAAGAGGAACAACTCCATAAACTGTCAAACTATGAATGACTCTAAACTATCAAAAAGTAATGCCTCCCTAAACTGTCAAAACAGGAATGACTCTTTAAACTGTCAAAACAGGAATGACTTTTTAAACTGTCAAAACAGGAATGACTCCCTAAAATTGTCAAACTATGAATGATTCTCTAAACTGCCAAAACAAGAATGACTCTCTAAACTATCAAAACAGGAATGACTCTCTAAACTGTCAAAAAAAATGGCTTCATAAATTGTCAAAACAAGAATGACTCTAAACTGTCAAAATAAGAATAACTTCCTAAACTGTCCAAAACAAGAATGACTCTTTAAACTGTCAAAAAAGGAATGGCTTCCTAAACTGTCAAAACAAGAATGACTCTAAACTGTCAAAATAAGAATAACTCTTCATACTGTCAAAATAGGAATGGCTTCCTAAACTGTCAAAACAAGAATGACTCTTTAAACTGTCAAAACAAGAATGACTCTTTAAACTGTCAAAAAAGATATGACTCTAAACTGTCAACATAAGAATGACTCTCTAAACTGTCAAAAAAGAAATGACTCTAAACTGTCAAAAAAGAAATGACTCTAAACTGTCAAAAAAGAAATGACTCTAAACTGTCAACATAAGAATGACTCTCTAAACTGTCAAAAAAGAAATGACTCTAAACTGTCAACATAAGAATAACTTCCTAAACTGTCCAAAACAAGAATGACTCTAAACTGTCAAAAAAGAAATGACTCTAAACTGTCAACATAAGAATGACTCTCTAAACTGTGAAAACAAATTTATTAGAATTTTAAACATAAAATGAGACTCATTTCACTGGGAGACAAAGGAAAAAAATAATCTAATTTTCATTCCATTTGTGTTTCTTTCTGTGACATTTCTTGCTTGTGTTTTAATATTGATTAATTGTTATTATTTGACTAGTCATGCATCTCAGCCTCATTTCAGTACCAGTCTGGTTTCTTCTTTCACCATGCAATTAAAAATTATCACTTTCATACTGTTAGAGTATTTATAGCAGCCAATTTAATGATACTTTGTGCACAACGCAGCAGTATTATTATTTCTACTGACAGTCACATGCGGGCCAAAAAATGGCTATTCTGCTTAGTCATGCATAGTACATGCAAATCTAAATGACATGATTTCTGTAAAAGCTAATTCAAGCACTAAAAAGACTATCTGGCCATATTGAATAATTTCTTCACTTCAACATACCGTATATACTCACGTATAAGCCGAATAATTTAGGAAAAAATAAAGGTCTTAAAGAGGTGGGGGGTTGGCTTATCCACCGGCCAATGTCTAAACTTGATAGATTTTTGGTCAGTTTTCATATTCTAGTCAAGTTTTGCCAAACTGCACAATAGCTAATAAACAAGCAAGAAAGCCAGTGTGATTAATTAAAAGTTAATCTTTATCAATGTGTGTATTTTGAGAAAACGTAAATCAAACAAACAAATGTCTACAATATTGTGTGTTATGCAAGCGCCAGCAATTGATTGTCAAATAACGGATTCAAAGTTTTGTTGTTCTAAAGGTACCAAAGTAGGCAGCCTCATGGTAATGTACATGTCATGGCTACTTTCCCCTTGTATATCCTTCCTTATTCCCTTATTGTCAACTCATAAAGCATTTAGTATTGTTTACTATAAAACATGTATTCTGAATTAGTTTTTGAGGACACATTTGCTGCATAGTATGTAATTTCATTCCTTTTAATTTAATGATGGTAATTAACATTGGTATATATGGTATAAAAATGCCAGGTGTTCACGCGTGTAAGTTTTTTTCATGGGAATGGCGCTATGGTATATGGTGTTACTGCATTCGTAGTGATCATTCTTGGGATTGAAACTAAATGTGGATAATTTTGTTATTATGGTTTATTTTTGGTTGTGGTTTATTGTTTTATTTTTGTGCTGTTGTAGAGATAAGAAAAAATATCAATTTACATGAATAATCTTCAAACTTAAAATTCTATTTAGTGAAGAAGCAAAGTAATTATTTCGTCACAACAATATATCACAGGTGATATAATAGAACATGTAGCACTTTTCATGTTTAGAAGACATGAAAGTAGAAGGCATAATGTAACACTTGGGAGTTCTCTGCAAAAATCAAAAGAGATTATGAAATCAGGATGTAGGTGTGGAGTGACCTAAAACATCGGGAGGTTTTCTTTTCCTCTTGGCGTAAAAGTTTACAGGTATGGTGTAAAGAAGCTTACATGAAAGCAAACTTCAACTCAGCTTTTACAGTTTTCGCATAATTTTCTAAGCATATTTTTTTGAAACTCCATTATTGTATTTTGGAAATATTTAAGTTTAGCGCAATGGTGCCCATGATTTGACTCCATGAGATGTCCTTAATTCAGAGCATAATCGAACCATGTTGTTGTTCATTGTGTTGTCATATTGGGATTACATTTTAATGAGTTAGGCTTTTACAATTTCAAAGCAAAGTAAAAGCGTAATTACCGGTACACTGATATAAAATGTCCAATGCATCATGCATAAACAACAATAACTGAGTCAAAAGGGAGAGGCAGTGTTATAACAACTTGAGATTCTTGAGATTGCTAAATTCTTATCATCATTCGATAAAATTATACACAAATCTAAATTATGTAAAAACAATATGAAAACAGAAAATTAAATAAATTTTCAAACAAGTTTATACCATTTTAAAAAAAAATAATCATGCACACCAATCTCAAGATAAGTATATATTTTTTAAAATATATGTTTGCCTAGATGAATGCATTTAGGACCTATCTCATGCATCTTGAGATGTCTCAGAGTTGTGGGCCAGTCGACTTATATGACGGTCATGCTCTTTATAGTGTTCATAACTGTTCAGTTGGGGGGAGGCTTATACACAAATGGACTTATTCGTGAGTATATACGGTATATAGTAACTTAAAGATCATTGTATCTTTAAATAATAATGAAAACCATTTTAATATATTATTCTCATTTGACTACATGTATAACTGTAACTCTAACAACATGTCTCCCTACCTTTGAATCATCTTCCTCACTAGTGTGGGATGCAACTGACGGAACGCGTTGTAGAGGTTCCACCACAGGCTCTGGTGAATAAGATTCATCACGGACAATGATAAAATCTTCTTCTTCTTCTTCTTCAGACTTAACTGTGACTGGTGTTTCCTCCTGAAAAACAATATCAGTTCTAGTTAAGGCTAAAATAGAATTAAGCCAATGATACGTGACAACCAACACCATGTAGTACTGACACATGGGCATAGCTGTATTCACACAGATAACAGGGTGACAAGCTTTATTCACAAAGATAACAGGGTGACTACATTAGTTGCAAGTAGTCTGTGAGGGAATGCTAGACCCTTAATTTGCTCAGAAATGTCAACAATTTGACAACTTTTAACCACCTTGAAGCAAACTACAGCCATAGTTACTTATTATTATAATCACTGGTCACTGACTGACCATGTGCTAGCTCAATGGCAAATACATGGTTTCTACGGTAACACTAACATCACACAAAATCTACACTGTCCCAGTATAATTAGATTTTTAGAAAACTATTTGAACAGTTTCTACTTGTCAATTAAGTTTTCCATGGACTTGCTGAAAAAAATTCATTTTGTTACATCTTTTAATGTTCAATGAATCAATGAACTTTTCCATCTTTGAATATAATATGAATTAATGAGCTTTTCCATTTTTGAATATACTATGAATTAATTACTATGAATCAATGAACTTTTCCATCTTTTAATGTTCAATGAATCAATGAACTTTTCCATCTTTTAATGTTCAATGAATCAATTAACTTTTCCATCTTTTAATGTTCAATGAATCAATGAACTTTTCCATCTTTGAATATACTATTAATCAATGAACTTTTCCATCTTTTAATGTTCAATAACATTAGATACATTAAAAAAGCCCATGAAACTAGACCATAAAGATACCAATATATATGTCAAAAATGAATTAAAACTTTATATGAATAATAGAGATAAACAGCTTCATTACCTTTTTATTAGGTATAATGTATTATTTATAATTCATTTTGATTATATATTAGATTTAAAGTTTTAAAAAAAATGTATTTGTCATTAGAAATTAACAGACTGAATACAACTATCATCATCATTGCACACTGCAATTATACTGGTAACTATGAACAATTAACAGAAAGAATATGTAATGTATTCCATGGATGCTATGTTCTCACCTGTGAATATTGTTATTATCACACTACAAAGAATTTTTATCTTCAATTAAATAGAATGTTAAATTTAAACAGTATTCACACCCAATTTATGATTGTTTTTAAACTTGCAAAAAAATAATTCAGAATAAATATATTTTTTAATAAACAATGTTAAATGCGTTCCAAGCTGAGAATAAGCTAATAAAGTGAGACATGGATTCTGGGAAAAATTGTGACATGTACAGTAATTTTTTTTAAATGCAGTCTCCCTAATTAGTCTTTGAAAAGTTGACAAGTATGTTATTTACAAAGCAAAATTTATCTCATAAAGTAAATATTATTTGAAGTGCTGAGAGAAAAATAAATTTATTAAAGTTTTTATGCATGTTTTCCCATAAAAATATTATTAAAAAAATTATTAAAAAGGAGACCCTACAAATGATTAACTCACAGAAAAGAATTTCTATGACTTCAACATTAAGACCATTTCTTCTTTTCAATTGCTGAGTGCTGAAACCATGTCTGATATTTTGAGCAATAACAGGATTTTCCAATAAGCAATGATGGCATCCATATTGGATGCAAGATTGGTATCATTTTCTTTTAGGATCCTTAGAAGGCTTTTTATTAAACACCATGTAAATATGACCGTCTGTTCAGGAGTAGAAGCAAATACTAATATTTTCAAGATGGCTTCCATGGTGGCCATATTGGATATCAGATCAGCATCATTTTAATTCAGGACCAACTGGACAACACATCAAGTCTTTCTGAAAAAACCCCATGTTGATATTACCATCCATGCAGGGGGAGTAGCAATGACAAGATTATCAACGCTGGCCACAGGGTTGGCAAATATTGGACATTCCAGCAGCTCCATTTTCATTTGGGACACACACACACACACACACACACACACACACACACACACACACACAGACACACACACACAGACACACACACACACACACACACACACACACACACACACACACACACACACACACACACACAGCATGAGAAACTGAAGATACATAACAAAGAAACACTGTAAGATTGTCCAGATGAAAACTCCCTCAAAGAAAATAGAAATAGTCCAAGCATAAATATACATAATTGTACAAAATTACAAGATAACATATTTACCAATATATGGACATGTGAACTGGGTAACAGACACAGATGGCAACAGAAAATTGAATAGCTTGTAAAGTGCACCACAATACATATTGCCGTAAATAACTGCAAAATAATATCTGTATTTCATTATTCAGTATCTACTAATAATTTTGAAATAAATATTAATTTATTCCTTCATTGTAAACATAATTTTACAACAAAAGAAACCCATAAAGAAGACTTAATTTCATAATATTTTGGCACTATTTAAAATTTACTAAAATATTTTTTTTTTACCCTCTCTGGCTCAACTGGTGTTCCTGACTTTGGTGTCTGTTGTTTGGGTGTGAGTCCTTTAGGTGGTGGTGGTGTGGATTCCAGGACTTCTGGGCTTGGCTCTTTGGTTGGAGGTTCTTCAACTTCCTTCTCCTTCTTCTTCCCTTTCCCCTTCTTCCCTCCTTTCTTGACCTCTGGTTTCTTAACAGCAGAAGTTTTTGCTTTTTCTTTTGGTTTTCCTATTTGAATCATATTATAAGTGTGTAATTACTAGTACAGAACATCCTCACTGTAACAAATCTCAATATAAGTCACTTCACTATCAGACAGTTCATTTATAAGACACATCATTACTTACTAATGGCATGGTTTATAGTGGATCTTACACAAGTGCTCATTTCAAACAAAATTTATGAAACTCACTGAAATGATTTTAAAAGATGGAAATTATTACATGAGTTTCATATCTTACATTTGAATGAGCACAAATGTAAGATTCTATTTATAGCATGATGAAAAATATCAAATTTATTTGACCAAGCTACAGAATAATGACGAGCAGATTGGTCTAACATCATCAATACCATAGGTCACATGGACCAAAATAGGGAAACTCTATGGATCATATACATACATATATATATATATATATATATATATATATATATATATATATATATATATATATATATCTTAGAATAATTATACTATGATTAAAGAACATTCATTTTCTACATGTGGTGGCCTCAGAAAGTAACAGATTCATACTTGAACCACTCAGGTATACTAAAATGACTGCAACACACTCAGATTCTTTGATGGTTATTTTGCTTTTCCTCTGTCCAATGACTTGATTTGATCAATAAACACATGATGCATTTGACCAATGACTTGATTTGATCATAAAAGACATGATGCTTCTTACCAAAAATTACTCAAATTTATAACATTTAAAATAGGACTTTGCTATCTTAACAACTGACTTTTTTTTTTATTATTAAAGCATAAGATTGCAAGTTGTTCTATTGAAGTCCCAAATAAATGTAATACAACACTGCTACTCTTAGTTAGATTAACACAATTCTAAACTGTCTACACTTACCTGTAAATAAATGATATACATATAGGACATACAAGTGACATTTATACTAATTTTACCTGTAAATGAATGATATATACACACAGACTTACAAGTGATATTTATACTAATTTTACCTGTAAATGAATGATATATTTTACCTGTAAATGAATGATATACACATAGGACATACAAGTGACATTTTTACTAATTTTACCTGTAAATGAATGATATATACACACAGAACATACAATTGATATTTATACTAATTTTACCTGTAAATGAATGATATATTTTACCTGTAAATGAATGATATACACAAACAGAACATACAATTGATATTTATACTAATTTAACCTGTAAATGAATGATATATTTTACCTGTAAATGAATGATATACACATAGAACATACAAGTGACATTTATAATAATTTTACCTGTAAATGAATGATGGATATACACAAAGAACATACAATTGACATTTATACTAATTGTTTCCACTTTATACTTATTAATCAGTTGTTACTTATAGTCAGCATGTTTGTAAGTGACCAACATTTTTGTAATACACTAGAACCTGTCTTGAAAGACCACCCCTTCTGCCCTAAAATATTGGTCTCTCAAGACAGGTGGTCCATCATAACAGGTGGTCTCTCATAGCAGTGGTCTCTTAAGACAGGTTTTAGTGTAAAACCTATATTAAAGTGGCAGTTCATCACTGTCACTATAGTTTATTTTATAATTTAAAATCTAGTTGAACTGATTGCAAGAATATGAATCTTGTATAATTTCAAAATCAATGTATGAAGACTGAACAGTGTTTTATCAATTGAGCATAAATAATCATTTGGATGAAAGTATAATTTAACATTTTTTTTAATTAATAGAGTAAAAATATAATTACTCAAATAAATGTATAACGGAATAGGTTTTGATAAAACCCTATAGAAACAACAATTCAAATAAATGTATAATAGTTTCTAATCAAATGAGTAAACAATTATTCAGATAAATGTATAATTGAATGATTTCTCATCAAATGAATATAAATAATTATTCAAATGAGTCAAACAAAATAAGAGGACAATGAAAGCAAGGAAACATCATGACCAGCCATGTTGTTAAATATAGCTGTTATGGAAGATAGAGGAGAAATCAACATACTATTCCTGAAAATAAAAGACAATTGCTATACCATTTTACAGGTGATTTCTAATTTAAAGTAGATGAAGATATACAAATGTGTTAAGTGGGTAAAATTTTAAAACATACATGAAGGCCAATGACTTGTGAAAAAGACAGAGATGCCTCAAAAGAAACTTCTGACTGATGCAGAAGAACTGCTACTGAGGACAATACACTTTTCTTATCTCACTAACCAAAAACAACTGCCCATTGGTTAACAACTGCCCATGTTTAAGTGCAAAGTATGACTGCCAGTATTGCTTACATCGGTCAATCCAACAAAGATCTGTTGGTGTGAATCTACATCTCACCATAAGAATGTTTATATCAACTCCAGGCCTGAAACCAAAAGACTGTTTATATTAACTCCAGGCCTGAAACCAAAAGACTGTTTATATTAACTCCAGGCCTGATACCAAAAGACTGTTTATATTAACTCCAGGCCTGACACCAAAAGACTGTTTATATTAACTCCAGGCCTGACACCAAAAGAATGTTTATATTAACCCCAGGCCTGACACCAAAAGACTGTTTATATTAACTCCAGGACTCCAGGCCTGACACCAAAAGAATGTTTATATTAACTCCTGGCCTGACACCAAAAGAATGTTTATATTAACTCCAGGCCTGACACCAAAAGACTGTTTATATTAACTCCAGGCCTGACACCAAAAGAATGTTTATATTAACCCCAGGCCTGACACCAAAAGAATGTTTATATTAACTCCAGGACTCCAGGCCAGACACCAAAAGAATGTTTATATTAACTCCAGGACTCCAGGCCTGATACCAAAAGAATGTTTATATTAACTCCAGGCCTGACACCAAAAGACTGTTTATATTAACCCCAGGCCTGACACCAAAAGACTGTTTATATTAACTCCAGGCCTGACACCAAAAGAATGTTTATATTAACCCCAGGCCTGACACCAAAAGACTGTTTATATTAACTCCAGGACTCCAGGCCTGACACCAAAAGAATGTTTATATTAACTCCAGGCCTGACACCAAAATAATGTTTATATTAACCACAGGCCTGACACCAAAAGACTGTTTATATTAACTCCAGGCCTGACACCAAAATAATGTTTATATTAACTCCAGGTCTGACACCAAAAGACTGTTTATATTAACTCCAGGACTCCAGGCCTGACACCAAAATAATGTTTATATTAACTCCAGGTCTGACACCAAAAGAATGTTTATATTAACTCCAGGCCTGACACCAAAAGACTGTTTATATTAACTCCAGGCCTGACACCAAAAGAATGTTTATATTAACCCCAGGCCTGACACCAAAAGAATGTTTATATTAACTCCTGGCCTGACACCAAAAGAATGTTTATATTAACCCCAGGCCTGACACCAAAAGAAAGTTGCTATGACATTCAGGCCTGCCAGCATAAGAAAGTTGCTAGGTTGACAATCAGGCCTGCCAGCATAAGAAAGTTGTAATGATGACATTCAGGCCTGCCAACATAAAAAAATTTAATAAATAACATCCAAGCCTGCCACTATTAGAAGGTTTTTATAAACTCTAGGCCTGCCACCATAAGAAAGTTTAATAAATAACATCCAAGAATGCCACCGTTAGAAGGTTTTTATAACATCCTAGCCTGCTGCCATAGGAAAGTTATTAAAACAATCAGGTCTGCCACCATAAGAAAGTTTGTATATTCTGCAGGGATGCTGCCATTAGATTGCAGTGGAAAGGATTGCAACATAAATGGATAATGCCATATGTCTATATATGGAAAATAACATATATCTATTTATAGAAAATGCCATATGTCTATAAATGGAAAAAAACATATATCTATTTATATAAAATGCCATATGTCTATATATGGAAAATAACATATATCTATTTATAGAAAATGCCATATGTCTATAAATGGAAAATAAAATATATCTATTTATAGAAAATGCCATATGTCCATATATGGAAAATAACATATATCTATTTATGGAAAATAACATATATCTATTTATAGAAAATGCCGTATGTCTATATATGGAAAATAACATATATCTTTTTATAGAAAATGCCATATGTCTATATATGGAAAAAAACATATATCTATTTATGGAAAATGCCATATGTCTATAAATGAAAAATAACATATATCTATTTATGGAAAATGCCATATGTCTATAAATGAAAAATGCCATGTCTAAAAATCCATAATGCCATATTTCAAAAAATGCATAATGCCACATGTCTATAAAATTACATAATTCCATATGCATATACATGCATAATGTCATATGTATATAAATGCATAATGCCATATGTCTATAAATGCATAGACAGATGTCTATAAATGCATAATGCCATATGTCCATAAATGTATAATGCCATATGTCCATAAATGTATGATGCCATATGTCTATAACATTGGGTTTAATTATTTCTTTTTGCATCATTAATTATAAATTATGAGAATTACTTTTGCAGCTTACATTTTTAAAAATATAAACCATAGCATAGTTTTATAATTGAGGATCATGACATTACAAGAAAAGCTGCACCTATGTCACAGTGAGTTGCAGCAGGTGACATAAAAGACATCCTTATATATTATAATAGAAAATATTTTCAGATAGTCATACATATTCCCCAAGAAATTGCATATGCTTGTGTCTGAATATTCCCAGAAAAATGGCATATGCTTGTGTTTAAATGTTTCCAGAGAAATGGCATATGCTTGTGTATGAATATTACCAGAGAAATGGCATATACTTGTGTATGAATATTACCAGAGAAATGGCATATACTTGTGTATGAATATTACCAGAGAAATGGCATATACTTGTGTATGAATATTACCAGAGAAATGGCATATGCTTGTGTCTGAATATTACCAGAGAAATGGCATATACTTGTGTATGAATATTACCAGAGAAATGGCATATGCTTGTGTCTGAATATTACCAGAGAAATGGCATATACTTGTGTATGAATATTCCCAGAGAAATGGCATATACTTGTGTATGAATATTACCAGAGAAATGGTATATACTTGTGTATGAATATTACCAGAGAAATGGCATATACTTGTGTATGAATATTACCAGAGAAATGGTATATACTTGTGTATGAATATTACCAGAGAAATGGCATATACTTGTGTATGAATATTACCAGAGAAATGGTATATACTTGTGTATGAATATTCCCAGAGAAATGGCATATGCTTGTGTATGAATATTCCCAGAGAAATGGTATATACTTGTGTATGAATATTACCAGAGAAATGGCATATGCTTGTGTATGAATATTACCAGAGAAATGGCATATGCTTGTGTATAAATATAGGAAGCAGAAGCAGAGGATAAAGTTGACTTTATTTGGTGTACATCAAGCTGTTCATGATGTTATTTGGTGTACATGAAACTCTTAAATGATTTTGAGATGTACATCAAACTGTTCATGACTTTATTTGCTGTACATCAAGCTGTTCATGACTTTAGTTGTTGTACATCAAGTTGTTCATGGCTTTATTTCATGTACATCAAGCTGGTCATGATTAATTGGTATACATGAAGCTGTTCATGGCTGTCTTTGGTGTACACGAAGCTGTTCATGACTTTATTTGGTGTACATGAAGCTGTTCATGACTATTTGGTGTACATCAAGCAGTTAATGACTTTATTTGGTCTGCATCAAGCTGTTCATGATTTTATTTGGTGGCCATCAAGATGTTCATGACTTTATTTGGTGTACATCAAGTTGTTCATGACTTTATTTGCTCTACATCAAGCTGTTCTTGACTTTATTTGGTGTACATCAAGCCTTTCATGACTTTATTTGGTGTACATCAAGCTGTTCATGACTTTATTTGGTGTACATCAAGCTGTACATGATTTTATTTGGTGTACATCAAGCTGTTCATGATTTTATTTGATGTACATCAAGCTGTTCATGATTTTATTTGATGTACATCAAGCTGTTCATACCTTTATTTGGTGTACATCAAGCTGTTCATGCCTTTATTTGGTGTACATCAAGTTGTTCATGACTTTATTTGCTCTACATCAAGCTGTTCTTGACTTTATTTGGTGTACATCAAGCCTTTCATGACTTTATTTGGTGTACATCAAGCTGTTCATGACTTTATTTGGTGTACATCAAGCTGTACATGATTTTATTTGGTGTACATCAAGCTGTTCATGATTTTATTTGATGTACATCAAGCTGTTCATGATTTTATTTGATGTACATCAAGCTGTTCATGCCTTTATTTGGTGTACATCAAGCTGTTCATGCCTTTATTTGGTGTACATCAAGCTGTTCATGCCTTTATTTAATGTATATCTAGCTGTTCATGATTTTATTTGGTGTACATCAAGCTGGTCATGATTAATTGGTGTACATGAAGCTGTTCATGACTTTAGCTAATGTACATCAAACTGTTTATGACTTATTTTGGTGTGTGCATGATCAGAGAAATAGGATAAACAAAAGCCCATTATTAGATTAATGTCATTCGCAGTTAACAGTGAAACCAAATAATTTATATATATAAAGAAATGGCAGGTATACAAATTAACAACACAGGTTTAATTGCATATGCCTGTGATTTGTATAATGTGGGCTAAAAGTGATTAGTGAAAGCAGGATGAACTAATAAAAAGTAAGACAAAACGGTATTCAAAAAAGATTTGACTGTATACTAATGTTAAAACTAAAAGTAGATGTAAGTATATTTATATATCTAATACTACAGGGTGAAAAAATATTGCCTTCTTTACCCTTTCTTGTTTTAACTCCATAAATTCTTTTGTTTTCCTCTGTATGATCAACCCTGCCTGTTGAATCAAACAACAACTTTTAATCGGTGCTTTTCGTAAAATTAGACTGGTGAGAATTAAATGTCATTTCATTCGCATTTCATGACATAAGCTGCATTGATGAATAGCAACATTTGAAACTCCTTGTTGACATATTTGGAATACTTCTACTGATGTGACAATATTACAATGAAACAAAAATATGTATAAACATTTTCAATCAATAATTGTAGGAAATCAAAATTTATTAAATCAAAATTATAAACAACATGGATGATATTAAGTCCTTAGTAATCACAAAACCCACAACAATGCAAAAATTAGGACATACATGTATTTTAAAAGTATGATGTTTTCAAAAGAATAACATTTCTTATTAATATTCAAAGATGTTTTAATAATTAATGGCCACACCCTTCAACAAACATTAAATTTAGTAACATCTCGACACAAAATGTCCGTATCAGCTGCATAACAAGACAAAACTCAATATTAGAAAAGAATAACACTTGGTTAACAAGGTGTTTCAAACTCCAGAGCTGGAGTAAAACAAGAACACTCCATTTTTTACCAGGTGTTTCAGTGCCTGTGCTTTTGTCTACCATAAAAGGCGTCCCATACAGCTTTTTGTTTTCCTCCATATGGTCGTACAATCCTGATTAAAGACAAGATGTTAATATTTCACAGGTAGAGGCTGTAAAAAGTGTTTTTTTTTCCTCCCCTGAATAAGTTATATTTCTTGCTACAATGCACGATGAATAGCTCTCCATTCTGTAATGTTATAGTCACCTTAGTATCTTTGTCAATGTGAAATGTAAGAGACACTTTGTATCTGTCAATGTGTAATGCTAAAGACACCTTTGTATCTGTCAATGTATAATGTTAGACACATTTGTATCTGTCAATGTGTTTTGTCACACCTTTGTATCTGTCAATGTGTAATGCCAGACACCTTTGTATATGTTGATGTGTAATGTTAGACACCTTTGTATCTGTCAATGTGTAATGTTAGAGACACTTTCAGTCTGTCAATGTGAAATATTATCAACACCTTTATATCTCCAAATGTGTAATGTTAAAGACCTGTTGGTATCTGCCAGTGAAAGGTTAGAGACCTCTTTGTATCTACCAATGTCTAATGTTAGAGACCTCTTTGTATCTACCAATGTCTAATGTTAGAGACCTCTTTGTATCTACCATTGTCTAATGTTAGAGACATCTTTGTATCTACCAATGTGTAATGTTAGAGACCTCTTTGTATCTACCAATGTCTACTGTTAGAGTCATCTTTGCATCTGCAAATGTGTACTATTACAGACACCTTTGTATATGCAAATGTGTAATATTACAGACACCTTTGTATCTGTAAATGAGTCATGTTAGAGACATCTTTGTATCTGTCAATGTGTAATGTCTGAGATACTTTCATGTCTGTCAATGTGTAATATTAGAGACATCTGCAAATGTGTAATGTTGAAGACCTGTTGGCATAGACCAGTGAAAGGTTAGAGACACCTTTGTATCTGCCAATGTGTAATATTACAGACACCTTTATATCTGCCAATGTGTAATATTACAGACCTTTATATCTGCAAATGAGTACTAGTAGAGATATCTTTGTATCTGCAAATGTGTAATATTAAAGACACCATTGTATCTGCAAATGAGTAATGTTAGAAATATTGTTGTGTCTGCCAATGTGTAATATTAGAGATACTTATGCATCTGCAAATGTGTAATATTATCTTTGTATCTGCAAATGAATAATGTTAGAGATATGTGAATTGGTAAAATATATGCAATATTAGATTCATGAAGTAAAAAATTCTGTAACAGAAGCAGATTTGTCGAGTAAGTGACCATAGTAGAAACAGATGACAACAACTTGTTGAGTAAGTAAGTGACCACAAAGTACCAATCTTTAGGCATGGAAGTGAGCAAAAGGTACCAATCTTTAGGTGGTCTCTCATAAGAGGTCACAGTGCTTTATAATATATAAATTTGTGCATTGAGAAGGTGGTCTCTTAAAACATGTAGTCTCTCATAGCAGTGGTCTTTCAAGACAGGTTTTACTGTGTATGCAAGCTTTTTATGGAGAGACTCAAATACATTATGTAAGAATCAGTGTCAATACAAACAAAATGCCAGGTTACATGTTCACCCAACTGGTTTTAAATCAATTTCCAATTCTAGAAGTCTTTGACTTCTCATTTGTGAAAGATAGCAGGATATATATATATATATAAGACATTTTATATATAAGATGCTTTCATATAAAAAATTATATGGATCCTCAGTTCTCATCTAATGTTTCAATGCATTTTAATACAAATAATCACTCTTTAAGGGATTTTTCTTTCATGCCAATCGATATTGTGCACGGAGAAATGAACAGACTCATTAAAGAAAGTTATTGGATTAATCGGTTAGATACTGTTTATCCCAATGGCCTTAATACGAAGGCATTATATAAAATTGTATAGAATTTTAGTGGATGATTTGATATATTGTATTTATTTATATGTATATATATAAAATATGTAGTTATATGTATTACTGTTAGTTTCTACATTATAATCTCACTCTCAGTTTTCATTAGAGACTCATGTATCATTCTGATCCAGTTATACATATGATATTTGTATCATAAAAAATATAAATTATGATGTTATGTCAATTACGTAATTATTGATATATAGACGTCATCCGCTTCTTTCAAAAGCATGACGTTATGTCAATGACGTAATTGTTTATAACTTTATAGACGTCATCAGTTTCTTTCAAATAAATTTTGTGCCTGAAGAAGCATAAATGCGAAACTAGTCGCACAAATTTATCGGCGTTTGTGTTGTTTTTTTATCCCTTATATATATATATATATATATATATATATATATATATATATATATCTATATACACACAAACAGAGAGAGAGAGAGAGAGAGAGAGAGAGAGAGAGAGAGAGAGAGAGAGAGAGAGAGAGAGAGAGAGAGAGAGAGAGGCACATGCACACACAAACAAATATTTACCTAAATTATACTGAGGGTCCCAGGGATTAAAATGAACTGACAAAATCTCAATCTAAGAAAAATCTTGGGTGTTGAATACCTGGTTTATGTTAAAATGAATATATTTTTACAATGTAACAGAATTACCTCCAAATGATTCCTCTCTTAGAACAAGTCTCTGAGTTTTTCCAATACAAAACATCCTTTTTTGTGAGAAAGCCACAACTGATAAGGTGTATATTTACTAATGACAGCTCTATTCCAGAAATGCTGAAAACTCTTGGATTGATAGACTGTATACACTTTACACAATATCAGTTGAAATCCCTAAAAGCTCCAATAAGGTTTCAAAAATATATCAATTAGTGTGAGTCATGGATTGTATGTTGCAAATTTTCTGGTTTAATCTGTCTTTGTGTTGTGTTAAATTCTGTTTACTAAACACTTGGCAAATTATTGACACCAATAAAAATCTGACACATGGAGATTTTACAAGAATTACAACACCTGATCAGTATATTACTGATATCAAAATTATGCTATAAAAGAGTAAAATATTTATTAAATTTATAGTTTTATGGTAATATTGTAAATCTGTTTCATTAAGTCACCTGTACAGGTTAATTGCTGAGCTATGCTTTTCACACCAGATTTTAACCTAGATTCAAGAAACATTGACCTCTGGAGTTCAAGCAGTCATGCATCTTGAAATATGTATACCCCGATATAACAGTAGTGTGTAACATACGGCACATTATCACACAGTAAGGATAGTTTTACTATAGTATGTGCAGTTTCATATTTTTTATATTACCACATGTTAAAATATCACTTTATGTGATTCTGATTGGTCCAAATAAGCCCATGAAATTATTGTGCAATATCCTCTATGCTGATTGGCATGGATCATGGAAAAACATTTTTCAACCCTATTTCTGAGATGTTTGGTTTTGAATGAACATTTTTGGCAGCCATATTTGAACTTGACTCATGAAAGGAAATTGAGGAAAGATGTTTTCAGCTGTTTGAATATGTATGTTACTCCCAAAGGGGCATTGGTATGTCATGTATAACAATATCATAATAAGATAAATGGCATAAAACTACAAAAAAATAAGTAGTAAAACTAAGGGTATTGCTTATTTGATGATTGGTAAGGGTAAGGAGTGACATTTCTGTAACATAGATATAGAATCTGCCGTATATAAAATAGTGGTTTAAATGTTAACTTACAGAAGTAAATAAACACATCTATTCAACGAAGAATTTGGATATAAACAGGTCTCATAACTGACAGAACCAACCACAGCATCTTTATGCAGTATATATGATATGCAAATCCAACTCAAAAAGAAATTTATTTATGTCTTCTGTACAGTCTATTGTTCCAGTCAAATATTGCAAATATCCACAGTAAATGTGGGAATTTCTGCATCCAGTAATCCCATTTCACATGAAAACCTCAACAATATAATGTTTTGTTCTGAAAGGGACATTCTAGGGTAAACATGTACTCTATGCCTACTGTGTATTGTATCTTACAGTGTGGCATCACATAGCATTGATCATTCTGTTTTGAAAAATGATTTTGCCATTATAAAATGTTCTATTTATTTGGATGGAAGCTAGTTCTTTGATTGATAGTTTGTAAAACGTACAATCTACATTTACTAGTTCAACTTTGTTAGGGACTACATTTTATGCACAACATATGAAAGGCGCACCATCTCTTCAGATGAACAAAAGTATTCATTCTCCTTCTATCTAAATAATTTTCACTGAAATAAATCTATGTGATAAATAAAATCTCAAATGGGTAATGATTTAATATTAAATTTATAAAACGCATTTAATAATGGCCTGCTTTTACTCATTAAGCTGAACATTATTCAACTCATTTCATAAATTCAATATTATCTCATTATTATCTCATACCCATTCGAGATCCTCTTTTTATAATTGAGTAACATATAACGTATGGCACTATATATGTACATGTATGTTCACTTAAAAATGTTGTACAATGTATGCAGCAATTTCTGATTATAGTAATACGCTTATTACAACAATGTCTTGCAATTAAAGAAATAACTATGCAATAAACCAACTTACACACTGTTATTTATGAATACAGAGAGGTTTGTACCAAGTAAGAAAATGCTTGACAGGCAAATGAGTTAAAAAAAAACTGAAACCTTGAGACATATTATGTGTACTTGCTAATACATGTAGTCAAAAACAGCTGCAAACAACAAAGACCCTAATCTGACACTGCATAATACACTAGTACATAATACACTAGGATCTATGTATGTTCTATTGATTACTGATAAGACACAGCATGAAACCAGATCAGCCAGTGCATTATGTAATGACAGATCTGGGTCTGTGCTGTTTTGATTTTGATGAAATGTAAGCAAGTATATACGGTAACGTTTAATTTGGACGAAATGTAAGCTAGCATATAAGGTAACTGTTTTGATTTGGATGAAATGTAAGCAAGCATATATGGTAACTGTTTTGATTTGGATGAAATGTAAGCAAGTATATACGGTAACTGTTTTGATTTGGATGAAATGTAAGCAAGTATATACGGTAACTGTTTTGATTTGGATGAATTGCAAGCAAGTATATACGGTAACTGCCAAACTTCCACCAAGCATTTCAAAACAAGATTACCCCTATCCAGAATACAACTTTGATTCAAGCAATATTTCCTGCAGAGTGGTCAAGTGGTCTAAAGCACTCTCTGTTACAGATCACTGCCATCTCACCTCTGTCTGCATGGGATCGCGTCTCAAATTTGGCCAATGTGGGTATGTGAGAAAGCTTGCCAGTAGTGTCTTGTGGGTCAGTGGTTCTTTCCGGGGGTTTTCCCCCGTGTTCTTCCTCCATCATTAATACTGGCTGCCATGCATAGCCTATCATGTGCTGAAAAATGGCATGAAACCTTACAACAACAACAACAACAACATTTCCTGCAGCTTAAAGTGCTATTAAAGTGGTTATACTGAGTGGGGAGATGAATAATGTAACCCTGCTATCTCGATTTCCTTGTTTTGATACAAAAGGGACACAGATGAATTTTCTTGTCTAATTTTTTCCAATTAAATTAAAATAACCTTGTACTTTTGCAATATAGTTAGCAGATTCAGTACACAGTATTCATCAGGTACTAGAATAGTTTCTCACTCTGTATAAAGTTCCTCAGGATTTATGAAAATCCGAATAATCATCTAGGTTGAATATTATGGTGCTCTTAGAATAGACAAACAAACATCCCGACAAAAATTAATTTTTTTTATGTGTCGGAACTATTCAATGATAAGCATCTCAAATCATGTGCTAAAATTTTTTAATTATTATTAATTATTTATAAAAATACTGTCCATTATTGTGAATATGTTAGTGAGGGCAAAGGTGAACTGTTGACCCTTAGTAAACACGTATAATGAATGAGAACATACAATTATTAGATACTGTTACTGTATTATCACATTTAATTGCTTGATTGTATATGAAAATAACAGTAACTAATTAATATCTATTATATGGATAATTTTTATCTTTCATCAGTTCTAATTTGGAAAATGTCTGGGGTAGCCAATGGTATGAAAAAGTACACAGCTCTATTTACTTAAAGGTGAAATGACTTTGAGGAGATTTCTAATCCATGAAAAGTGTCAAACCAATAATTGACAGTACAGCCTGGTTCAAAGATTTTTGCCAAGTTATGTTTATGCTGAAAAAATTTGAATTTAATAAATATTTTAAATGGATTAATGATTACCATGTTCATTCATCAACTCTTATAAAATGACTACTTTAAGCATTAAACTTAGCAAATGTTTATATCATCACAACAAAAACTGGATATATAATGAAGATCTGGTGTGAACCATAATGACTATATCTGGTATGAACCATAATGACTGTATCTGGTGTGAACCATAATGACTATATCTGGTGTGAACCATAATGACTATATCTGATGTGAACCATAATGACTATATCTGGTGTCAACCATTATGACTATATCTGGTGTCAACCATAATGACTGTATCTGGTGTCAACCATAATGACTATATCTGGTGTCAACTATAATGACTATATCTGGTGTCAACCATAATGACTATATCTAGTGTCAACCATAATGACTATATCTGGTGTCAACCACAATGACTATATCTGGAGTGAACCATAATGACTATATCTGGTGTCAACCATAATGACTATATCTGGTGTCAACCATTATGACTATATCTGGTGTCAACCATAATGACTGTATCTGGTGTCAACCATAATGACTATATCTGGTGTCAACTATAATGACTATATCTGGTGTCAACCATAATGACTATATCTGGTGTCAACCATAATGACTATATCTGGTGTCAACCATAATGACTATATCTGGAGTGAACCATAATGACTATATCTGGTGTCAACCATAATGACTATATCTGGTGTCAACTATAATGACTATATCTGGTGTCAACCATAATGACTATATCTGGTGTCAACCATAATGACTATATCTGGTGTCAACCATAATGACTATATCTGGTGTGAACCATAATGACTATATCTGGTGTGAAACATAATGACTATATCTGGTTTCAACCATAATGACTATATCTGATGTGAACCATAATGACTATATCTGGTGTGAACCATAATGACTATATCTGGTGTGAAACATAATGACTATATCTGGTGTCAACCATAATGACTATATCTGGTGTGAAACATAATGACTATATCTGGTGTCAACCATAATGACTATATCTGGTGTGAAACATAATGACTATATCTGGTGTCAACCATAATGACTATATCTAAGCAATATCCTATTGTTTTACTGTGTCTAAATATCTCATTGCATTTGCACTAGACACACTATTACAGACTATTGAAAACTTATTTATTTCTTCCAATATTTTAATTTACATTGTAATTTTACAATCTGACAGTAATAAGCAATATTTAAATGTTTTTTAAAAATAGTTTTTACATTACAAACTGTTCATAGGAAACAAATCTAACAAAATCTTGAGCCCCAAACTATTATTAAACATTACACATTGACTATAATAATGATATATAGGAAAAATAAAGAAATAAAATAAACACAAAGCAGAATTAGTAATCTTCATGGATGTTTCTGACTTTACAGTATATCAGGCCAAATATCCTAATTTGACACAATGTATGATGAGAAATGGAGTATGAATATGTGGGAGAAGCAACCTAAAACAAGAGCTAAGTTCCTTATGACTTGAAAAATAAGTATTAGCATATGTGAACAAGTGCATTTACAGTCTTCTGGGAACAAATGGTTGTAAAACTTCAATTCTGATAGATATCAATTACTTCTACCACTGACTCTAATTCTTCCTTCATTATTATCATATCATTTGGTTTTCTCCCCTCTTCTTCCTTCTTTATTATCATATCATTTAGTTTCCCATCCACTTCTTCCTTCATTATTAACACAATATTCAATTTCCCATTCACATCTTCCTACATTATTATCTCATAATACAGTTTCCCTCCCACATCTTACTTCATTATTATCACATCATTTGGTTTCTCACCCACTTTTTCCTTCATTATTATCACATCATTTGGTTTCTCACTCACTTCTTCCTTCATTATTATCACATCATTTGGTTTCTCACCCACTTCTTCCTTCATTGTTATCACATCATTTGGTTTCTCACAAACTTCTTCCTTCATTATTATCACATAATTTGGTTTCTCACCCATTTCTTCCTTCATTAGTAACACATCATTTGGTTTCTCACCCACTTCTTAAGAATATATTATCCAATGCCAAACCATTGTTCATCTCAGATTGAATGGCTAGATATGAATGACTTGTCTTGGACATTCATGACAATAAATATTATAGCAAACATATATATAGATTTTAAAAGGAAACATAATAGAATAATAAATTGGAAAATCAGCTGGGAGGTAAGTAAGGAAAAGCCCCCCTTGTTTCTTATAATACTGAAGGCATTGCCTCTAGTTAGGGGTCGGAGTTAGAAATGAAGAGTATGCAGCTAAAATTCATTGGAGATTATGTTTTTTTCAGAAAATCAGTTGACCTGGATTATTTCTTTTGTAAACAAGTAATAATGACCTAGATCCTGACCTTGATTCACGGTTAGTGGCAAACACGTAAACAGGTTTTATTTTAATTTTAAAATGATTGGTTGTTGTCAAGGTCAAGATCGGACTGGTAAACAACTTTTTAATTTTTTTTATTCTTGAAGTAAGACGATTGCTTCATGTCTGGATCATGTTAGGAGTATATGACATAAACACAATGACACGACTTCTCCCCCTCCCCCCATCTTGATTTGGCAATTTGGGGATTTTTTCAAAACTGTATTTTAGAATACAATATAATCTGTTTCAGGGAAATATTCTCAGTTTTGACCTTTTACATCTGATGTCAAATCATTTTCTTTTCTTGTAGCCAGTTTTTTGAATTCATGTTAACTTTACATCAGTTCATTCGGATATTAAAAGATTAATTCATATCTCAGGAAATATTTGATGTGCTCATACAGAATTCTTGGACAAAGACAGTTTATCAAAATTTGATTCGGATTTCCCACACCGGAGTGTAAAATATTGTGTTTCTACAGGAAATGTAGATAAGCACAGTATAGACTTAAGTATGTCATCATCTTTCATCGGATTTTCCAACAGGACTCGAACTTGAATTTGTTATAATATTTCATTACTAGGACTGTTTAAATTGCAGATTATTCTTGGATGTTTGAGGGATTTGATTGTTAAACTGTAAGTTCTATTTTCCTTTTTACAATCTTTTTCATGCAAAATAAATTATTTGTTAAATTTTACATAGCTTGTTGTTTTCACTTTTTATCTGTTACTGTTTATTAAAGCCTAAATATATAACACAGAATAAACTCAATTTTTACTGTCTCTACTTGAAGGATAAAACTTTAAAAGGGATACTTTTTTTTTTGATATTAATTTATGCTTGATTTCACTTCAATTACATGCAATGATTCTGGGTGACAATTTATGCACAAATAATCAAAGTCATCATCAACAATACAAGATTCATCAGAATCCATACATGGAGGCAAACCCACGCCCTTGGCCAACACTCTGACTTTATCTCATTTTCCACAGTTCCCAATAAATCCATTTGTATCCTATTGTATTCACAATTGGGGTGCAGTGTTTGTGACAATCACACTTGTATCCAACTGTGGATAATCACACTTGTATGCCATTGTCAGTGATAATCACGTGTGTTCCATTGTCAGTGATAATCACATGTGTGTTGCTCATCTGTGTTCCATTGTCAGTGATAATCACATGTGTCCCATTGTCAGCAGTAATCAGACTTGTGTCCCATTGTCAGTGATAATCACACATGTGTCCTATTGTTAATGATAATTATATGTGTGTGTCTCATTGTCAGTGGTAATCACACTTGTGTCCCATTATCAGTGACAATCTTGTGTCCAATTATCAGTGTTCAATCACACTTATGTCCCATTGTCAGTGATAACCACATGTGTCCCATTATCAGTGTTAATCACACTTATGTCCCATTATGAGTGATAATCTCATGTGTCCCAATTATCAGTGATAATCAAATATGTGTCTCATTGTCAGTGATAATCATGTGTCCCATTATAAGTGTTAATCAAACTTGTGTCCCATTATAAGTGTCAATCACACTTGGTCTTGAATCATCTATAGTCAACATGTGCTTTTTATCTGTTGTATTTTGGTCAAACCTTAAGCAAAAGTCTAACATGTCAATCATCTGCTACTTCCATATCACCGTACTGTATAATTTATACAGCTATCTTAACTCCCTCCCCTACCTCTGAACTGCCTAAGTTAATTAAGCTATCATAAGGTAATTTGTCGAAGACCATTTTTTGTTTGTTTGATTCAGTCAATTGTCTTGTCTGCTGTCCTTTCTTCACTGCTGGGACATGTTTACAGTTCTTGATCATGAAAGGAAAGTAGACTGTACATTGATAATTTTCTTCCATTGATAATTTTCATGTCAGACAGACACTTTCAATAATACCCACACAAAAAAGCAAGCACCTTCCAGCCAGACTCATAATTCAAACTAATATCTGTTTTGCAATAGGTCTAGATTTTTTAGGAATTCTTCTAGTGAAAGATCAGTGAGATTCTTTGCATAAGACTATTATTTTCTATATATGTAAGACATTGTTTCGAACAATATCTCTCCTTACAAGACTTAACACCAAGAGAAAAAAAAGACATATAATATGTTGTGGTGCTGTTTGAACTTACCAACAACAAACTCCTCTTTCTTTTCCTCTTTCTTGCTGCTCTTGTCAGACACTTTGCTTTTCTCCTCACTCGACTTAAGTGAAGTGCCGCTTTTGCTACTTTTTAAGCTTGCTGCACCTTCCTTACCTAGTGAGCTAGCAGCCTGAAGAAAACAAGAATTTATCATAGTAAAGAGTGTTTTCTATTTTAATTTTTTTTCTCAGCTTTATACATTGTAATACATTTTAGGATGAGAAGGCTCAAAGATAATTCAATAATCCAACAGCTTTTGATTGTGCTAGTAGAGTACCTGCCATGTCCCTCTACTTGACAAGGTATATGAAATACTTGAGGTGGAAATGGTCATGTGTGTTCTTGCATGCAGCCAATAAATAAAGATGCTGATTGTTCAATCAGTATCCATGTCAAATTAGTCTGGTACCCTGTCCCAATGTCAAATTAGTCTGGTACCCTGTCCCAATGTCAAATTAGTCTCGTACCCTGTCCCAATGTCAAATTAGTCTGGTACCCTGCCCCAATGTCAGATTATTCTGGTACCCTGCCCCAATGCACTAATCTAACTACTGCTGACAACAAAATATGGCCAATTGTCATGTTAACCATATAATGAGTGACAACCAGAAATATACTATGTTTCTGCAAGGAGAGCAGCTACCATCCAAACTTAAATGACCAATTGTAAATATTATAAAGTAAAGAGAATTCTGTGAAAAAAGGCAGCAAGTATTCAGAGTGGTTCAGAAATATACAGGGTAGTTGATTTACTGTTGGTTTTAAAATCTTTCTTAGACTGTCCCTGGAATGTATGAGGATCAGTGATTATATGGATTTGTGGAGATAGATCATAAAATAAATCAGACATTGGGTTTTTTGTGTCATACATATACTATGCTGCACATATTTTATGATGTCCATAATTGGAATTGAGGCTTGTTTGATTAAATCCTGAACTTGTACATTGACAAATATACTGGCTAACTTTCCAACCTATGCCGGTTTCCATTAAGTGCAAAACAACATTCAGAGTTAATGATATTCAAAATAAATATTTTAGTTAACTCATTTATCCAAAATAGAAAATAATATATAATCTGACAACCAAATCTGCTAAATGGAAGCACAGGTCACTCCTTTAGTGTAATTGTTTCAAATGCAATACCTCTAGGGTATCATTTAAAAAAATCTTAAAAATGCATGACTTTAATCATTAATCAGTTGATAAAGGAAATATACAATTATGTTGATTAACCTTAATTATTTACATTGCTTTGACTTGATGGGCTGAAACGAAAGGTTGATCTGCTCATGATTATGATACAGTAAAACCTGTCTTGAGAGACCACTGCTACAAGAGACCACCTGTTTAGGGAGACCATAATCTCAATGCACAGATTTATTGATTATATAGTCTTATGACCTTTTATGAAAGATCACCTGTCTTGAGAGACCATTATTTTTTGGCAGAAGGGGTGGTCTTTCAAGACAGGTTCTACTTATAGCAAAATCATTTACGATACTGCTAACTGACTAAACAGGATTTGTTTTGTAGGAAGTGTTTCCATTGGCTGAGAATTTTGTTGTTTAGTCACACAGTGTACTAGTAACAGAACCCATGCATATGCAATAGTCCTGAAGAATGGCCAAATAAAGGTAGCTAAGTGATTATCGTATGAATCAACTTGCCCAATTTGTTAATTAATTAATTAATTAATTAATTAATTAATTAATTAGTTAGTTAATTAATATATCTAGTTCAAGCACCTTAGAAAATATTACTTGCCTGACTCTGAAAAATGTAAAGTCTGTGACAGTGGACTCAAGGATTTGATTAACCCAGAACATGGAAGGCTTTTCACAAAAATTAGACAAATCATGTGTGTGCATGTGTGCATGCATGTGTTGGTCACTAGAGCTTTGGATTGATGATTTTTATTGAATTCCATACCTCCATATCGGCCAATGTCTTTGCCAAATCACCTCCTGGTGACTCAACTCCTTTAAATGAGACTTGAGATTTTGTGGCCGCAGAAACTCTGGAGCTTGCATCTCCTTGCACTGAGCCAGTCACTGCTTGTGATTGTCCCTTCAATGACTGGACTGGAGATTTTCCTTTGAGAGACTGTGCCTTCTCTGAAACCTTGTCAGACACTGTCTGAGGTGAGGGATGTCTTTCTGAAGGAGATTTGTCAGATACACCTTTCTCTGAGGCAGTTTCCTGTATGGGTTTCTCTCCATAGTGGATAACATCTGGTTCTCCAACATCCATTATGGAAGCCCGGTCAGCAGGGATTGAAATCTTCCTCTGACTAGCGTTAGCTTGGGAAAGAAATGGTTCATTGTTCAATTAACAATATTTGCTTCTAATTTAAGCCCTGAAATCTCAACACGTATAATAAACCGCAAAGGCTGACCCTGTAAATCATTTCTATTCGTAGAAATTGGGCTTATTATTGGAATAAAATTGTTGCTAGATATAAATTTACTGAAAGGACAAGAGCTGATTATTGCCCCTCACCAGATCTACTTAAACTAAAACAGATCAAAGAGATTCCTCTCTCTTCCTTGAAGATTTAATTTTCATTCAGAACACTTTTAACAAAGGAAAAAGTCAATGGTATTATCCTCCATTCTAGACAGGGATGGCATGTCCCAATCAAACTTATTGCCAAAAATATTGTTAACTGTGTAGCTATGGTAATAACGTCTAAAGAACTTGATTTTTGGTGTGCAATATTGTTTAAATTGTGTGTATTTCCATGAAGTATAAAACATCTGACATCTACTTTGATTTTCATTTAAAACGTTTCACTTACATTTAGTTTGGCACTGTCTTCTTGACAAAATCATCCCAAAATGGACAAATTATGTTTGAATCATTTTTAAATAAAAATAATAAGATGCCATGCAAACATTTTGTACATTTATAAAATCTTGTGACAGTGTAAAGAATAAAAATATCCACAACATCAGTGAAAGAAGCCATTTTGTGTATAGACTGGGCATGAGAAATACCTACTTTATTAACAATTCAATAAAATTATTTGATGACTGATCTGAATATAGGAAGTTTATAAAAGAGAGACGAAATAAAATAGCTGTACACTGCACACAGCATGTGAGGGAATTGTGTTATGTATATTTAATTTATATGATTGGTTATTAGTCTATTTTTTTATTATTTCATTACATGCTATTAAAATGTAACATTGTATGTATGATGGACTTAAAATGTAACATTGTATGTTGGACTTGACCTTGTCCAAAACTGAGTTCATTTCTGCTTGACCTGATTGACATTTTTAAAAATTTGCTTATTTAATTTATACAAACAACTAACAATGGCTACTTTATTATCTATGTGTATGAACTTAATATCATAATTTTTATTTTAAAGAAAAATTAATTATATTGATTTGGATCATGATTTTGGGGCATCCTAAGTGAATTTAACAGGTTATTGTGTTGTAAATAAACAAGGCCCATTAGATCATTCTAGAATGTTATTTTCCATTAGGTAGTTGTTTTCTTTAGAAAATGCTAATTGTTAGCTGAGTCAAGCAGAGAGCAATATAATCTTGTGACTGAAGATTTTACCAGTCATGCTGTAACGTCTAGCACTTTTAAGTTGTATTATGTGTTGTGATCAATTGGGCTGAATTTTATGTTCTTCAGATTATTGCATTGAAGTGATTATTTTCTCTGGAAATACAAACATGCTCTGTTAAAATTCTTGGAGTAAGACATTAACTGGAATTTATATAGAAATCAAACCAGGAATTATATTTCTGTGATTCAACAAAAGACTGCTGACACATCAAAACTTTAATAGCTATAACAGACACATCATAGCCTTCAGTTTTGGATCTCTTCAGGACTTGTACTGAATTTTATTCAGGACTATAAATTACTGGGACATGTGTCTGTAATTCTTGGATTATTATGGGATTTAATTCACTATACAAAAAAAATTCTTCTCATTTTCACATTGTATTTTAGGGAAATAATATATTTGTAAAATGTTTCAAAGCTTGTTGTCTTCCACATTTTCTGTTACTTATTTTAGGAGCATATACTCGTAATACTTGTGCAAAATGTCATAACATGGTTTTGTTACTGCACACAGTATGTGAGGGACTTGTGCAAAATGTAATAACATGATTTTGTTACTGCACAGTGAGTGACTTGTGCAAAATGTAATAAGATGGTTTTGTTACTATACACAGTATGTGAGGGACTTGTGCAAAATGTAATAACATGATTTTGTTACTGCACAGACCAAGGATATCAATGTTAAACATTTTCTGTCAACACTTTTGGGGGCTTGATGAATGTTTTATATTATAAAAGCTTCTGAGTCTCCAGAATAAAAGAAAGCAAATCAAATCTACAAATGTATTGGTTTCAGTGTTCACCCACCCCATCAATGATTTATCATTTGTGTCATCACCTGTGACATAACTAATCAAATCACCTGTGATGTAATCAATCAAAACACCTGTGATGTAACCAATCAATGGCATTAGTGGTTACCTCAGATGAGGGAGGTCAAGAGTTTGAACACCAGCCTAATCACACAAAAGACTTTAAAAATAGTACTAGAAGCTGCCTCACTTGGCACTTAGCATTAAGGCTAGTGTTGGACTGGTTAGCCTGGTTTGAGGATAATGTGACTGGGTAACAGAGGATGCTACATGTCTGTGGCATGATGCCCCCATGCTAGACATCATTATAAACTGCCAAACTACAGACATTGCAGTGATATGACTGGAAAACTGCTAAAGCTATGTTAAAAATCTTTCTCCCCCCCTCTGTCTGTATGTATGTCTCTCTCTCTCTCTCTCTCTCTCTCTCTCTCTCTCTCTCTCTCTCTCTCTCTCACACACACACACGCACACACACACACACTATGAAGTCAACATGAGCTTATAATTAAAAAAAAAATACAGGACCTTTCTCCAGTAAGTTACTGTATATTCAGTGGTCAATATAATCATCAAACATGGCTAGATTTTGTTTTTGGAGAAATATGTGCCATGTTTATAAACTGATTTTGTTAACTTGCGATTAAAACAGACTTCTAATTAATGATGATTCTTTATGAATATCAGGATATACAACATGACAATTTCTCTTTGCAGCATTTTGTTTTGTATTGCCAAACCCTTGTATGTCAACCATTGTCAAATGGCATTGAATTTTAAATTGATATGATAACAGTTGTCTTCTATTAAACATGTGAATGGGAACTAAATTCAATTATTAAACAGAAAATCAGAAAACTTTCAAGTGAGAACAAATTTAAAATGCTTTTCATGTGCAATACATATGGAGTCCAAAATTAACAGACAGGAATGGAGGCACACACACACACACACACACACACACACACACACACACACACACTAATGCAACCACACAAAATGCTTTCTGAGTTAACTCTTAATTCAAACCTTTGGATAAGTAATGCTTTCAGTTATTCATCAAAATTCTGTAACATGAGAAAGAAATACAGAAATAAAGATACAGTGCATGAAATTTTTACATTTACATCATTACAGCTGTAATATATACATGAGATGAAGAGCATGAGATTTTTATCTTTACATCATTACAGATGTAATCTATACATGATATAAAGTTAATGAGATTTTTTACTTTTATATAGCTACAGTTGTAATATATACATGAGATGAATTGCAAGAGATATTTACTTTTATATAGTTACAGCTGTAATATATACATGAGATGAAGTGAATGAGACTGAATTTTTCATCTCATTATTACAGCTGCAATATTTGCATGAGATGAAGTGCATGAGATTCTTTTCTTTACATGATTACATCATTATAGATATTATATTACACAGGACACTAAATTACCTAATTAAATCTGGTCTAGTTTTCTCATTTACACAGGATACAAAATGCGCCAATTATCAGAATTCTTATGATTTGTTTTAAATAATGCCCCAATGATCAGAATTGTTATGATTTGCTCTAAGAAATACACCAATGATTGGAATTGTTATGATTTGTTCTAAGAAATACACCAATTATCAGAATTGTTATGATTTGTTCTAAGAAATACACCAATGATCAAAAGTGTTATGATTTGTTCTAAGAAATACACCAATTATCAGAATTGTTATGATTTGTTCTAAGAAATATACCAATGATCAGAATTGTTATGATTTGTTCTAAGAAATACACCAATGATCAGAATTGTTATGATTTGTTCTAAATAATGCCCCAATGATCAGAATTGTTATGATTTGTTCTAAGAAATACACCAATGATCAGAATTGTTATGAATTGTTCTAAGAAATATACCAATGATCAGAATTGTTATGATTTGTTCTAAGAAATACACCAATTATCAGAATTGTTATGATTTGTTCTAAGAAATATACCAATGATCAGAATTGTTATGATTTGTTCTAAGAAACACACCAATGATCAGAATTGTTATGATTTGTTCTAAGAAACACACCAATGATCAGAACTGTTACGATTTGCTCTAAGAAATACTCCAATGATCAGAATTGTTATTTGTTCTAAATAATGCCCCAATGATCAGAATTGTTATGATTTGTTCTAAGAAACACACCAATGATCAGAATTGTTATGATTTGCTCTAAGAAATACTCCAATGATCAGAATTGTTATGATTTGCTCTAAGAAATACTCCAATGATCAGAATTGTTATGATTTGCTCTAAGAAATACTCCAATGATCAGAATTGTTATTTGTTCTAAATAATGCCCCAGTAATCAGAAACTAGTTTACAATTCTTCCTATAAAGGGAAATGCTTTTTTAAAAACAACATACCGCATTTTTGCCATACTATGCTATAGACTTTTTAGCCAATTTAGCAATGTCCATTAGAATGGGTCAACTAAGAAAAAAGTTGTGTTTATTGCTCTTGGTTTTAGACATCTGCACAAATAAGAATGGAACTCTGGGAAACATGTAGCCTTTGGATGCATAGATACTTTTTTAGGAACAAAATTAACTGTATATTCATACTCTTCATTATATGACAGTTATGCATCTACAGTGTACAATAGCTCTAAGAAACACTATCATTTATAGCTAAGTTATCCTCTGACAGATGTAGAGGAGTCTTCATAAGGCAAAATGTACTATGATGTATTATGATGCCAGGATCCATAAGTGACGACATGCTTCAGAAGTAAATTTGTTATCTAACATAGCCACTCTTGTCATCCTACCTTGGGTGGCTGGCATGTAAATGTGACCCTCCTTGACTCCACCCATTGCCTGATGCATTCTGGTCCTGGACCGGATGATGCTCCGCCCATTCTCATCTCTGATGATTTCAATGTCTTCTGGAGTCAGTGTCTGATTAGCTAAGGCCTGCATAAGTTCTGGATCAATTTCAGCATCGAGTGGAATACTGCCTGCCTCCATCCCTGCTGCCTTTGTGACTGAATTATTTAAAAAAAATCGATGCACAGTGAAACCTTCTACAAAGGTGACTCGGGGTCCATAAATGTGTCCCTTTTGTGGACAGGTGTCCATTATTAATAAATTAAATATACAATGTAAATGAAGAATAGGAGTTTACTAATTAAGTTCCATATAAACAGGTGCCTTATATACATGTATGAAGGTATCTGATGGAATAGGTTTTTATAAATAACACAACTTTCATAGACATATTATTTACCCAACATTGGCAAGGAAACTGAAGTTATGCAAATATGTTTCACATTTTAAAATTTAACACAAGATAAATGACATGTGATTACGGTAATCAATCAGCTGTGAAAATCTTATTTTGTCAACATAGTAATTTAAATAATGATAATTTTATGAAATTTTATTAATACTAAAATTGTTTTTATGATTTATAATATTTATTATTTTTTCATTTTCAACTAACAAGGTATCTGTTGTTAATAATAAAATAAACATACTGTATAAAATAAAACTTTCAGTGAAATGCAGTTTCCCAAATATCATGAAAGAATCTCTTCCCATGTTTTATTTTCTTCATGTTTTCTACAGTTTGTAAAAAAATATTAAAACAATATTTTCAATCAGTACTTTGGAAACATTTCATACTGTGATTATGAAGAAGTACTGAATTCACACAAATTTAATACAAAGCAAACTACTTTGGTTTATCAGAAATGTAGGTCATGAATATGTTTAAATTTCAAATAAATTTATGTAATGAATATGCTCAAGTTCCTAATATATTTATGTCATGAATATGTCAAAGATGCTAATATAATTATGTCATTAAAATACTCAAGTTACTAATATATTTATGTCATGAATATGTCAAAGATGCTAATATAATTATGTCATTAAAATATTCAAGTCACTAATATATTTATGTCTTTAAAATGCCCATTTCGCTAATATATTTATGTCATGAATATGTTAAAGTTGCTAATATATTTATGTCAGAAATATGTTAAAGTTGCTAATATAATTATGTCATTAAAATGCTCAAGTCACTAATATATTTATGTCATGAATATGCTCAAGTTGCTAATATATTTATGTCACTAATGTGTTCAAGTTCCTAATATATTTATGTCATGAATATAGTCAAGCCGCTAATATATTTATGTCATGAATATAGTCAAGCCGCTAATATATTTATGTCATGAATATAGTCAAGCCGCTAATATATTTATGTCATTAATAGTATAAATTTGCTAATATATTTATGTCATGAATATAGTCAAGCTGCTAATATATTTATGTCATGAATATAGTCAAGCAGCTAATATATTTATGTCACTAATGTGTTCAATTTCCTAATATATTTATGTCATGAATATAGTCAAGCCGCTAATATATTTATGTCATGAATATGTTAAAGTTACTAATATATTTGTGTCATGAATATGTTAAAGTTACTAATATATTTATGTCAGGAATATGTTAAAGTTCCTAATATATTTATGTCATGAATATAGTCAAGCCACTAATATATTTATGTCACTAATGTGTTCAATTTCCTAATATATTTATGTCATGAATAAAGTCAAGCCGCTAATATATTTATGTCATGAATATGTTAAAGTTACTAATATATTTATGTCAGGAATATGTTAAAGTTGTTAATATATTATGATTCTCAATAATACAAATACATTTGATTTTAAAAGTCAGAGACCTCACAAAAATATTTCTGTAAATTTAAATTTACAGGTTTTGCTTAAAATGACAGACAAGTGATACATTTTGTAAAGCAAGGAAACTCTTCCTATAGTCCTAAAAGTAGACATAAAGTGATGGTAAATAAAATATTAATAATTTTAATTTTATTTTAATTTCAATAAATTATGTGCACAATAAAACAATTGAACTTATTTGTGACATGAAATGTTTTCCCATAAGTGATGAATTTTTTTGCTAATACAGCATTTTGTGAATAATAATTTTGCAGATTTACTTTCCTTTCAAATGTGTAAAACTTACAAATTGTATGATGTACAGTACTCGATGCTCATTCACACAATATCAATACAGTTCAATAATTGACAAATTCCATGCAGTACATAACATGCTCCCTTAATTTCAATATATCAATGTTCAAATAAGATTTTAGGAATGGTGCCTTCTTTTTTCAGAAAAAGAAAATCTTAAGATAATAGCAAATATGAAACCGGAAACTTACTGGCAGTGACCAGATTTTTCTTAATCTCATCCCTGTAATCTGCAACAGTTGGACCTGCACTGTTCCTCTTTTGATTCTTCATTATTTCTTCAATCATAGTCTAAGAAGGCAAAGAAACAAATACGCACTTTGTTTTAGCTGAATTGAACAATTATATTTTTAAAAACATTTTGCTTCTTAAGAAAAGGTAATAAAACAATTAAATATCTGAAATAGTTGAGAAGCTCAAAAATGTTGTGTGAAACTCTGCTACAATTAGTAAAGATTATTATTATTATTATTATTATTATTATTATTATTATTACATGTATTATTATTATTATTATTATTATTATTATTATTATTATATTATTATTATATCAAACAAAAAAAATAATTTTTCAAGAATCTGACACTATATTTTTAATATTTCTTAATTTGCATATCTTATGTAACACACTACCTACCAACAAAGTTGTCATTTCATGTTTGCTTGAAATATTCAGTAAAAAAGATGAATCTTTCATTCTTCTATAAAAAAAAATAAGAAATTTCCAACATGCTATATTACAATCACATGACTACAATACAACACTGTCCAGATCAGCAGAAAATCGTATGTATCAACTGTTATTATTTTTACATCATGTATTCTGTACTTCACTGACCCTCATGCACATTAACATTAATATCGGCCGCTAGTGAGAAAAAAAGTTATCAGAAAACAACATCTGCATATGAATGGAGACTTTGTACAAGAATAGTTTTTGGTTGGTTTACGACATTAATGTCAAAAGAAAATGGGTGCAAAGTGCCAATCCCAAGGTCAAACCAAGACATCTCACCTGGTGAATATCAAACCTGGGACACCTGACTTGTGTATCTAATGTTCCATGAAGTAAGCTACCATGAAATTATATGAAATGCAAGTCCAACAACAAATATAGAGTACATGGCACTTCAAATTCCCACTCTGTGCTTAAATATTTCGTTTTTAGGTAACTGAAATGTATGTGCAGAAACCACTTTTGTTCTTTCAGTCACTGACCTTGACCCCTGATGTAAATGTATGAATGTGATGTAGAACTAATGCTATTTTTATTCTTGTAATCAGAGTGACTTTCCCCATCAAACCTGAACTAAACAGGGTTCTTATTTAACCCAAATGCAAGAAGTCTACAGAGTTTGGTAACCTTTATGGTGATGGAGGACAAGTTGTTTTCTTGTTCAGCCAGTGGTCTTGATCTCTGACCTTTTCACCCCAAATAAATAGGACTCTTTCATACCCAATGTGACCAAGTGCAAGAAATCTACAAATCCTGATAACTTTTAGAGTTATTATGCAGAAACAACTTTTCTTCTTCAAATCAATGACCTTGCTGTTTTAATTATTGTCCTTGGTCAATATCACTTTTACTTATGTCCATAAAAACATATATTGAGATAGTCTAAAGTTTATAATTGTATATTAAATAACCTATGATGCATATAATACCATAATGTATACAAAATATATAATTCCATGAAAAAAGATCTGTCATCTGTCAATTTCCTTCTAATTCATATTAGAATATAAATAAAGCAATTATAACCCAATTCATACTAAAAATTATATAAATTGTGTAGGCATTGAATTATTGCAAATATATAATTCACAAAGGTTGAGCTAAACACTTTGATTTCTCTTACCTAGCAATCTCAATTAAGTAATAATATTAGATGCTTTCATATTTAACATGTGCGTAAGTTAGTGATTTGTTATTTTTGCAAAAAGCTAATTAAGAATTATTGTAAAATAATTTGCAAAACCCAAAATTTCTAAGACTATGTAAAATTACTATATAAAACCCATAACTACATCCTTACTCTGTTAGTAACTTCCTGTACCGACTGACTTCTTGATATGTGACGAACTGGGTGAGTCTCCATCCAGAGTTCTGCGGCTCGCTAAAAAGTGATCATACAACAAGCAAACAGGTTAAAAAAGCATGCAGTTAGGTCATTAGGTAAGCCATTTGTCAAACTATCGTTACCTTCATAAGTATAAAATATAGAAGATTCCTCCGATAACACATTTTATTATAACACAAACTCTGATATAACACCATCACACAGTAATTCACATTTTTTTATGTCTTGACTTTAATGCCCTGATCACAAGTAATGTTGATGAACATACTGCAGGTATAGAGTAGTTAAATATTTCTAAACAGTCTTTTATTTTCATTTAGTCTGGCAATATTTTCACAGCAATGGCTTCTCTTTTATTAGGGATGTCAATATCAAGAGAGTAATGGCAATTTGTTCTTTTAGGCTGTCAATATTAACTATAGAATGGCAAATTGTTCTTTTAGGCTGTCAATATTAACTGTAGAATGGCAATTTGTTCTTTTAGGCTGTCAATATTAACTATAGAAAGTCGAATTGTTCTTTTAGGCTGTCAATATTAACTATAGAATGGCAAATTGTTCTTTTAGGCTGTCAATATTAACTATAGAATGGCAAATTGTTCTTTTAGGCTGTCAATATTAACTGTAGAATGGCAATTTGTTCTTTTAGGCTGTCAATATTAATTATAGAATGGCAAATTGTTCTTTTAGGCTGTCAATATTAACTACAGAGCAATTTGTTCTTTTAGGCTGTCAATATTAACTATAGAATGGCAAATTGTTCTTTTAGGCTGTCAATATTAACTACAGAATGGCAATTTGTTCTTTTAGGCTGTCAATATTAACTATAGAATGGCAATTTGTTCTTTTAGGCTGTCAATATTAACTATAGAAAGTCGAATTGTTCTTTTAGGCTGTCAATATTAACTATAGAATGGCAAATTGTTCTTTTAGGCTGTCAATATTAACTATAGAATGGCAAATTGTTCTTTTAGGCTGTCAATATTAACTGTAGAATGGCAATTTGTTCTTTTAGGCTGTCAATATTAACTGTAGAATGGCAATTTGTTCTTTTAGGCTGTCAATATTAACTATAGAATGGCAAATTGTTCTTTTAGGCTGTCAATATTAACTATAGAATGGCAAATGTTTGTTAAAGGTATTTCATTTATTTTTAATGTTGTATTGATAACTTTAATAAGTAATCAAGAGGTCATTAATTTATTTTTAATGTTGTATTGATAACTTTAATAAGTAATCAAAAGGTCATTAATTTATTTTTAATGTTGTATTGATAACTTTAAAAAGTAATCAAGAGGTCATTAATTTATTTTTATCAAGAGGTCATTAATTTATTTTTAATGTTGTATTAATAACTTTAATAAGTAATCAAAAAGTCCTTAGTTTAATTTTAATGTTGCATTGAAGACTTTAATATGTGATCAAAAGGTCCTTAATTTATTAATATCAATGTATCAAGATAATTTACTTAATCTGATATCCATTCACCCTCTTTGTCATCAATCATGACATTTCATCTTTATTTAATATGATATCCATTCCCCTCCTTGCCATCAATCATGACATTTATCTTTACTTAATCTGATGTCCATTCCCCTCCTTGTCATCAATCATGACATTTCATCTTTATTTAATATTATATCCATTCCCCTCCTTGTCATCAATCATGACATTTCATCTTAATTTAATATAATATCCATTCCCCTCCTTGCCATCAATCATGACATTTATCTTTACTTAATCTGATGTCCATTCCCCTCCTTGTCATCAATCATGACATTTCATCTTTATTTAATATTATATCCATTCCCCTCCTTGTCATCAATCATGACATTTCATCTTAATTTAATATAATATCCATTCCCCTCCTTGTCATCAATCATGACATTTCATCTTTACTTAATATGATATACATTCCCCTCCTTGCCATCAATCATGACATTTATCTTTACTTAATCTGATGTCCATTCCCCCTCCTTGTCATCAATCATGACATTTCATCTTTATTTAATATTATATCCATTCCCCATTAACATAAGTACAGATAGAAATAAAAGGCTGACACTTTGTATACCTAATAACATTAAGTACAAATATAACCTGAGTTTTTAAAAAAAAAAGTTTTATCTGACTTTTTTCATTTCTCATCAGATTCCTAATACCTGTACCCTACATTGGCTATCAATTCGATACAGAATCAAACACAAAATTTGTTCTCTGTGCTATGTTTCACTGACAGACTCCAGTCCAACATACCTATCCAGCCTCACCCATGTGTATACACCAGCTAGATCTTATGCTCTTCTTCTGATAATCGTTTACTCATGTACCCAAGGTGTAAACAAAGTCATATGGATAACGTTCATTTACACACCAAGGCCCAGTGACGTGGAATGAATTGCCCATTGAAATTAGACACAAAGACACAGTGGTCCTATTTAAGAGTGCTCTTAAGACTCACCTGTTTCGACTGCAGGGACAAACTTAGCGACCTAATCATGTTTTGTATCTTATGTTTTCAGCATGTTTTTATGTTTTCCAATTTCATTGTTTTTGTCATTTGTTGTTCTGTAGTGTAGTCATATCATTATTGATGGTGTAAAGCGTTTAGAGCTTCGAAAGATTAGGTGCTATACAAAGTCCTCATTATTATTATTATTATTATTATTATTAATAAATTTGTTTTGTAGTGTGATGACATCAATTCAGAGGTTGACTGTATAGATGTTTTGGGAAGCTTATTTTATGGATGTTTTGAAAAATTGACTGAATATATATTTTAGGAGGTTGATTATACAGACAGTTTAAGAGGCTGATTGTATAAATGCTATACAAGGTTTATTGTATAGACATTTTATGAGGTTGATTGTATGGAGGTTGATTGTATGGATATTTTAAGAGATTGATTGTATAGACATTGTACAGACATTTTATGAGGTCTATGGATTGTATGGATATTTTAAGAGATTGATTGTTTAGACATTTTATGAGGTTGATTGTATGGATATTTTAAGAGATTGATTGTATAGATATTTTAAGAGATTGATTGTTAAGACATTTTATGAGGTTGATTGTATGGATATTTTAAGAGATTGATTGTATAGACATTGTATAGACATTTTATGAGGTCTATGGATTGTATGGATGTTTTAAGAGATTGTATGGATATTTTAAGAGGTGGATTGTATGGATATTTTAAGAGGTTGATTGTACAGACATTTTATGAGGTTGTTTGTTTGGATATTTTAAGTGATTGATTGTATATACATTTTATGAGGTTGATTGTATGGATATTTTAAGAGATTGATTGTATAGATATTTTAAGAGATTGATTGTTAAGACATTTTATGAGGTTGATTGTATGGATATTTTAAGAGATTGATTGTATAGACATTGCATAGACATTTTACGAGGTCTATGGATTGTATGGATGTTTTAAGAGGTGGATTGTATGGATATTTTAAGAGGTTGATTGTACAGACATTTTATGAGGTTGTTTGTTTGGATATTTTAAGTGATTGATTGTATATACATTTTATGAGGTTGATTGTATGGATATTTTAAGAGATTGATTGTATAGATATTTTAAGAGATTGATTGTTTAGACATTTTATGAGGTTGATTGTATGGATATTTTAAGAGATTGATTGTATAGATATTTTAAGAGATTGATTGTTAAGACATTTTATGAGGTTGATTGTATGGATATTTTAAGAGATTGATTGTATAGACATTGTATAGACATTTTATGAGGTCTATGGATTGTATGGATGTTTTAAGAGATTGTATGGATATTTTAAGAGGTGGATTGTATGGATATTTTAAGAGGTTGATTGTACAGACATTTTATGAGGTTGTTTGTTTGGATATTTTAAGTGATTGATTGTATATACATTTTATGAGGTTGATTGTATGGATATTTTAAGAGATTGATTGTATAGATATTTTAAGAGATTGATTGTTAAGACATTTTATGAGGTTGATTGTATGGATATTTTAAGAGATTGATTGTATAGACATTGCATAGACATTTTACGAGGTCTATGGATTGTATGGATGTTTTAAGAGGTGGATTGTATGGATATTTTAAGAGGTTGATTGTACAGACATTTTATGAGGTTGTTTGTTTGGATATTTTAAGTGATTGATTGTATAAATATTTTATGAGGTTGATTGTATGGATATTTTAAAAGTTTGATTGTATAGACATTTTATGAGGTTGTTTGTTTGGATATTTTAAGAGATTGATTGTATAGACATTTTATGAGGCTGATTGTTTGGATATTTTAAGAGATTGATTGTATAGACATTTTATGAGTTTGATTGTTTGGATATTTTAAGAGATTGATTGTATAGACATTTTATGAGGTTGATTGTATGGATGTTTTAAGAGATTGTATGGATATTTTAAGAGGTTGATTGTATGGATATTTTAAGAGGTTGATTGTTTAGACATTTTATAAGGTTTACTGTATGGATGTTTTATGAGGCTGATTGTATGGATGTTTTAAGAGATTGATTGTATGGATATGTTAATTGTTTAAGGATTGTTCCTATATTTGAAATTTAAAATGGCTGGCAGATCTGCCGTTAGTTGGTCTCTCAAGACCAGTGTGCTAAATTATTAAATTTGGCCTTCAATATCTTGTACGACAGATATTTCAATGTTTTGCATAAGAAATATATCATAAAACAACAAGTAATCATTTTATAATGTCTCCTTTTGATGAAAATGTTAAAACAAAATCACCATTGTTCATGCATGTTAGTAAATCTAATTAAAAACATTTTCAAACAAAAAAACCAAATACGTTCTTTAAGAATTATTCGGTATCTTCATTTCTCCAACTTCCAATAAAGTTATACCCATCCACATTAGTGCGCTAGTTAAATTGTAACATTAATCAGCAAAAATGGAGAACTTGGTCAAATTCAGCATTAGTCAATCCTTTCAGTAACACATGATTAGTGAATTCGAAAACGATAAGCTACATTTGTTTTGTAGCATTTATTAAGTCTGCACTCTGAGAAGAGTTGTCTCCCTTACCCTGATATCTTTCTCTAGGTTTTGCCCTGCATCCTGGCTACTCAGGATGTTCTCAGCAATCTTCTGAGCATGCTCAGTCAGAGCATCTACAATTTCCTTCTCTGTCACTGATGACTTTGGAGATTCTACAAACAAATGTAGGAAAAAAAAAATTATAGTTTTATGTTTCCTGAATGTACTGTGTATACTGTGTGGACTTGAAAACTAACTACCTAGTCATGATTGTTATGAAATGACTTGTTAACTATTTTAGAATCTTGCGAAGCAATGTGGTGAAAAAATTATATCTATAAAACCGACCCCAATTTTATCAATCTTTCAAAAATGAAAAAAGCAGGCAATGGCTAAGTATCCAAAATGTTAAAATTAAAGTCATGATTTGTTGATTTCTTTTAATATCACAAAAGAATTTGTGAAAAGAACTCATGGTACTGACCAAAGTCTGACTGCAGCAATCAACATGAAGTTTGTTTCTTCTATCCTTTTATTCCATAAAATTGCTGAGTATTGAAACCATTTCATATGTTCTTGCGCTGCGCAAACAAGCCAAATTTAGTACCAAAAATATTTGTTTACGTTTGAGTTGACATGTTACAATATACATGCAAATACACAATAAAAGCTTTGTTGTGGTCATTTACCTTGAACCTGTCCTAATGAACAAGGTCATTCAACTTGTCTCAGACACTGCCAGGATAAAACCACATGTTAGGTGTAATTACATCCATAATTATTAATTGAAAATCCCGTGTATAGAACTGGCATCATTCAAGAATTTCTCCAGGCATATATACAAACTAGATTTTTATAAAATTCCACTTTTTTTGTGATATCATGTTCACTAGCCAGTATAGCTAAATATAGCCAAGACTGTTCACCTTGAAATCAATGTCTGGCTGCTATCAACTTTTTTACTGAACAAAATTCAAGTCACAGTGCCAATAAGCACAAAGTAAAAAAAAAGTCTCTAAATTTATCATCTTGCTGCCATCCTAATAACACATGACTGCATAACCCATGTGTCTCTGACCTCTGATATTCCAACCACTTGATTCCATGCTAACATGTGACAAGTCTGATAAGAGTACATGTACAGAAAAAGATATTTATCAAAGATCTTAACAATCAATCCACCATCTGTCAGCTTGTATAACAGACTTGATGTTCATTCATTCATATCATATGAGGCAACTAACGGAGGCAGGCTTTTATTCATGCCATATGAGGCAACTAATGGAGGCAGGCCCTCATGCATGCAAAATGAGGCAATCAATGGAGGCTGGCCTTCATACATGTCATATGAGGCAATCAATGGAGGCAGGGACTTTAGTACCTCAGTGTTTAACATATCAGACTCCAAGCTAAATGGACAATGTTTTAAATCCTACCATCAGACAAGCTCAGGCACATGATCTCTTTAGAACATCACAGGAGCATGATCTCTTTATGTTGCAAGAACATCCCAGGCAAATCATCTGTTTATGTCGCAAGAACATCCCAGGCAAATCATCTGTTTATGTCGCAAGAACATCACAGGCAAATGATCTCTTTATGTTACAAGAAGATCCCATATTATACTTACCAGGCACATGATCTCTTTATGTCGCAAGCAGATCACATATGATATTTACCAGGCACATGATCTGTTTATGTTGCAAGAACATCCCAGGCAAATCATCTGTTTATGTCGCAAGAACATCCCAGGCAAATCATCTGTTTATGTCGCAAGAACATCACAGGCAAATGATCTCTTTATGTTACAAGAAGATCCCATATTATACTTACCAGGCACATGATCTCTTTATGTCGCAAGCAGATCACATATGATATTTACCAGGCACATGATTTCTTTATGTCGCAAGCAGATCACATATGATATTTACCAGGCACATGATTTCTTTATGTTGCAATTAGATCACATACGATACTTACCAGGCACATGATCTCTTTATGTTGCAAGAAGATCACGCACGATACTTACCAGGCACATGATCTCTTTATGTCGCAAGAAGATCATGTACGATACTTACCAGGCACATGATCTCTTTATGTCGCAAGAAGATCATGTACGATACTTACCAGGCACATGATCTCTTTATGTTGCAAGATCACATATCATGAAGCCATGGGGAACATCATATTCACTAATGGTCTCATTAATTTGAAGCCATAGAAGCCATAAAAGGCACATGATCTAAGACAATATAAACACCAAACTGCCTATACCTACCTTAATGGTTTTTGAGCCATGACAGTTACACACACCATTCCATGTAAATTTAATTGTCAAGGGACATAACTCTATAAAGATATGTTGCAGTGGAGATTTAATATTGATGGGAATATGGCAATCCATTCATTCAAACTGGACTAGAAAGGAGAGTTAATATTGACAACAATTTAATAAACACAATGAGCTTACTGGATATGGTTGACTCTATATACACAATGAGCTAGCTAGGCATGGTTGTCTCTGTATACACAATGAGCTAACTGTGCATGGTTGACTCTGTATACACAATATCATGACAAACCTAAGGCTGTTTAAACTAAATTGTCAGATACATTCAACACAGATACATCTTAAGAACTGAATATGGTCTGCCAAAATTTTTATGTACAATAAGCATACAGTAATTTACCAATTAAAATGGGTATGATATAATTTACGAATCAAAATGTGTATGATATAATTACCAATTAAAATGGGTATGATATAATTTACCAATTAAAATGTGTATGATATAATTACCAATTAAAATGTGTATGATATAATTTACCAATTAAAATGGGTATGATATAATTTACCAATTAAAATGGGTATGATATAATTTACCAATTAAAATGGGTATGATATAATTTACCAATTAAAATGTGTATGATATAATTACCAATTAAAATGGGTATGATATAATTACCAATTAAAATGTGTATGATATAATTTACCAATTAAAATGGGTATGATATAATTTACCAATTAAAATGGGTATGATATAATTTACCAATTAAAATGGGTATGATATAATTACCAATTAAAATAAGCATGAAATAATTAGCAATTAAAATAAGTATGAAATAATTAGCAATTAAAATGGGTATGATATAGTTTACCAGTTAGTTGGGTATGATATAATTTATCAATTGAAATGTGTATAATATACTTTACCAATGAAAATGGGTATGATGTAGTTTACCAGTTAAAACAGGTATAATATATAATTTGCCAATCAAAATGAGTATGATATAATTTACAAATTAAAATGGGTATAATTTAACAATTAAAATGGGGTGGATATAATTTACCAACTGAAATCGTTATGACATAATTACCAATTAAAATGAATATGATATAGTTAAAAAATTAAAATGGCTATGAATGATAAAACTACCAATTAAAATGGGTATGATATAATTTACAAATTAAATTGGGTATGATATAATTAGCAATTAAAATGGGTATGATTAATTACTTTTTTAAAATTCACCATGCTTAATTAAATGTGCATGCTAATATGTGAACACACTCTTATATACAGTGAAGGAAAATACATTATACCATTGTGTGCAGCTAATCTATTTTCTTTCTGCAGGTACATTGTGCATAACATGCAAGTGCATATAACAGATTGTATACATTTTTCTATATACATGCATAGATCTGGAAGAGAATATTCATTACAGTGTGCCTGCTGGCCCATGTAAAAATGAGAAAGGATACTACTGTGTGCCTGCTGGCCCATTTAAACAAGAGAAAGGATACTACTGTGTGCCTGCTGGCCCATTTAAACATGAGAAAGGATACTACTGTGTGCCTGCTGGCCCATTTAAACAAGAAAAAGGATATTACAGTGTGCTTGCTGGCCCATTTAAACATGAGAAAGGATAATACAGTGTGCCTGCTGGCCCATTTAAACAAGAGAAAGGATAATACAGTGTGCCTACTGGCCCATTTAAACAAGAGAAATTATAATACAGTGTGCCTGCTGGCCCATGAAAACAAGAGAAAGGATAATACAGTGTGCTTGCTGGCCCATTTAAACAAGAGAAAGGATAATACAGTGTGGCTGCTGGCCCATTTAAACAAGAAAAAGGATAATATAGTGTGCCTGCTGGCCCATGAAAACAAGAAAAATGATAAAACAATGTGGCTGCTGGCCCATTTAAACAAGAAAAAGGATAATATAGTGTGCCTGCTGGCCCATGAAAACAAGAAAAGGATAATACAGTGTGCCTGCTGGCCCATTTAAACAAGAAAAAGGATAATACAGTGTGTCTGCTGGCCCATGAAAACAAGAAAAAGGATAATATAGTGTGCCTGCTAGCCCATTTAAACAAGAGAAAGGATAATACAGTGTGGCTGCTGACCCATTTAAACAAGAGAAAGGATAATACAGTGTGCCTGCTGGCCCATGAAAACAAGAAAAAGGATAATATAGTGTGCCTGCTGGCCCATTTAAACAAGAGAAAGGATAATACAGTGTGGCTGCTGGCCCATTTAAACAAGAAAAAGGATAATACAGTGTGTCTGCTGGCCCATGAAAACAAGAAAAATGATAATACAATGTGGCTGCTGGCCCATGAAAAGAAGACATGAAGATTCCTTAAATAGTCATGAGTGTGTTGGATTGCTAACAAGAAACCGAATAATTCTGTAATTATCATACAATATATGTGATAGAAAAGCAAGGCAATTAGAAAGTCTTAAGACTGAGTGTGTAGAGAATATCGATGGATCCTGAATATTCAAAAGTTAGGAGACTCACAGCTCAAGCATGAAAGGTTTGAACAGCAGAGCTTGTGCCTTTGCGTCATTAATAAAATATAGCCAATGTTTTTTTTAATGAAAAACTAATGGTAAATCTATGTACTGAATTAATAATAATTATATATAATGATGGCATCACCATTATTCCTGCCAAATATTACTTATTCTGACATTATTGCAAACTGACAATGTATGCTGTGTGAAAAGAGATCATCCTTTACATGAATAAATAGATAAGTTAATCCCAATGACAACATTTCCACTGTAAGAAATGAATAATTTTGATGGTGTACCATAAAAATAAAACTAGCAATTGTGATATTTATAACAATTGTGATATTTATAACAAGAGTGATATTTATAACAATTGTGATATTTATAACAAGAGTGATATTTATAACAATTGCAATATTTACAACAATAGTGATATTTATAACAATTGTGACATTTATAACAATGGTGATATTTATAACAATTGTGATATTTATAACAATAGTGATATTTATAACAATTGTGATATTTATAACAATAGCGATATTTATAACAACTGGGATATTTATAACAATTGTGATGCGTATGCAATCTCTGTGGCAAATGCTGAACTTTTGTTTTCAAGTGAGAGTGAGAAATGTTTTTAAAAAAGGATTCCTAAAAGAATGCTTTCGTTTTTTTGAGTGAATTGTGCTTACATACCCATAAACCCTATACACATATGCATAACAAAGAGCACTTTGTTATTTTTTAATGAATATATTGCCTTTATATGCTTCTACACCATATACACACGTGCATGCCAATAGAGTGATGGGAAATTATTTGGAGAGTAATTTCTATATGATAATCATGCATTCTTTTCAAAAAGATTATTGCTGTGGTGATTGGTGCTAAGGTGATTACACAGACCATGTCTCTTACCCACTACAGATGATGCTATGGAGACAGGTTGGGAGGAACCATGCTCACTCCTGTGATTTTCCACAGGAGTGACCTCCATTTCTTCTTCATCTGAAGGAGAAAGTCAACTTTCATTTTTAGAATTTGTCTGGAAATATTATCATTAATTGTTGCTACAGAATAGGCCTGTCATGCCAAAAAGATCATATACAATTGTAACTTCAGCAACTCATTTGGTTTCAAATAATGTCATGATGTACCCATTCACTATGCTTGGCTAAATCTATAAATATTTTTTCTAAGAAAAAAAACAAAAAACCTGTTACTTAAGTGGCATTATCCAATGTGTTCATCAGATATATCCACATACATTGCAATAATAAGTGCACTTTCTGGATTCTGTAAAACATTGTAAATAGCTGTAACTTTAATAATAGCAACTGACTCATGCAAACCCAACGATGCATAGAGATGTCAAAATATGTGCATCTATAGAAGATGGCCCTAAAATGTACCATGTACCATCAATCAATACTAATCAATACTAATCAATACTAAAAATGCAAGACAAACTTCTGAATTATCTGTGCTAACAAGACTGTCAGGCATGGAATATAACTACAGTATGATGCATAAAGAAATAACAAAACCAAATAACATGGAAGCAATATCATCTGTTGACATCTACATCATCTTATGATGAAAATAATGTTAACCAAGTTTCGTGGTAATCCATTTAAAAAAGTGGGACTAGTCATGCTAACAAGATTTCATCATATGCAGCATTAAGTGCAAAACAGAAGGGGTGATAACTCTAACAAAGAACGTCTGGCAGCATTATGATTGGTCAACATGAGCATCATCACGTTTCATGGACTATCATATACCCCCATTTCACAGAGACATAAAAAGGGTCCACATATGTCCTATGTTTGCAGGTGTCCTTCATCTAGAGGTTTCCTCTATGTCAGGTGTCACTGTATAAAGTAGTACATGTATATGACTCTAACACAGTAAAGTTATAATTAGTATGCATATGATGAGTGAAGGTAACCATAGTAACAAACACCTAGATATAATCAGTGATCCCTTGTGAAATGTTGGAATATTAAACTTGACAACGATTCACATTTTTATGTAGCTAAGGGTTCAAACAATCTAAAATCACTTATAATAGGTCAGTGTTATTTTTGTTTCACTACTCTTAGCTAAATACATATATATATATATATATATATATATATATATATATATATATATATATATATATATATATATATATATATATATATATATATATATATATATATATATATATATCCAATTAACAGTCATTCCATGAAAGAGTATTTGAAAAATTCACATCATCACCAATTGTCAATAAAATAGTACTTCAATGAGTATTTAAAACTTCATAATATTTTCACAAATTGAAAACCACACTCCTTATAACAACCACAGTGAAAAGGGTATGTAGGTGAGATAGATAAAAGGTAATGTAGGTGAGACAGATAAAATGATCTGTATGTGAAACAGATAAAAGGGTATGAAGGTGAGACAGAAAATGGCATTTATGTGAAACAGATAAAAATGTATGAAGGTGAGACAGAGAAAATGATCTGCATGTGAAACATAAAAGATAAAAGTGTATGAAGATGAGACAGAGAAAATGGTGTGTATGTGAGACAGATAAAAAGGTATGAAAGCAAGACAGAAACAGATAAAAGGTTATGAAGGTGAGACAAAGAAAATGATCTGTATGTGAAACAAATAAAAGGGTATGAAGGTGAGACAGAAAAAATAGTATGTGAGAAAGACAAAAGAATATGTAGGTGTGAAAGAGTAAAATGTACATAAGTGAGAAAGAGAAAAGAGTATATTTATGTGAGACAGAGAAAACTGTACATAAGCAAGAAAAAGAAAAGGTTATGAAGGCAAGACAGAGAAAAAGTATTATGTAGGTGAGACTGAGAAAAGGATACAAAGGTGAGAAAGAAGAAAAAGTATGTACATGAGTCAGAAAAAGATATGAATATGAGACAGAGAAAAGGGGTATGAAGGTGAGACAGAGAAATGGGTACATAGGTGAGACAAAAGAATATGTAGGTGAGTGAATGTTTTTAAGTGTAATACAATTGCTGATATTACATCAGACAACCAAAACAGAAAGCATTTAGGGACATTCACACATCACAATAGATTTTCCAAGAGTTTTCCATGAAAACATCATATCAATGTCATAACATAATGATCATATCATACCAAAAGATGTAATGACATAATGATATATCAATGATCTCAGAATATAATGAGAGCATGACATTAATGATATCACGACACAATTATGTCATAACATAACAATCACATACCAATGTCATAATGTAAGACATCATCCACAGTACATGATAGTGGTACGCTAACATTCCATGTTGCAAATGTAAACAACTTCAACTTATGTTGTTGTATGGTTTAATGCCATTTTTCAGCACACAATAGGCTATACATGGTGGCCAGTATTAATGGTGGAGGAAGAATCTGGGAAAACCCCTGGAAAGAACCACTGATCCACGAGAAGCTACTGGCAAGCTTCCTCACATAACCACATTGGCCGAATCTGAGACTCGAACCCACGCAGACAGAGGTGAGAAAGCAGTGATCCATAACAGAGAGTGCTTTAGACCACTTGGCCACTCAGGGTCCCAACTTCACCTTATACATGTCACTCTTGCAGAACTTCCTATCTGCAGAGTACCCCCTTAATACAAGCCATGTGTACTTATTTAGGGTCAACATATCATCTCTGTCTTCAAGCTGTGTGCACTTTAATGAGTCAAATATTTTTAATTCTTCAATTAATACAAGCTGTGTGTACTCAGTGAGAGTCAAAATTTCATATTTCTTCAATTGGTACATGTTGTGTGTACTTAATGTGGGTCAAAACCTCATGTTTCTTCAATTAAAGAAAGTTGTGTGTACTGAATAAAATTCAAAATGATTAAAAATCTCATATTTCTTCAATTAATAGAACCGTGTGTACTTAATGAGGGCCAAAATTTCACCCTTTTATTCATTTAATAGAAGCAGTGTGCACATAATGAAGGTCAACATCTCATATAAGCTGTGTGTACTTAATGAAGGTCAAAATCTCATCTCTTTCTATACTTGATACAATAGTAATAATAATAATGAGGACTTTGTATAGCGCCTAATCTTACAAAGCTCTAAGCACTTTACACCATCAATAATGATATGACTACACTACAGAACAACAAATAACAAAAACAATGAAATTGAAAAACATAAAAACATGCTGAAGGCTGTATTTAATGAGATCAACATCTCATATTTCTTCAATTAAGACGGGCTATGTTTACTTTAATATAGGCCAAAATCTCGTTTTATTCAGGTAATACAAGCTAATGTTGCCATCTTAAGACATTTAATCACCTTATAACTCCAACTATGTATTGGTAGTAAAGATCTGACCATTATTGTAATCAATCTGTTGAGACAAATACATGAAAGATGTATTTGATAAAACTCTTTCGAGTGCAACTTTTCTTAAAAAAAAATAATATATAGTTTTTGTACAAATTTGCATTTCTTCTAAAACAATATAAAGCTTCTGTACAAAATAACTTTCCTTACAACAAAACACTATCTTCATTTTACAGATATTTCATATCTGTGTACTAAGGTATACAAACACAACTATATTGATTATGAAAAAAATGAGCATTAAATTCAACAAATAAAAGATTTTATCTCTCCCTTTCTCCCCCTCTGTCTCTCTCCCTAAATCTCTGTCTTTGTATGTCTGTCATTCTCTCTCTTGCTCTCTATCACACACACACACACACACACACACACACACAAAGCTTGTAATACTTATTTCCTAACACGTACCTCAAAATGCATCATGGGAATATGTAGTCATCTCCTATAAGCCCACTTTTTACTGTCATGTTTTTCTGCGGTGTTTAACAAATGCCCCATCTAGGTACTTTTTTCCAATTAAAAACACTTAATATTATGAATTACCTCTTTTATGAGCTAATTTCTTCAAATTCTCCGAGAGTTTTTCAGACTGGATACGTTGTCTGGTCCTCCATTCATCTGGCACTTCTGCATCGGACTCATCACTTGTGTCTGTTATAAGAAAGTACAGGTAGGATTGATTAAACTTGTCATTCATTATTTGAACAAATCTTGGATGCACTATTGGGACTTAGTTCACATACTAACATCATGCCAAGTATTTTCAATAACTGAGATGACATATTCTTAACCTGAAAATTCAATGTTGCATTGATTCAAGCCTAAACTCAATAGAAGAAGTTCAATACTGTTTCCATGTAAGTAACTAATTAATAAGGTTATATATATATTGCAAATTGTCTATGGTGAGATTTCTGTTTTTTCATGAGTATGCATAACCTAAACTACATCATCAAAAACACAACATAAAGTCTCATGAACATCATTGAAAGTGCCTGTTTTATTTGACTGTCTATGGCAGAGCAACTTTGATTGGCTCTTTCAAACAGCAGTGCCTGTTTTTATTATCTATGGTAGAGCAACTTTGATTGGCTCTTTCAAACAGCAGTGCCTGTTTTGTTTGACTGTCTATGGCAGAGAAACTTTGATTGACTCATTCAAACAGCGGTGCCTGTTTTATTATCTATGGTAGAGAAACTTTGATTGGCTTATTCAAACAGCAGTGCCTGTTTTATTATCTATGGTAGAGAAACTTTGATTGGCTTATTCAAACAGCAGAAAGGACACATCTTTGTCACAATGGTGAAAAGTTTTTACATGCACTCACAGTGACTGGTTACGTAGGTTTATGTATATGAATAGAAAATTAGTGGTAAATAAATTTTTTCTTTAAACATAATTATTAAAATATAGCTATGAGAAAATGAGTGGTAAATCAATTTTTTCTTTATACATGTACATAATTATTAAAATATAGCTATGAGAAAATGAGTGGTAAATCAGTTTTTTCTTTATAAATAATTATTAAAATATAGCTATGAGAAAATGAGTGGTAAATCAATTTTTTCTTTAAACATAATCATTAAAATATAGCTATGAGAAAGAATTACTTTTCTTCATCGAGATCCTGTGACTGTGACAAATTATAAAGACAACAGATAACCGGATAAATTGTTTTATATATGAAATTCATACAGATACTATAAATACTACGTTTCTGTACAAATATTACTGTATATACTCGCATACAAATCAACCTTTTTTACTAAAAAAACTTGATTCTTTAAGAGTAGGGGCCATCTTACAAGTGTGATGTGCAAAAGGAAAATCAAATCTCATAGGGTATTGGTAGAAACTTTAGATGTTTGCAGTACACAAAATTACTGTGAATTCAACTATTTTGACATTTCTATGCCACTATTCCAATTCAGAAATATGCATTTGTCTGTTACATGATGGTATTCATTACACAGTACTTGTAGCTACAGTTACTTGGATCTAAAATATTACAGGTACCGGTAAATTAAGTACTACCCACAGCAAAGTGAAGTATCCATGAACAGTGTTTACCATGGGTGTTTACTAACAAGCTTATTAATTCAAATTTCATGCATGTCCTAGCAACTTTTATTTGTATTCATATTTGTGTTTTGCTGCGTAAACACTGTTTAATGCAGAAATGGTTTTGATAAGTTGTATTTTCCTTTACTATAAATAAGAATTTTAATTCTCTTAATTCCCACATGATATTTATAACGTTTTCTGCCAGTTCAAAAACATAAATTCACATTTTGTAACCATATTAAGGGGTTAGTGTATTTATAGTCTAATCAACTTATACGTGAGTATATACAGTATTTGATTTACTACATAGTGTGGGTTTACATGTACTGTGGTAAATGTAAAGCATTCCTTCTAAGGTAAGCACCAAAGAAACATCTAATTATTTCTGTCTTCTTTTTTTTTCAATTTCAGGATTGCCATGGTTTTATTCCCCTGTCTGGTATATACCATGATGTCTGTCATAGAGGACACTTGCTTATAAAGGACATTTATCATTCTTTTCTCTTGTACATACTATTTTATTAACCCTGAATGCCTTTACTGATAGGTTTCATTAATTTAAATAAAGCAGGGGAAGCCACTCTTACCCCAACCCAAAATTTTATTAAATTAACTACAACGATAAACCTATAAAGTTTTACTCACCTCTTGTGTGGTGCTTGTTGGCAAAATGGACCTCAGATATGTGAAGAGGATCATGATATTTGTGGGTTGGTGCGATCTTACCCCCAATAAGGATGGGTTCTCCATCAGGCCCAAAAATAACACTGCCCCTTAGGGACCCTTCCTCTGCTGTGCTACCAGCTACAAGGTAAAATGGGTGAAATGTTAAAAGTACCCACAAAACTCATACCAGGGCCCAAATATTGCATAGGCCAGACTGAGTAATGTTTCCACAACACTCATACAAGGGACCAACCATTGCATAGGCCAGACTGAGTAATATGCCCATAACACTCATTCAAGGGACCAACCATTGCATAGGCCAGATTGAGTAATGTATCCATAACACTCATACAAGGGACCAACCATTGCATAGGCCAGACTGAGTATTGTGTCCATAACACTCATACAACGGACCAATTACTGCATAGGCCATACTGAGTAATCTGCCCATAACACTCATTCAAGGGACCAACCATTGCATAGGTCAGACTGAGTAATCTGCCCATAAAACTCATACAAGGGACCAACCATTGCATAGGCCAGACTTAGTATTGTGTCCATAACACTCATACAACGGACCAATTACTGCATAGGCCAGACTGAGTAATCTGCCCATAACACTCATTCAAGGGACCAACCATTGCATAGGCCAGATTGAGTAATATGTCCATAAAACTCATACAAGGGACCAACCATTACATAGGCCAGATTGAGTAATGACAGTGTTAACAATCTTTAGCATAAAAATACATCACACAGCTGATTAAGATGGACTAAATTTTGCTGCCATGGTTGACAACGATTCACAATAATATAGGGCTGGATTGATGAGATTTCACTGTATAAATTGGGTGGTCACTTGTGTATCCTAAAATATGGAGTTCACAGCAGTTATGAATGGATAGTTCATTAGTGGTGCGTGAGACTAAAATATATTTACTATGGGACTAACATAAATTTACTATGGGACTAACATAAATTTACTATGGGACTAACATAAATTTACTATGAGACTAACATAAATTTACTATGAGACTAACATAAATTTACAAAGGGACTAACAAATTTATCATGAGACATAAACTTCTTAATTCTGGGATGTACAAGTGACTGTAGTCATTCCTTTACAACTCAATTATCTGTGAACGAAATCATTATGTAATGTGTATGTTTGTTTACTCAACTGAAAATTCTTATTTTTGGAGAGTTACAGAATAAAAACTCTGATTTGTACTTTCTGGAGAGTTACAGTACAAACCCTGGTAGACTTGTACATGACAAATACAGCTAGAAAAATATATCCTAAAAACTTGTACATGACAAATACAGCTAGAAAAATATATCCTAAAAACTTGTACATGACAAATACAGCTAGAAAAATATATCCTAAACTTGTACATGACAAATACAGCTAGAAAAATATATCCTAAACTTGTACATGACAAATTCAGCTAGAAAAATATATCCTAAACTATAAAACAATATTAATAATACTGCTTTAAAAAGTCACACAAAAGTTGATTCATGTTAAACTGGATTGCATAAAAAAATTAGTATGATGCAGTGATGGTACATTCAATAAATATAACACACATATAATGATAAACGGTGTGATTGTTTTTTAAAATAGCAATAACAACTTTCAGGCAATGAAAATATTCAAGGAGAAACAATTTGCCATTCAATAAATTGTGATAAATTCTCTAATAATGTCCCCACTCTAACTAAAGTCTTTTTCAAGAACAGAAACTTTAAACGATGCAATATAAGACTTGTGTTTTTCATAAACAATCTGCTTCAGATATATGAATACATCAATCACACCATTTCAATGTATATATCAATCACACCGTTACAATGTATATATCAATCACACTGTTACAATGTATATATCAATCACACTGTTACAATGTATATATCAATCACACTGTTACAATGTCTATATCAATCACACCATTACAATGTCTATATCAATCACACTGTTACAATGTATATATCAATCACACCATTACAATGTATATATCAATCACACCATTACAATGTATATATCAATCACACCGTTACAATGTATATATCAATCACACTGTTACAATGTATATATCAATCACACTGTTACAATGTATATATCAATCACACTGTTACAATGTATATATCAATCACACCATTACAATGTATATATCAATCACACCATAACAATGTATATATCAATCACACTGTTACAATGTATATATCAATCACACTGTTACAATGTATATATCAATGAATATATTACAAAAGTCCCAGGCACACATGTACAGTTAAACATGACACAATAGCTGGGCAGCAGGTAGAAAGCCCAATATCCAATTTCAAGCTGACGGTGAGCAGGAAAATATGTTGACTGATCAATCATTTTATTGTGCTTATATTTATAATGACTGTATTCAGTGTGTGAGTGTTTGTCTGTGTTTGTGTTTGCATGTGTCTGTGTCTGTGTGTGTGTGTGTGATTTTGTGTAGCTTTACCAATATGAATCATATCACTAAAATGTCTACAGTGTAGCAGTTTAAAGTAAAGTCTTGTATTGTGGCATCATTCTGCAAACATGCAGCATCATGTCCTACAAAGTCACATTATCTTTATAACAGGCTGATCAGACCCAACACAAACCTCTTAATGCTGAGCACCAAATGAGTCAGCTGCAATTACCATTTTTATAAGTTTCTGGAATGACTCAGTCGGGGTTTGATCCTCTGACCTCCTGCATGCAAGGCAGATGCTCTAAACAATTAGGCCATGGGGGCCCTGAGTGGCCGAGTGGTCTAAAGCACTTTCCATTATGGATCACTACCGTCTCACCTCTGTCTGCATGGGTTCGAGTCTAAGATTCAGCTAATGTAGTTATGTAAGAAAGCTTGCCAGTAGCTTCTCGTGGGTCGGTGGTTCTTTCCAGGGGTTTTCCCAGGTTCTTCCTCCACCAATAATACTGGCCACCATGTATAGCCTATCGTGTGCTGAAAAATAACGTTAAACCCTAAAACAACAACAATTAGGCCACCGAAGAATTCAGTGGCAGAGAGACCCACCTGTTACATATATTTGATTTAAGTCATTTATTTTTATTTTAATTGTTTGTTTGTCAGATTCAAATTTGACAAATTAAGTTTAAGATTCATTCATTGGGAGATATTTTTTTTTAAAAAGTGGGATGACCTGTACTCTACAAATAAACACCAGATGTTGACCTCATTTCTGACCTGGCTTCAGAGTTGTAAACAAGCTTTTAAAATGATTGGTTGATTCCAAGGACATTATGGAGCTTTGCTATAAACATCTTTCTAATTTTAGTTCTTGAGAGTAAAAATAATTGATTCTCATCTGGGTCATACGGTGTGCACGAGATTTTTTGAACGTAAATTTGTTCTAAAGATTCTAGAAGTTCATGTGACCCCTTCCTTGTTTACGTAAAAACAGGTATATAAATGATGTTTTGGAGCAAACTATTTAGTAGAAGTTGGGCTATTAGAATATTAAGTTGTGTTGTTTTGAGTTATTTAAAATTAACTTGTACTGCAAATTATTTCAATTCTTTTCAATCATGAGGATTTATTTTGTTATTTATCTGCAAAACATTTGTGCTCATTGAATTTCATAAGACCAGAACTGATTTCATCACATGACATCATCTTCCATCTTGGATGCTTCATTACGATTCGAACTGGGAATTATTAGGACATTTTATTACCAGGACGTTTGCAATTTCACTAGTGGATTATATTTTGGATTATTTTTGGATTAATTTTGGAATTGATTCTTAAAACCGTAAGTTTATTTTTCTTTTCTGGAAAATATTTGTGCTCAATAAATTGTTATTAAGTTTTTACAAGCTTGTTATTTTCACTCTTTCATTTTTAATGTTTATTCGAGCCTAAGCACGTAACACACCAAATATATATATGATTATTATAAGAATACATCAAAGGAACAACTTTAGCTGCTATTATTGTGCTATAATAAATGCCACTGCCACAACCCCCACCCCCATGTGTAAAAAGTAATACCTCTAAAAGGATTAATTAGGGAATATACTGGAATTATTAACTCGAAAAGAAAACCAGTTTTTAAATTTTGAATTATTATAATAAACAATGGATGATAATGAATTAACACTAAAGTTAAATTAAATGATGATCCAGAACAGAACTTTACAGTGTGCACCTCTTTTTAGTGAACCAGATTTCATTATAACATGCAAATATTGCATGGGTTACTTCAGCAACAATAGCACAGTTAATGTGAAACTGAAAGTATAAAAGGATATGTTGCATTATTTTTACAATAAATAATATCTATTAATTGACACTGTCCCTTTGTAAAGAAAGTTTCTCTATTTAATTTAGTAATGGTGACCATATTCATTATCAGCATAATTTGGTTAAATTTGAAAGGCCTCTATGTCTGGATGCAATCTTTCTGATTTGGGTAAATTTTAAAGGCCTATATGCCATTATGCAATCTGTCTGATTTGGTTAAATTTGAAAGGCCTCTATGTCAGTATGCAATCTGTCTGATTTGGTTAAATTTGAAAGGCCTCTATGTCAGTATGCAATCTGTCTGATTTGGTTCAATTTTAAAGGCCTATATGTCAGTATGCAATCTGTCTGATTTGGTTAAATTTTAAAGGCCTCTATGTCAGTATGCAATCTGTCTGATTTGGTTCAATTTTAAAGGCCTATATGTCTGGATGCAATCTGTCTGATTTGGTTCAATTTTAAAGGCCTCTATGTCTGGATGCAATCTGTCTGATTTGGTTCAATTTTAAAGGCCTCTATGTCTGGATGCAATCTGTCTGATTTGGTTCAATTTTAAAGGCCTATATGTCAGTATGCAATCTGTCTGATTTGGTTCAATTTTAAAGGCTATATGTCAGTATGCAATCTGTCTGATTTGGTTGAATTTTAAAGGCCTATATGTCTGGATGCAATCTGTCTGATTTGGTTGAATTTTAAAGGCCTATATGTCAGTATGCAATCTGTCTGATTTGGTTCAATTTTAAAGGCCTATATGTCTGGATGCAATCTGTCTGATTTGGTTCAATTTTAAAGGCCTATATGTCAGTATGCAATCTGTCTGATTTGGTTAAATTTTAAAGGCCTCTATGTCAGTATGCAATCTGTCTGATTTGGTTAAATTTTAAAGGCCTCTATGTCTGGATGCAATCTGTCTGATTTGGTTCAATTTTAAAGGCCTCTATGTCAGTATGCAATCTGTCTGATTTGGTTCAATTTTAAAGGCCTATATGTCAGTATGCAATCTGTCTGATTTGGTTAAATTTTAAGGGCCTCTATGTCAGTATGCAATCTGTCTGATTTGGTTAAATTTTAAAGGCCTCTATGTCTGGATGCAATCTGTCTGATTTGGTTCAATTTTAAAGGCCTCTATGTCTGGATGCAATCTGTCTGATTAGGTCAAGTTTTGTTGAGTGTTTTTTTTAAGAAGAAATAATTGAATCATTTATTTATTTTAAAACAAGATGGCCACATATTATGGCAGATCAATGTTATTTGCACACTACTTAAAGCCCTCTTTGGAAGGATGTTTTCTGTCAAATATAGTCAAATTATGCTCAGTGATTTCTGAGATAAAATCATGTGAAGATGTTCTATTTTTAGTAATGTAGGTCATGTCTGATGGCAGACTGGCTTCATTTGTACAAATTTGAAAGCCCTCTATGTAGGAATGCTTTCGGTCAAAATTGGTCGAATTCTGTTTAGAAGATTTTGTTTAAAAGTAACTGTCTATAATCTGATGGCAAATTCGCATCTTGTGAAGACTGATTTTGGGAAAATGTTGAAAGGTTTTTCTAATTTAAGTAATTGTTGATCAGCAACATTTTGAGAAATAGTTTAACTTTACTGTTTTTTTTCTTCTGTTTTTACTAATGTTTTTTTTATAATCTATATCAGATCAGTAGCCTTTGAAAAAATTTGAAAACCCTCTAGGCCATGATGCTTTCTGTTATATTTTAAAACCCTCATGATTTCTTCTGTCATATCTGAAAACCCTCTCTGCCAGGATGCTTTCTGTTTTATCTGAAAACCCTCTCTGCCAGGATGCTTTCTGTCATATCTGAAAAGTTTTACTCTCTGCCAGGATGCTTTCTGTCATATCTGAAATGTTTTACCCTCTCTGCCAGGATGCTTTCTGTCATATCTGAAAACCCTCTCTGCCAGGATGCTTTCTGTTATATCTGAAAACCCTCTATGCCAGGATGCTTTCTGTTATATTTGAAAACCCTTTCTGCCAGGATGCTTTCTGTTTTATATGAAAATCCTCTCTGCCAGGATGCTTTCTGTCATATCTGAAACATTTTACCATCTCTGCCAGGATGCTTTCTATCATATCTGAAAAGTTTTACCCTCTCTGCCAGGATGCTTTCTGTTTTATATGAAAACCCACTATGCCAGGATGATTTCTGCAATATCTAAAAATCCTCTCTGCCAGGATGCTTTCTGTCATATCTGAAAAGTTTTACCATCTCTGCCAGGATGCTTTCTGTCATATCTGAAAACCCTCTCTGCCAGGATGCTTTCTGTCATATCTGAAACGTTTTACCCTCTCTGCCAGGATGCTTTCTGTCATATCTGAAAACCCTCTCTGCCAGGATGCTTTCTGTCATATCTGAAAACCCTCTATGCCAGGATGCTTTCTGTTTGATATGAATACCCGCTATGCCAGGATGCTTTCTGTCATATCTGAAAACCCTATATGCCAGGATGCTTTGTTTTATATGAAAACCCTCTCTGCCAGGATACTTTTGGTCATATATGAAAACCCTCTATGCCAGGATGCTTTCTGTCATATCTGAAAATCCGCTATGCCCAGATGCTTTTTGTTTCATATGAAAACCCACTATGCCAGGATACTTTCTGTCACACTTGGTCAAATAATTTTTGTAATACTGGCCATATTTGATGGCATCATTTTAGCAAATTTAAAATACCTTTGTGCCAGGATGCTTTCTCTCTGTTGAATGTTTTATTAAAAGCTATTTATAGGTATTTCTATTTTTATTAATGGTGACAATATTTGATATCAGATTGGTATAAATTGAACAAATTTTAAAGACTTTGATGTTTGATTTCCCACTGTAAAGGAATTGATGTTAAAATAACCACTCTAAAACCTTGGTATCAGAATGCCAGCTGCAAATGTTGTGAGTTTAGAATGCCCACTTTTAAAGGCCTTGTTCTAGAATGACCAATGTAGCAGACTTGATGCTAGAATAGCCACTGTAAAGGCCCTGATACTAGAATGTCCAATGTAAAAGATTTGGTGGAAGAATTCCCACTGTAAAGACTTTGATGCTAGAATGTCCACTATCAAGGCATTTATGCTATATTGGCTGTTGTTAAGGCCTTGATGCTAAAATGCCAATGTAAAGGCCTTGATGCTAGACTGGGCACTGTTAGGCCTTCATACTAGAAGCCAATGTAAAGACCTTGATGATAAAATACCAATGTAAAGGCCTTCATGCTAAAATGCCAATGTAAAGGCCTTCATGCTAAAATGCCAATGTTTAGACCTTGATGATAAAATACCAATGTAAAGGCCTTGATGCTAAAATGCTAATGTAAAGGCCTTGATGCTAAAATGCTAATGTAAAGGCCTTCATGCTAGACTGGCCACTGTTAGGCCTTCATGCTAGAAGCCAATTTAAAGACCTTGATGCTAAAATATCAATGTAAAGGCCTTGATGCTAGAAAGGCCACTGTTAAGTCCTTAATACTAGAATGGCCACTGCTAAGACCCTGATGATAAAATGTCCCATGTAAAGACCTTGAAGCTAGAATGTCTAAATTATGTAAATGCCTTGGTGCAAGAATGCTCACTATATAAACATGTGCAAATTGCAATGTGGTTTCTAAATAAAAATTATGAATATATGACACACAATGGACATTTGTTGATGCATAATGAATGAAGGAAGTACCATTAGCTCAATTGGCTTGATGGCCATGAAACCATTCAAAATACCTGTGAATTTACAAAAACTTTTGGATCTAAAAATATTCATATGCATCAGTCAAAAGACCTAAAGAGTTCCAGATTATGTGTGCAAAATGAACATGTGGACTGAACATGTATGAATTCTATATCAACATCTAACATTCAGTAATGGTTTTGAGATAAATTCTATATCAACATCTAACATTCAATAATGGTTTTGAGATAAATTCTATATCAACATATAACATTCAATAATGGTTTTGAGATAAATTCTATATCAACATCTAACATTCAATAATGGTTTTGAGATAAATTCTATATCAACATCTAACATTCAATAATGGTTTTGAGATAAATTCTATATCAACATCTAACATTCAATAATGGTTTTGAGATAAATTCTATATCAACATCTAACATTCAATAATGGTTTTGAGATAAATTCTATATCAACATCTAACATTCAATAATGGTTTTGAGATAAATTCTATATCAACATCTAACATTCAATAATGGTTTTGAGATAAATTCTATATCAACATCTAACATTCAATAATGGTTTTGAGATAAATTCTATATCAACATCTAACATTCAATAATGGTTTTGAGATAAATTCTATATCAACATCTAACATTCAATAATGGTTTTGAGATAAATTCTATATCAACATCTAACATTCAATAATGGTTTTGAGATAAATTCTATATCAACATCTAACATTCAATAATGGTTTTGAGATAAATTCTATATCAACATCTAACATTCAATAATGGTTTTGAGATAAATTCTATATCAACATCTAACATTCAATAATGGTTTTGAGATAAATTCTATATCAACATCTAACATTCAATAATGGTTTTGAGATAAATTCTATATCAACATCTAACATTCAATAATGGTTTTGAGATAAATTCTATATCAACATCTAACATTCAATAATGGTTTTGAGATAAATTCTATATCAACATCTAACATTCAATAATGGTTTTGAGATAAATTCTATATCAACATCTAACATTCAATAATGGTTTTGAGATAAATTCTATATCAACATCTAACATTCAATAATGGTTTTGAGATAAATTCTATATCAACATCTAACATTCAATAATGGTTTTGAGATAAATTCTATATCAACATCTAACATTCAATAATGGCTATGAGATAAAGTGGAAGCTCAGTGTACAGGCTATACCATTACATCAACTACTCTGAGTGAAGACAGTGATAATACTAAATACATACAAGGTGAACGATTTGGGTAAAAGAACAAATATCTATCACATACGGTGAGACAAACAAAACATGCTTTTACTGTGCATACCCATACACAACGTTAAAATTAGATATAAAAACTTTAGAATAAAAAAGAAGGAAAAAAATCTCATCTGGAATGAATACTGATTTTTTTTTCTTGTTCTTTGCTGTTTGACTTTTGACCAATGAATGACAATGTTTCTTTTTATCCACAGGATTTCTATTATTTTCTTCTGTATAATATAATAAGGACAAGTAACCAACTGTAGCACTTTATTACCGATCCATTTTCACCTGTATGCAATCTCTGTCTTTATATCAGTGCAATATTCCCAAGGGAGGTAAATCTATTTTCTGGACTACTATCCCAATCATATCCCAAAGAAAACAGTCTGAAAGCAATGGTAAATTCTCCTAAACTAAATCAAGTCATGAAAATTTCCATGACTTCTAGTGGCCTGTATTTCATGAATAAGAAACATAATAACTGTCAACATTTCCAAGATTCAACTGCGTTACAAGCAAAATCTTTACCATTCTAATTGATAACAAATGTAAAGGAAATCTTTGTTTTGTTTGTTTTTAGGGTTTAACGCCATTTTTTAGCACACAATAGGCTATACATGGCGGCCAGTATTATTCGTGGAGGAAGAACCCAGGAAATCCCTGGAAAGTACCACCGACCCACGAGAAGCTACTGGCAAGCTTTCTCACATAACTACATTAGCCGAATCTTAGACTCGAACCCACCCAGACAGAGGTGAGATGGCAGTGATCTGTAACGGACAGCATTTTAGACCACTCGGCTACTCTGGGCCCCTAAAGGAAATCTGTGCTATTCTAATTGATAACAAATGTAAGGAAATCTGTGCTATTCTAATTGATAACAAATGTAAGGAAATCTGTGCTATTCTAATTGATAACAAATGTAAAGGAAATCTGTACTATTCTAATTGATAACAAATGTAAAGGAAATCTGTACTATTCTAATTGATAACAAATGTAAAGGAAATCTGTACTATTCTAATTGATAACAAATGTAAGGAAATCTGTGCTATTCTAATTGATAACAAATGTAAAGGAAATCTGTGCTATTCTAATTGATAACAAATGTAAAGGAAGTGTGATTCCAAAGGATTGTGCACACATATCTCTGTGTGAATTAAATCTAACTTAAATTAAAAACTATCTTCAGAATGCCCAATAAGCAAAATCTTGTACTTTCTTCAGAATGCCCAATATGCAAGAACTTGTACTTTCTTCAGAATGCCCAATAAGCAAAATCTTGTACTTTCTTCAGAATGCCCAATATGCAAGAACTTGTACTTTCTTCAGAATGCCCAATATGGAATCACATCACAATTAATACTTCCAGTTCAGTACCCACGAATATAGTTCCAGTCTATTTTTAGAACATTTTTTCCTCTCTCATTTTGGTGGTGGTAGAAGAGTTATATTGATGCATATTTGGTATGGATTTAAAGGTAATTGTTTATTCTTGAGAATATGAGCAGAGAGAGTGGTTGTCAGTGTGTAATTTGGCGACAGTGCACATGGAGTAATAAGGCCTTGGTAATGATCCGGAAGTGAAATATGTGGTCTGTGTACGTGCTGTTATGTTTACAGTGCAGCAGCTCAAAAAAATGCCGGTCAACCCTTGACAAGAATTTCACTGTGAAGTCATCTTTGGGGGTATTTTAGATTTTCATATGATTTGTATTGATTGTCACACTGTGGAAAGGTCAGTGCTGAGAAATATATGTAGAGAACATATAGTAAAATTAATTGTGGTGTATGGCCTGTACAGGCAGTTATTATTAAACTTTAAATTGCTATAAAATTTTTATTATTAATGATAAACACATGAAATTTGAAGTTGTTATATATATTAACATTTAAAATAGAAAAATGACATTAGAATTTAAAAATTGATTTTATTTTTAAAAATTTTTAAAATTTTTAAAAAAAAAATTAAAAAATTAAAATTTGCCTCTTAAAATGCACATAGATAATATTTTTGGAAATTATCTCAAGTGATATCAGCATGTTTATACTCCTACACCATATACAAGCTACAATGATGGATATTTGTCAAATTTTCTCAGAGAAAATATCTTTGTAAGTCAAAATGAGACATACATTTAAAATGTATGAGAGACAGATTCTATTTTGTATTGATCATTCAAACTATTTATTAGGGGTCCAATCAGTTAATTTATGTGTTTATGATGGGGTGACTTCCTGAGTAACACATATCTGCTTATATAGCCTTTAGTAATTGTTAACAAATATAGTTACAGGGTGTTTAGTGAGAGGACAGCGATGCAAATGTTATACTAGAACCTACTCAAGTTCTCTACTAAATCAGTTTAAACTTTCTGAGAATGAAATGCAGGCTGAAGGGATAAAATATACTTCCCACATGTATATTTACCCTTGGATGTAAGAAAACAGCAAAATGATGTAAGTTGAACACAAAATGCATTCAATTTTATTGTTCAGTTTGGTTAAGATATTGATTAGTGAAGTGCGGCATTGTTGCCTGTATGATGTTATGTGAATTCTAATGATCCATCTTAATTTATGCATTGTTAATTACTAATAATATTTGTTAACTGACACTCTAAAGATTGCATAAGATATATTCAAACAGATATTTTGAGTTTAACTGTGTACAACTGATCTTAGCATGGTTACATATCCCACATGAACAAATATTCACATATTTTAGAATGTTTGGGATCCAAAGTTCACATTCAGTATATCATATAGGCTGACATTGTACCTACAGTGAATCTGTAAGACACATTTCTGGCTGTGTGCACTAAATGTATCCCAAAATCTTATTTTCTTCATTAATATGCCCATGTATGGTAACATATTTCAATTCAGTACTTGGATAGAGTGCGGTATTGTAATATCAGCTGATATCTGATTCTATTGAACCATTGAGGTTAATAATTGGTATCAAACACCCTTAAAAATACACTTTAAATGTTCAAACAGATCATTGGAATTATTTTTGCACATTTGATCATAACAATTACATTGTATATGTCCCACATATGCAAATTTCCATTCTTGTTTACAAGTTTTGGGGATCAGAATTTCACATTTAGTTTATGATATAGGATGTATTGGTACCTGTAGTTGATACGTGTGGCCACATTTGGCTGTATTCTCTTGCAATATCCAGAATTATTATTTCCCTCATGAATAAGATTGCTTATAGTAATATATTCTTTATTACTACATTGTCGCTTTACTTTCCTGTATACTGGCATGTATTAATGTTTCCATCAATGATCAAACCTCACCGTCCCTGCATTTCCTTAAAGTTTGTGATGCATAGTCTACCTGATTAGTTATTTAACCTGTAAATGACCAGATATGCTTATAGAAACTTCATATACTTTTAGGATGAATTTATTACTTTAATACATGACTATTACTTCACATTTCTGAGTGTCACTCTGTCAAGTTTAATATTTATTTCCTATGCTTGCAGCCTGAATGTTATTTGGAAATCACTATATGTAACACATTTTAACTTCATTTGCATACATCTTACTGTTTTCTAGATATAAGTGAAACATTTTATATCTTTTCAGGTCTAGGCTGGTATCTGGAACAAAGTGTTAGTGGTGGATCAGCTTGGAAGCTCTCCAGTAGTCTGGTGGTGATAGCAAGGTTTCATAAGGACATATGCAGTGTACTGCCATAAGTGATCATGATATCACCATACTAATATACAGCACCTCAAGGACTTGGCTTAGATCTTCATGAGAGAGATTAGCACCATTGTTCAGTAAGGTAAAGCCTGCCTAAAAACTGTATTTTCCTATCTTATTGTCGCTTTTTGTAGTTATCGACACTGAAATGTAATGCAATTTTCTTATAAAACATGGAAGTGGTCCCATCAGATGTTTAAATCTGAGTGCACTATTAGTTATACAAATAACTGCCTAAATACCTGACACAATAAATATGGAACATAGCACCTGTTGTTGCTTCTTTAGTGTGTACACCTATATGCACCTTGACAGGCATATTGCGGGTTGTTGCCAAAATCACTATGAGTCATGCTACTTCACTACCCCTGGGAAAAATGTTCTCAGTTACACAGACCCAAACCACCATTTATTTTAAAGACCATTGATTGATCAACTTTTCTGTCTAAACTTTGACAAAATCTGTTTTCAAACTTTTATGAAAATTTAATTTTTCAATAAAATTTAGTTTATAAATTTAAATGTTTATTTAAATTTCCATTAAAATTTTATTTGATCAAAATGTATAAACTTTAAACATATTTTCAGACAGGCCTTATCTTGTAGTACAATTATTTTTTTACAGCATTGAAAAAGTCCTATAATTAAGGAAGATATAGCAAATTTAGTTTTGGTTTCTCAAGAGCACATAGATCAGCATTTGCACCCTGTGGAACACCAGCACTACACACTTTCCAGCAGGTGTCACATGTCTTGTATGCAAGGAAATTCAAAAAGACTTCATGTATAAAGTTCAAATAGGTGTGGCATTCAAATATAAAAGTTTTACTAAAATTTGCCCCAACAAGTTGGGCCTGTCAGGAATCACATCACAATTAATACTTCCAGTTCAGTACCCACGAATATAGTTCCAGTCTATTTTTAGAACATTTTTTCCTCTCTCATTTTGGTGGTGGTAGAAGAGTTATATTGATGCATATTTGGTATGGATTTAAAGGTAATTGTTTATTCTTGAGAATATGAGCAGAGAGAGTGGTTGTCAGTGTGTAATTTGGCGACAGTGCACATGGAGTAATAAGGCCTTGGTAATGATCCGGAAGTGAAATATGTGGTCTGTGTACGTGCTGTTATGTTTACAGTGCAGCAGCTCAAAAAAATGCCGGTCAACCCTTGACAAGAATTTCACTGTGAAGTCATCTTTGGGGGTATTTTAGATTTTCATATGATTTGTATTGATTGTCACACTGTGGAAAGGTCAGTGCTGAGAAATATATGTAGAGAACATATAGTAAAATTAATTGTGGTGTATGGCCATATGCAAGAACTTGTACTTTCTTCAGAATGCCCAATAAGCAAAATCTTGTACTTTCTTCAGAATGCCCAATATGCAAGAACTTGTACTTTCTTCAGAATGCCCAATAAGCAAAATCTTGTACTTTCTTCAGAATGCCCAATATGCAAGAACTTGTACTTTCTTCAGAATGCCCAATATGCAAGAACTTGTACTTTCTTCAGAATGCCCAATAAGCAAAAACTTGTACTTTCTTCAGAATGCCCAATATGCAAGAACTTGTTATATTCATCCAAAGTGAGATTTTTTAAAATAAAATGCCATACAAAAAAACCTACTAAAATACACATGTGCACTGTGTAACCATATATGTACAGTGTATCACAAAAGTTTTTGTTAGAAATATGGACTTACAACTCTGCTCAAGAGCTGAGCTAGTCCTGCTCTGATGAGAACTTACAGTTACTGCAGTCCTTGAATCCTCTGCAGGGAAAATTAACTTTGGTTTTTAATTTCTCATTTTGTTTACTGTTACCATATATACTCACTTATAAGTCAAATACAACTGAAAACTGCACAGACCATTAGCTAGGTCAATGAAGTTTTTTGGGAGTAATCAGTAGAAATAACAATGCAAACTCGCAGTGCATGATGGAATGGCATATCAGATTTTATGTTGTCTGCAGTATGACTTGACTTATGTGTGAGTATATATGGTACAGTGAATTGATTGATATTCATAGCACAACTATCTTAAAGACGTTTATGGTTGATACAAATTACAAATTTAAATATCCAATGAACACTGATTATTCTGTAATCATGGCAAATGGATCAATTTCCAGATCAATGAATCAATGTAGCAAGGAAAACAAAAAACAAATTTGTACCAATAAAAATAAATGTACACTTTCCCATTTGGTTTTTAATTTTTAAGCTGTGTATGGATAATTACTGTGGCAAATAGTAAATGTAAGTTAATGACAGCATTAACTGGGATTAATGGAATATATATTAATTAATCTTCTACTTATATCACTTCCAGTAAGTATTATAGGTTTGCAATCTAATCTGCTCATATTCAATATTGCTGATGCAAACAAAATGTGAAAACCTGTGCAGAGATTTTAATCTTGGAAAAATTAGTTCTTAATTTTATAAAAAGAAGTACATGCTATTTTACTCTTAATCTATACAATTATTATTACAAAAAGACTGTTTATGATACACATGACTTACTTGTTTTTTAAAAAGCATATCATATCATCACTCATTTTTATTAGTTTATCTAAATGACATATATTACATAAAACAAGTTCTATGCAAAAAAAAACAACAACAGAATAAATATTGGCATATTAGGGAATTATGTTTCTAAAAAAGACATATATAGATTAGTACATGCTGTTGAAACCCAAGTCAAGTCAGGCAATTAGAGACTCATTCAAGTCAGGCAATTAGAGACTCATTCAAGTCAGGCAATTAGAGACTCATTCAAGTCAGGTAATTTGGGACTCATTCAAGTCAGACAATTAGCCACTCATTCAAGTCAGGTAATTAGCCAATCATTCATTCAAGTCAGACTATTAGTGACTCATTCAAGTGAGGTAATTAGGAACTCATTCAAGTCAGGTAATTAGTGGCCCATTCAAGGCAGGTAGTTAGGGACTCAGTTAAGTCAGGTAATTAGGGACTAAGTCAAGTCAGGTAATTAGGGACTCAGTCAAGTCAGGTAATTAGGGACTCATTTGAGTCAGGCAACTAAGGGTCCGTATTATTCTAAACAATAATGTAGAACACTGTCAATTAAATTTATTCAAGTTCTCATTAAAATGGCAAAACTCAGGATGAAATCCAACAATCCCTGGAAAAGTAATGCTGTGGAACTAAAGAAAGAAAAGAACATAAGAAGCCATACCTTTTTGCAAATTAAGTTATAAGATGCAAGAAAATGGATTCATTCAAGACCTCATCAACAAAAAGCCACATACGAACTGAACAATCCTTCATAAAGTTATAGTTCAGAAACCAAAGTTATGGGGATGAGCCAGGGGATAGCTTATATAAACAAGGTCGATGTAAGCTAGAATAAAAATGTCCTTACAGTCTCATCAAGAAAAAGAGACAAATAAAAATTGGTCAAATCCAACAAATTTTGGCACATTAATGCTACAGAAACTAAAGTCAGGAAGACAATCAGGGGGCATAACTCCCCAAAATGATGTCAAGGAATGTTGAGCATCATGTTCAATCAAGGTCTCATCAATATAAAGCTATATTTGAAATGCAATATTTCTTGGTAAAGTTGTGCTGCCGAAACCAAAATCAGATGAAGGACAATCAGGATATATAATTCTTGTAAATATCAATATGGAATGTTGGAACTCAAACCTTGGCAAATTAATGCTGGTAAAACCTGTTAGGAGAAAGGAAAGCAAAGGGGCAGAACTCCTGAGAAAGCACTAAGCTTGTCCAAATTTCTGAGATCATGTCACTTCATGACTGACATCTGTCGTTAAAATAGGTGATGTCAATTACCTAAAGCATTTTGCCACCTGGCACATTTCATCCAGGTTATAGCAGTAGTTCTTAACTTACAAGGTGATAGTATAATAGCTTGGATATTTATCTTCTACCAAGTCATTATGACACGTCATCTCATCTTATCTATAAGTGATTTCTTCTGGACATAAAACATATCATCACATTGGGTTCTATGCTGTTTGTTCCACTTATTATTTCAAGTGTCTAGTGTAGACCCAAATTTGCTGTTACATTATTTAAAAGCACATCAGGGTTTATTGTATTTACAGTTGGATAACCATTACATGCAGGTAAATATCAATGTTTCAAGTTGTAAAACACATGGTTATTATATACATACGTCCTTTCCTGGAACCATAGCTTCGAAGGCTCTGGGTACTTCCTTTCCATCCTTGAGGGCGGTGCAGCACCTTGCTGGAGGTACTTTGACTGCTTCCTCCCACCAAACTCTCACTACTGCTCAACAGTTGAGATCCTCCTGATGGTAGCATACCTGTAGAGACACAAAAGAAACCCCCACAAATAATGAAGACCAATATTTCATCCCTTCCTTACATTTTTAATTCAAGTGTTCATTTAACCAATATTAACACCTTACAACAAAAAAATATCTTGTATATTGAAGTGATGTTACAAGAACATTTAAAAACAAAATCTGAAGATTTGAACACCTGAAATTAATGTCATCCATTATGAATCAGGAACTTCTAATTTGTTATGATATACTTCATTTGTTAGAAAAGACTATTGAATGACATCATTCCTTTGTCTCCTCTAATTGTTTCTGTGCAAAGACTATTGAATGACATCATTCCTTTGCCTCCTCTAATTGTCTCTGTGCAAAGACTATTGAATGACATCATTCCTTTGTCTCCTATAATTGTCTCTGTGCAATGACTATTGAATGACATCATTCCTTTGTCTCCTCTAACTGTCTCTGTGCAAAGACTATTGAATGACATCATTCCTTTGTCTCCTCTAATTGTCTCTTTGCAAAGACTATTGAATGACATCACTCCTTTGTCTCCTCTAATTGTCTCTGTGCAAAGACTATTGAATGACATCATTCCTTTGTCTCCTCTAATTGTCTCTGTGCAAAGACTATTGAATGACATCATTCCTTTGTCTCCTCTAACTGTCTCTGTGCAAAGACTATTGAATGACATCACTCCTCTGTCTCCTCTAATTGTCTCTGTGCAAAGACTATTGAATGACATCATTCCTTTGTCTCCTCTAATTGTCTCTGTGCAACGACTATTGAATGACATCATTCCTTTGTCTCCTCTGTCTCTGTGCAAAGACTATTGAATGACATCATTCCTTTGTCTCCTCTAATTGTCTCTGTGGAAAGACTATTGAATGACATCACTCCTTTGTCTCCTCTAATTGTCTCTGTGCAAAGACTATTGAATGACATCATTCCTTTGTCTCCTCTAATTGTCTCTGTGCAAAGACTTTATGGGGAATATGTTGTTTTTCTTCTCAGTCAATAAGATAAAAGTTTCATCTTGATTTTAATAAATATATAAAGAAATCAATTTTCATCTCAAATGTTAGAAAACTCATTGTAATGATGGTAGAAAAGAGGACAACACAGTTTCAAGAATAGACCTTAAAAAGGAGACAACCCAGATGGTAGAACAGACCTTGAAAGGAGACAACATAGATGGTAGAATATATTTTGCAAAGGAGACAACATAGATAGTAGAATATATTTTGCAAAGGAGACAACAAAGATGGTAGAAAACCTTGAAAAGGTAACAAAACAGTTGGTTGAATAGTCCTTGAAAAGGAGAAAATACTGACAGTAGAATAGACCTTAGAAAGGTGATAACAGAGCAACCAGGTAACTCTTGAAAGTAACAAGCAACAATTTGCTGGAAAAAATATAGATCTCAATCAATTTCTGAGTACCATTGCTATATGCAAAAGCAACACAGTCTCTAGGTCCTTTCCCAGCTAAAATTATTGTTATGAGTCAATGCCTTTTAAATAAGTAAAGTAACAAGTCCTTAATAAAATTCAGGATAAAGTCCAGGATAAATCCAAAAACTGACGGTGATGAAGTGTTTGTTATAGCTACTAGTGTGTTGATATGCCAACAGTCTTTATAATTCCAGATTTGAATACACTAAGTTCCAGCAAATGTCTCCACAAAGAATTTTTTGGAGCACTTTTGTATTTCCAGAGAAAATAATCACTTGAATTCAATAATTTGAAGAAATAAAAGTCATCCCAACTGAACACAACTTGAAAATGCTAGATGTTAAAGCACAAATGGTAAAATCCTCACAGTTACTATATATATATATATATATATATATATATATATATATATATATATATATATATATATATATATATATATATATTTCAACAAACTAGCAAAGTCCCAGTCCCTTGGTCTATTATTGCTACCAAAATGTTTATGTCGATGTCGAGATACAAAATAAACGTACATGTCGATAGACGCCCTTAGTCACCGCTTGAACAAATTTTCTGTTTTCTAATCATTTATGATGACAAGCTGCCAGGTGTTGACCCGTTCTTTGTTCAACAATTAGATGATCTTGCTGCCAAGCTTTAATTTTCCTACCTAATCATTTATGTCGGCAAGCGGCCAGTTCTGAACTGGACTTTATTCAACAATTAGTTTATCTTGACACAAGGCTTTAATGTCACAGTCGAATAAAAAAAACCCCCAAAAAACAGGCTTTTGTTTGGTCCTATAAAGTTGGCCTCTCATGGAAACTTATATAAAAGCAATTTCCAAAGTGATTGGTTTTTAAGTTTTTCTATATTTATGATGGCTACCAACATCAGTGTAAAATCTAGACCAACAAATTGTTCTCCACCAGTCAAAAAAAAGGCGGAGAACAATTTGTTGTTCTACGTAAAACGCAGATTAAATTTGCAGCCACTGGCTGTTACGGAAGTAGAGAGCAAAGCATCTCGCAAAGATGTCTGTGAAAATTTTACGCTTAAACATAACACGCTGTCAGGAAGGATGAAAGCTGATGTTCTATAAAGAATGTTGAAGGTAACTGTGCTCCCCAAAGAAGGAAGCAGAAGACTGCTAAATTTGAAGATGTGGTGGAAGCCACAGCAAAATGGTTCAATGAAACCCGCATTGCACATTCCATCCTATCCATAGATCGAAACCCGCATCGCACATTCCATCCTATCCATAGATTGAAACCCGCATTGCACATTCCATCCTATCCATAGATCGAAACCCGCATTGCACATTCCATCCTATCCATAGATCAAAACCCACATTGCACATTCCATCCTATCCATAGATCGAAACCCGCATCGCACATTCTATCCTATCCATAGATCGAAATCCGCATCGCACATTCCATCCTATCCATAGATCGAAACCCGCATCGCACATCCATAGATTGTGACATGATAATCAAAAAAGCAAAAGAAGTCCAGTTTGCATCATGTGACTAGGTACTAAATTTACCTTTCCTTACAAGAGCACTCATTTTCTTCTATTACAGAATAACATGCTATATATACAGTATCCAGGCTTACTTCAACAATGTCCCTTATCCTTCATAAATTTGGCATCAACCACAAATTCTACAAAATAAGGTAATTCACATACCATGTGAATTGACTGTATATGAATCATAGTGTAAATGAGATGTTTCACAAATACAGATGCCCCACTAAATCAGCAAAATGCCATGTGATCATAAATATTTTTGACAATGAAAAATCAAAAACATATGAATCTGTTGAGATCTATAATGTCATCCTACCTTTGCCTTCAGCACTAACTGCATCATACTCGATGTTTTGCTGTGCAACCTTGGCCCGGTGTTTCGCTTTGCGCTCTCGCCTCTCATCTTGCTCCTTCTGTCTCCTCAATTGTTTCTGATACTCCCTTTCTTGTACTGCAGGACTCCACGTATCATCCTCATCGTCTTCTGTGAGAGCAATAATCACATTAACTGTTAGAGAATTAAAAAACCATATGCATTGAAATATGTTACATCCATACTTGCTGATATAAAGAGGCATGAGCTTCTGCTTCTTTGCAGATATTATAATTGTCAATGAATATATATTTGCATCAGTATTAATAATGGGTGCTATTATGTAGGGGAGGTAATCAAGGTAAGTATTAGAGTTAGCAAGTTAGGGTATTTTTGAATTTCATCCAAATTCTAGTATGATATATCTCCTTCAGTGAAAAGTTGGGCACGTAATTCTGGTCCACATCAAGCAACAAACAAAATATGATTCCTGAAAGATACATATTTCTGACAAACATGATACATGTTTTGTTAATGTCAAATTTTTTATTTTTTATTTTGTCAGTTCTTCTTTGGAGTAAAAAATGAGTTTCTTTAATGCCAATCCAGGTCAACTCTTTTGCAACAGCTATTTAGAGTCTCACTTCTTTATAGATGATTACAAAAATGATAACTAATGGTACACATGCTATTGTTCTAGTTTAAAAAGGCTTAATTTAAAATTGGTTTTTAATAATAAAGACTGCTGGTACCAGTCTACACAAGATTATATTACTATTTAATATTGCAATACTACTAAATATGACTCCTTTCATTAGTTACACAAAGACATATATATACTGAGGGTAAACTAGGACACTGGAGGCACTATAACTAAGTCTAGTTTACAACATAAGTAAGGAAATTGGAGACAAGCTGTCACATAAGGGAATAGGAGACAAGCTGTCACACAAATAAGGAAATGGGAGACAAGATGCCACATTAGTAAGAAAATAGGAGACAAGATGTCACATTTGTAAGGGAATGGGAGACAAGCTGCCACATTAACAAGAAAATAGGAGACAATATGTCACATTTGTAAGGGAATGGGAGACAAGCTGCCACAATTAAAAGAAAATAGGAGACAATGTTACATTTGTAAGGGAATGGGAGACAAGCTGCCACATTAATAAGAAAATAGTAGACAAGATATCACATTTGTAAGGGAATGGGAGACAAGCTGCCACATTAAAAAGAAAATAGGAGACAAGATGTCACATTTGTAAAGGAATGGGAGACAAGTTGCCACATTAATAAGAAAATAGGAGACAAGATGTCACATTTGTAAGGGAATGGGAGACAAGCTGCCACATTAATAAGAAAATAGGAGACAAGATGTCACATTTGTAAGGGAATGGGAGACAAGCTGCCACATTAATAAGAAAATAGGAGACAAGATGTCACATTTGTAAGGGAATGGGAGACAAGCTGCCACATTTAAAAGAAAATAGGAGACAAGATGTCACATTTGTAAGGGAATGGGAGACAAGCTGTCACATAAGGGAATAGGAGACAGCTGTCACATAAGTAAGGAAATGGGAGACAAGATGTCATATAAGGGAATGGGAGACAAGCTGTCACATAAGTAATGGAATGGGAAACAAGATGTCAGCTAAGTGAGGGAATGGGAAACCAGCTATCACATAAGGGAATTGAAGACAAGCTGTCATATAAGGGAATGGGAGACACACTGTCACATAAGTATAGGAATGCGAGACAAGTTGTCACATAAGTAAGTGAATATAATAAAAGATATCACATTGTTAAGGCAATGGAAGACAAAATGTTACATAGGTAAGGGAATGGGATACCAGCTGTCAAATAAGGAAATGGGAGACAAGCTATCACAAAAGCAATAATGTAATACAGGCTGTCACATAAGTAAGGAAATATAATACAAGATGTCAGCTAAGGGAATGGGAGACTAGCTGTCACAAAAGGGAATGGGAGACAAGCTGTCACATAAGTATGGGAATGTGAGACAAGATGTCATATAAGTAAGGGAATATAAGACAAGATGTCACATTTGTAAGGGAATGGGAGACAAGCTGCCACATAAGTAAGGAAATAGGAGATAATATGTCACCTAAATAAGGGAATGTGAGACCAGCTGTCACATAAGGAAATGGGAGACAAGCTGTTTTCACTGCTCTTCTCTAAATCATACAGAACTTTTTTTTAGTTATTCAGCAGTCTCAGGTTCAAACTGCAATATACTTTTGCCAAAATGTATTATTGGTTAAAATAAACAGGGCCAATTTTTAACATTTTAATGCTTTTTAAAGTAAAACTCAAAAGTCATCCATGTCAGTTAACAAGACCATAGCAGTAGTCTTGATTCATATATGATACAACAACATGATAATGATTGCAATTAACGGTACAAGAAATGTTTGTTACTTTTAATGGTACTAATACATGCTCAAAATTGTGTATGAATATACTCAATGGTATTAATATATACTCAATATTGTGTACTAATATACTCAATAATGGATACTAACACATACTCAATATTGGGTACTAATATACCTAATAATGGTAGCTAATGTATAGTCAATATTGTGTGCTATTTGACTCAATAATGGGTACTAATACATATTCAATATTGCATACTAATATACTCAATAATGGGTACTAATACATATTCAATAGTGGGTACTAATATACTCAATATTGGGTAGTAATACATGCTCAGTATTGTACACTAATATACTCCATAAAAGATACTCAATATTGGGTACTAATATACTCAATAATAGTAAACAATACTTACTCAATATTGAGTACTGATATAATCAGTAATGGGTACTCAATAATAGGTACTAAATACATGCTCAATGTTGTGTACTAATATACTAAATATTGGGTATTAACAAATACTGATCAATGCATACTAATACATACTCAATAAGGGGTACTAATGTATACCACACAATATTGGGTACTAATAAATGCAATACAATATTGGGTACTAACACATACTATTCAGTCTTGGGTACTAATGCATACTATTCAATCCTGGGTACTAATAAATGCAATACAATATTGGGTTCCAATACATACTGCACAATATTAGGTGCTAATACATACTACACAGTATTGGGTACTAATACATACTATTTAATCTTGGGTACTACTACATACTATTCAATCTTGGGTACTACTACATACTGTTCAATCTTGGGTACTACTACATACTATTCAATCTTGGGTACTACTACATACTATTCAATCTTGGGTACTAATACATACTATTCAATCTTGGGTACTAATACATACTATTCAATCTTGGATACTACTACATACTATTCAATCTTGGGTACTACTACATACTATTCAATCTTGGGTACTAATACATAATATTCAATCTTGGGTACTACTACATACTATTCAATCTTGGGTACTACTACATACTATTCAATCTTGGGTACTAATACATAATATTCAATCTTGGGTACTAATACATACTATTCAATCTTGGGTACTACTACATACTATTCAATCTTGGGTACTACTACATACTATTCAATCTTGGGTACTAATACATAATATTCAATCTTGGGTACTGCTCATACTATTCAATCTTGGGTACTAAGACATACTATTCAATCTTGGGTATTGCTACATACTATTCAATCTTGGATACTGATACATACTATTCAATCTTGGGTACTACTACATACTATTCAATCTTGGGTACTGCTACATACTATTCAATCTTGGGTACTAATACATACTATTTAATCTTGGGTACTATTACATACTATTCAATCTTGGATACTGATACATACTATTCAATCTTGGTTACTACTACATACTATTCAATCTTGGGTACTAATACATACTATTCAATATTTGTTACATACTATTTAATATTGGGTACTATTACATACTATTCAATGTTGGGTACTACTACATACTACACAATGTTGGGTACTACTACATACTATTCAATCATGGGTACTAATACATACTGTTCAATCTTGGGTACTAATACATACTATTCAATCTTGGTTACATACTATTTAATCTTGGGTACTACTACATACTATTCAATCTTGGGTAATAATACATACTATTCAATCTTGTGTACTAACACATACTATTCAATCTTGGGTACTAACACATACTATTCAATCTTGGGTACTAACAAATACTACTTAATATTGGGTAATAATACATACTACACAATCCTGGGTACAAATATATTAACTGGGCAGTAAATAATTAACTGTCTACATGATCATTAAAAGGATATAATTATCCATTTTTATTGATATTTCAAAAAATATTTAATGAGATGGCATTCAATCCATTGTTATTGATGGTATGAAAATTAATGTGTTTGCACCAAATATATTGTTATTGATACTATCAAAAATAGTTAATGACACTGCAACCAATCCATAGCTTATGACACCCTGATAAAATTAGTTCATAAGACTGCAACCCATCCATGGCTATTGACACTGTGAAAAAGTAGTTCATAAGACTGCAACTCATCCATTGACACTGTGAAAAAGTAGTTCATAAGACTGCAACCCATCCATGGCTATTGACACTGTGAAAAAGTAGTTCATAAGAATGCAACTCGTCCATGGCTATTGACACTGTGAAAAAGTAGTTCATAAGACTGCAACCCATCCATGGCTATTGACACTGTGAAAAAGTAGTTCATAAGACTGCAACCCATCCATGGCTATTGACAATTTGAAAAAATAGTTCATAACACTGCAACCAATCCATGGCTATTGACACTGTGAAAAAGTAGTTCATAAGACTGCAACCCGTCCATGGCTATTGACAATGTGAAAAAATAGTTCATAACACTGCAACCAATCCATGGCTATTGACACTGTGAAAAAGTAGTTCATAAGACTGCAACCAGTCCATGGCTATTGACAATGTGAAAAAGTAGTTCATAAGACTGCAACCCGTCCATGGCTATTGACAAAGTGAAAAAGTAGTTCATAAGACTGCAACCAATCCATGGCTATTGACACTGTGAAAACATAGTTCATAAGACTGCAACCAATCTTTGGTTATTGATATATTGAAAAATTAGTTGATGAGACTTCAACCAATTCACTGATATGTATGATATAAGGACTCTTTATGCCATGTGCTTTGACTGGCATTTGCAAACACTCCATACCAAATGAAGCTCACAATAGAAAGTAAACTTGTTCCTTATCTAAGATGAATCTCTAAGCTCATTTAACACCAGTGTAATGGCATGTCAATCAAGTGACAAAACCTGACTGTGTGCCATGTTCTTTTAACAAGTTCTTGCTCTCCTCAAATGGTAAGTAAGTTATTTTGTCTTTCATGTGTATTGTATAGTAGAGATCGATCAATAATCATAAGTGCTAAATTTAAATAACTAATTAAATAAATAAATATTTATAGCTTGGAGACTCAGCCGCATCATGTACTACATTATATATTGAGGACCGCATTGAATAAATCATGGTCCTACAATACACTGTTGCTATGGAGTTTCTTAAAGTGATAGTAGATATTCAGATCAAAATAAATGATGGGTGTTTAGAAAAATAAAATCTTGAGAAGTACCAAAGATTGGTGTGCGCCTTGCATAAATCTAATCAGGTCATCTGCATATCCATACAAAAACTGAATCAGGCCATCTACATATACATGCATATATGTAACCAGGTCATTTACATGTGTCTACAAATATGTAATAATAATAATAATAATGATGACTGTGTATAACACCTAATCTTTAGAAGCTCTAAGTGCTTTACAACATCTATAATGATATGACTAATAAAGAAACAAAACAAACACCATGAATTTAGAAAATGAAGAAACATGCTGAAAATAGTTAAGGTCTTTAAGTTTGTTCTTGCAGTCGAAAAAGGTGAGTTGTAAGAGCACTCTTGAAAGGGATCACTGTCTTTGTGTCTAATTTCAATGGCCAATACATTCCACATTGCTGGGCCATGGTATGCAAAATAACGTTATCCATATGACTCCATTTTCATAGTGGGAATAATGAGTATACGATTGTCAGAATATGAGCATAAGTATCTTGCTGGTATCTACACATGGGTGAGGCCATATAAGTATGTTGGACTGGAGTCTGTCAGTGAAAATAGCACAGAGAACAAATTTTGTGTTTGATTCTGGATCAAATGGATAGCCAGTGTAGGGTACAGAGCAGCTGGGAGGTGTGCTTTGATCATGGTACTTTAAGGATAATCAGAGCAGCTGTATTTTGATCTTTTTGAAGTTTCTGGAGTAGATATTGAGAAAAAACAGACAAAATTTAGTTACAATAGTCCAGTCTTGAAAGAACTAATGAACACACAAGCATTTTAGTGGCATCAACTGAAATATATTTGCAAATGGAGATGATGTGCCTCAGCTCAAGAAATGCAGTCTTGCATATGTTCATATGTTTGTGCAATGTACGAGTACTGTCCAGAGTAACACCTTGGTTTCTACTGACTGTGTAAATTTAATGTTGGTGTTGCTGATATTTATTGTTTGAGGTAAAGGATGTGAATGAGAAAGTCTTTGTGTTGTGATCCGAATGGCCTCAGTTTTATCATCATTCATCTGCAGCTTGTTACCTGTCATCCATCATTTCACATACGAAAAGCACCTCTACTCCTTGTATGGTAGCATTAACTTCAGTTGGATGGCTAGACTTGTATATTTGGGTGTCATCAGCATACAATTGGTGAAACAATGGATGATGATCTATGACACTTGACAGTGGACAAGTGTATGTAATGAAGAGAACAGGTCCATGAACAGACCACTGTGGAACACCACAACATTGATCAACTGGGCTGGAGTGTATTCCATTTGCAGATACAAGTTGTGTCCTGTTGACTAAGTAGGACTTGAACCACAGTAAGGCTGTATTGTGAATGCGAAATACATGGTTGAGACGGTGAAATAATATATCATGGTCTATTTTGTCAAATGCTGCAGACAAATCAAGGAGGGTGAGGACTATAATATTTCCACTATCTAAAGCAGAGAGAATGTCATTAAATACTTTCAGATGAGTAGTTTCAGTACTGTGGCAAGGGCGATATGCAGACTGTACATTTCTAAAAGACTGTTTGAATTCAGATGGGACACAAGTTGGGCAAGAACAACTTTTTCTAAGATTTTTTTATATGCACAGAAGATTAGAAACTGGGCGATAGTTCTTTAAATCGTTATGGTCAAGTTATGGTTTCTTCAGCAGAGGCTTTACAATGGCAGTTTTGAAAAATGATGGGAATTTCCTGAATAAGAAGAGGTATTAATAACATCAGTTAGTGAAGGCAATATTGGATCTAAGCAATCAAGCAGCAGGAATGTTGGAATTGGATAAAGTTCCTATGACTTTGGTGTACTCTTTATCATGATTGTCCTTACTAAATTCATAGAGACAGGTTGAAATGCTGCTAACAGTTGTCACTAAAATTCTGTATCACAACTGTATGGTGACGACAAGTCAATTGAAATTGTGTTGTCAAGATAATCTCTAATGGTCTGTACCTTGTCACAGAAGATCTCTGCAAACAGGTCCGGAAGGTCTACTGGAGAGAAGGTAGTTGGAAGTGGTGAACATTTGTTCCTTGACATTAGTTTCTTAGTAATCACGAAGAGTTCTTTGCAGCTGGAACTTTCTGTGATCTTAGTACTGTATTGGGATAATTTGGCTCCATGGACTAGATGACGTTCTTCTTAGCGGCTTCATATATTTTTTTATGAACAGTGAGTCTGGTGGAAAGCCAAAGCATCTCCATTTTACGGTGGTCTCTTTTTGCAGTGCAAAGCTGGTCTCTAACACTGTTATACTATGGAGAATACTTTTTTTTATTGATACTCTGCACTTGGTGGGTGGGGCATGTTTTTCAAATAATGAATGCAGGCAGTTGTTGAGTTGTTCTGCTGTAGGAGGTAAGAAAGTTGTTAGGTTTTCTTGGATGTCATGCATTAGCTTGACTTTATTTATCATACTGAGGTTTCTCTTATAGCTAATAAAAGTGGAAGGTTAAGGACTGATACATCCAGATGGCATATAATGCAGAGGTGATCTGATGCAAGATTGTGGCATATCAGGGGTGGATCGCAGAATATTACGTCTATGAAGAATCCAGTCTAAAATGTGACCTTGTTTATGGGTGGATTGGTTAACTGACTGTTTAAGGTTGAAAACATGAATGGAATCAAGGAGTTTTGATATGTATGGGTTTCAAGGACAGTCAAAAGTGAAAGTTGAAATCTCCAAGAATAATCAGGTTGCCACCTATTGAATTTCCATACTCGGATAATTCGGAAACTGCTCCAAAAAGATAGATTCAGCTTGTTTTTTTCTACTAAATACTAAATGAGTTTTCTATATCATGCATTTATTAATATGGCTATAGCAGTGTGAGGGGATACTAAAGCAACCCATGCAGATATGTACCAAAGATGTGTTTGCCTAAACGTGTTTGAAGACAGTAAAATGATAATATATTCAAAGTTAGAAAACTTTGTCATTGGCAATAGGAAAATTATAGATAGAGTATACTTTTCTGTGAAGATGAAACTCCTCCAACTTCTTTTAGAACTGCCTGTCTACTCTGAACTTACAAAAGTAGTAACTGATGAATTCACAGGCCTGGGCACCAATCACAAAATCAAGGGGAGATCACTCTAACTGCCACCCAGGTGAACAGATAACATTAAGCTATTAAGCTAAAATGTTTTTTTTGTATTTGAGAGGTAGTAGTAGTAGTTCTCCTAAGGTATTGTAACTGGGGAAACCTTTGAAGAAGAAACAGGTCATCTACATATGCATGCAAACATGCATACAAAAATTCAATGGTTTACCTCAAGGGGTTTTGCATACCACAGCCAATAAGGTTTTCTTCAAACTAAATATAAAACAGTTCCAAAATCTATGAAAACAATTGAATTCCCCTACAGATGATTTGCTTAATAATTTCATTTGCTTTCAGTGAGTATGGTTAGTTGGATGGTTAAGCCGAAATCAGGCAAGGTAATTTACAAAATAATGGATCAGGTAGATAGCTACAACTCTGACAATAAACAAATACTTCCATGTCTTTATGAAAGGTTACATGTCCCATGCTTGCTTAGCTGAGACAAAATTTATTTATCTCAAAATTTATGTAGCATATCAAAGGTTGTAATTAATGGAGGTAAGTAAACAGATCAAACATGTATACATTTTTGCAGAGCTGGCCTGGTAAAAATTGGAAAAAATATACCACATATCACTAATTTGAAAATAAAAAGTAAAGACAAAAAAAATATGAAAAGATGGAAAAATGGGCGACTACTCAAGTGTTTCTGGATTATAAAATAGGGCCCTAACCGACAGTAAAAATAATTTTAATTACTGCAACCATCTTTTCTTGAATATCATGACCAACAAAATGAATACTGACCTCTCTAGTAATGATCTATATTACTGAAACACAAACCTCTTATTTCAGGTGTTGTTGCTAGGTTACCATCTCGAGGCATACCCCTGGATGTGGGTAGATTAGAGAGGATGGAATGCTGAGGTGTGGGAGGCTGAACATTGACTGCTGGAATGTTTTCTCCATCCTTGCCTAGTATAGTAACACAAAGCAAGCAACAACATGTATGACACAATTCCCAGAGGTCCAAGTGGACCTGAGACTGCTCACCTGGCTGACATATATCCAACAGCCATATGAAAATGCAACTGCTTAAGAAATTTTAGGCAGTATGATGCTTTCTGTAGAAATCTCATCCAATGCTGTTAGCTGTCAAATATGAATACAAATATCAGAAATAGAGAAACCTTGAAATAGTTGTTTTTAATTTTTTGCATGGATGATTTCTTGCCAGGATGCTTTTTTTTTCAAAGCTGGTCAAATTTTGTTTTGAACTGCTTTTTAAGATATATTTTGTTTAAATGTTTCTCTATTGAAGCAACTGGAGGCCATATTATACTGTGAAATGGAATTGCTTAAGTTTGAATACCTGGTGAAATTATGTTGATTGGCTTTAGCAAAAACATCAAAACAACTATTTCAAGGTTTCTCTATCTCTGGCATTTCTATTCATATTTGGCAGCTAACCAATATTATTTTTCCAAAACTGAAAGGCCTTCATGCCAGGATGCTTTTTTCAAAGCTGGTCAAATTCTGTTTTAAACTGCTTTTTAAGATAAATTTTTGGTTAAATGTTTTTGTATTGGAGCAACTTCAACCAAATTATGTTGAACATTTTTGAGAAATTGTTTAAAGACTTTACTTTCTTAACATGTCTTTTTTCAAATTTGGTCAAATTCTGTTGAACATTTCTGAGAAATTGTTTAAAGACTTTACTTTTCTGCAAATGCAACCAAAGAAAGAATTGGGTGAAAAACATTTTTTTTTAAAAAACTTCTGCACAGTTTGCTCAAGTTATGTTGAGCACTTTCTGTTAAAAGAATATGTATCAAGTTTTAGTATCAACAGCCATATTGGATAATGGATCAGCATCAAGTGAAAAAATATGAAAGGTCTTGTTGCTTTAACACTCTCTGATATTATAAACAAATTAGTCTATTGGTTTTTGGATAAGAATTCGTAGATAAAAATTGTGAATGGACAATAGACAACTCATGATGTATGACAGAACATTTCATTAGCTAATTGGGCCTTTCAGCCAGGTGAGCTAATAAGCAGGATGGTTAAGACATTAGTGTGAGGGAAAAGCAATCTACAGAATCAACAGTTATCACATTCAACTGAACCTTAAAATGTGTACATGCTATGCAGATCTTGACAAATAAAATTTGAACCAAAAACAACATACAGAATCATAACTTAATAACACTTATTCATTTACATAAAAATAAAAAAATATTATGGTCATTTTCATATTGTACTAACATGCTTTAAAAAAGCACCAATAACATTCACTTTGAAGATTCAGAGCATCAGTTCCAGTTAAATTTTGTAACATTATATTAAATGTTGTGTGACTCAATGTGCTTTCCTGCAACTTTATATAATGATCATAACACACACACACACACACACACACACACACACACACACACACACACCACAGATGTTAAAATAGATGTATACAAAATAACACAATATAACAGTACACATAAAGTATTATATGGTCTTTGATATTAATACTGAACAACAAAACTTACTGTTGTATGTGGAGCTTCAAATATTCATTAAATATTTACAGATATCTGTTAAATAATCACATATATCTGTTAAATAATTACAGATGTCTGTTAAATAATTACAGATGTCTGTTAAATAATTACAGATGTATGTTAAATAATTACAGATGTCTGTTAAATAATTACAGATGTCTGTTAAATAATTACAGATGTCTGTTAAATAATTACAGATGTCTGTTAAATAATTACAGATGTCTGTTAAATAATTACAGATGTCTGTTAAATAATTACAGATGTCTGTTAAATAATTACAGATGTCTGTTAAATAATTACAGATGTCTGTTAAATAATTACAGATGTATGTTAAATAATTACAGATGTATGTTAAATAATTACAAATATTTGTTACATAATTCTAAGGTTTAGAAAACAAACATCTTTAGACATGTTAGTAAAACAGATATAGAGAAATCCCAAGCCAAAATTCAACATACATGTTGATATAGAGAAATCCCAAGTTAATTAAGCATGCTTAAGGACCTACAATGGTCCAATCAAATGTCCAAGACCAGGTAATTAACTGTTAATCAATAGTGAATGATGACTCAGTGGGTGTTAAAGTTAATCAGGTACCAGCACAGGTGTGAATAGAATCAGTGTCAGCCAACCACATTTACCTTGATCAAGGCCCTTTGACATATGTGTTAAAATGGTTATGAATTTGAAAGCAATGCATCAACCTTTGGTCATGATTCTTACATTTAACTAAGGTCATGATTATTGCATTTAGCTAAGGTCATGATTATTGCATTTAGCTAAGGTCATGATTATTGCATTTTACTAAGGTCATGATTATTACATTTAACTAAGGTCATGATTATTGCATTTAGCTAAGGTCATGATTATTGCATTTAGCTTAGGTCATGATTATTACATTTAACTAAGGTCATGATTATTACATTTAACTAAGCTCATGATTATCACATTTAACTAAGGTATCTTAACAACATTTTTAAAGTGTAAACTTCTACTCTTAAACATGATTACTGGACCAATACAATCCAGATACTTCCATTTACAGAGAAAATGTTTTAAAAACAAATTTGATTAGTAGAATGATCAATTATTTCTATGAAACCTATGTTGATCTGGATAACCAACTTTTTACAGCCCCTTCCACATTTATGGGCAAGACAAAATGTTTATCCCAAAAAGATTTTTTTTCTTCCATGCTTTGTATTATCACGATAGTGATCACAAGAAAACAAGTATCGATGGCAAAAGTCAATGTTTCTAAGCACCACTAAAATAAACTGAAACTAGATCATAGTGACCCAGTTATATAGTGCCCAACATGCATCCTGTTGTAACTTTGGTTACTGTAATTGCAAAAATATTAGAATGAGAAACCAAATAATAGTTTTCTGCCATTCTTAAGAAATCCTGAAAAGTAGGTCACACTGAGAATATTTTGGTGCTTTGCTTAACAATTCAAACACTTGGATCAATCAACTCATGAACTGATATATATATATATATACACGTAAAGAAAAAATCCGTGTTTACCATTTCTAATAACAGGTGGCAGTGATAAAGCTTGTGTGTGCTCTCGACTGGCCTCACCAATTGGAGTTAAAACAAGATTTGGACCATGGGGTACTGGAGGCAGCTGAGGAATACTGGATGTGAAATTTGAACGCATGTCATAGTCACCGTCTTCCCTTTCATCTCTGTCAGCCTGAGCTGCTTTGCTATGAACTGAAACACGCAAATGTTGTCATAGTGTGATATATGATTTTCATTATATATTGAAATACATAACAATACAAATATCTGGATTTATTGTATACAAATATCTGGATTTATTGTATACAAATATCTGGATTTATTGTATACAAATATCTGGATTTATTGTATACAAACCTGGAACTATTGGATGAAACAAAATTGACAATAAAGAACAAAGTAATGTTGGAGAAAGGCAGAGAGCAATTATGGATGGAAATAACAACAAAAGGTATTGAAGAAAAATATGGCAGGAGTAGTTTGACAAGGCAAGTGTAATTTGACAAGGCAAGTGTAATTTGACAACTTATTAATCAGTTGTTTAAAATAATTCTGTAAGATACAGTAAAAAAATTAAATTTTGCTCCAACAAAACAAAAATGGAAAATTGTGCCTAATTGACATCCATCGGGTAGGTACCTTTCTCCTGTTTCTCATGGGAAGAGTATTTCCTCTTCACCCTGGTACCCTTGAAAGATCCACTATATGTCGAGCTATGCGACCTGCTGTCCGCCTCAGGGAATTCTGGTTCCAGGATGGCTGTGCCATGGGGTGCCACATACTGTTCCGTCTCCAGAAGGGACTGAAATGAGAAAATAAGCAATACCTTTGACAAATGGAGAATACCAGAAATTTAGTGATAAACTGAGTCTCCTTAAGAAAACCCATATATCACTAAGCATGAATACCACTAATTTGACACCAAAGTAAAGGCTTTCCCAAAAATTGAACAAGCTATACTGTAAGGATATGAGTGGAATTAGCTGGTAAGACCATTTTTTTCAAATGCTGGGCTAAAATTCTCTATATAATAAAAATAGTTTTTAAATATTAACTGAAAAAAGAATATGCCTACTTATCACAAGCAATAATTATATCAAAATAAGTTTATCTGAGAAACATAAAGAAAATGCTTGAAATGAAGAATTGGTAGATAATGGATATTTATGCTAATTGGTAAATAATGGATATTTATGCTAATTGGTAGATAATGGATATTTATGCTAACTGGTAGATAATGGATATTTATGCTAATTGGTAAATAATGGATATTTATGCTAATTGGTAGATAATGGATATTTATGCTAACTGGTAGATAATGGATATTTATGCTAATTGGTAGATAATGGATATTTATGCTAATTGGTAGATAATGGATATTTATGCTAATTGGTAGATAATGGATATTTATGCTAATTGGTAAATAATGGATATTTATGCTAATTGGTAGATAATGGATATTTATGCTAACTGGTAGATAATGGATATTTATGCTAATTGGTAGATAATGGATATTTATGCTAATTGGTAGATAATGGATATTTATGCTAATTGGTAGATAATGGATATTTATGCTAATTGGTAGATAATGGATATTTATGCTAACTGGTAGATAATGGATATTTATGCTAATTGGTAGATAATGGATATTTATGCTAATTGGTAGATAATGGATATTTATGCTAATTGGTAGATAATGGATATTTATGCTAATTGGTAGATAATGGATATTTATGCTAATTGGTAAATAATGGATATTTATGCTAATTGGTAGATAATGGATATTTATGCTAACTGGTAGATAATGGATATTTATGCTAATTGGTAAATAATGGATATTTATGCTAATTGGTAGATAATGGATATTTATGCTAACTGGTAGATAATGGATATTTATGCTAATTGGTAGATAATGGATATTTATGCTAATTGGTAGATAATGGATATTTATGCTAATTGGTAGATAATGGATATTTATGCTAATTGGTAGATAATGGATATTTATGCTAATTGGTAAATAATGGATATTTATGCTAACTGGTAGATAATGGATATTTATGCTAACTGGTAGATAATGGATATTTATGCTAATTGGTAGATAATGGATATTTATGCTAAATACTTACACAATGTAGATGGTAAATGCACAGTGTACAAATAAATACTAAATACTTACACAGTGTAAATGTAGATAATAAATACTTAAGCAGTGTAATTGTAGATAATAAATACTTATATATTGTAAATAAAGATAATAAATACTTATATAGTGTAAATGCAGATGGCAGATAAATACTCAGTTTAAATATAAATGATAAATTCTTACACAATGTAAATGTAGATTATAATACTTACACAGTGTAAATGTAGATAATAAATACTTACACAGTGTAAATGTAGATTCTAACACTTACACAGTGTAAATGTAGATAATAAATACTTACACAGTGTAAATGTAGATAATAAATACTTGCACAGTGTAAATGTTGATAATAAATACGTGCACAGTGTAAATGTTGATAATAAATACTTGCACAGTGTAAATGCTGATAATAAATACATACACTGTGTAAATGTAGATAATAAATACTTGCACAGTGTAAATGTAGATAATAAATACTTGCACAGTGTAAATGTTGATAATAAATACTTGCACAGTGTAAATGTAGATAATAAATACTTGCACAGTGTAAATGTAGATAATAAATACTTGCACAGTGCAAATGTTCATGCACAGGGTAGATTCTAATACTTACACTGTGTAAATGTAGATAATAAATACTTACACAGTGTAAATGTAGATAATAAATACTTGCACAGTGTCAATGTTGATAATAAATACATACACTGTGTAAATGTAGATAATAAATACTTGCACAGTGTAAATGTAGATAATAAATACTTGCACAGTGTAAATGTTGATAATAAATACTTGCACAGTGTAAATGTTGATAATAAATACATACACTGTGTAAATGTAGATAATAAATACTTGCACAGTATAAATGTAGATAATAAATACTTGCACAGTGCAAATGTTCATAATCAATACTTGCACAGTGTCAATGTAGATTCTAATACTTACACTGTGTAAATGTAGATAATAAATACTTACACAGTGTAAATGTAGATTCTAACACTTACACAGTGTAAATGTAGATAATAAATACTTGCACAGTGTAAATTAATATGCTAAATTGGCACACAGTTTAAATATAGATGCTAAACACTTACACAGCTCAAATATAGATGGAAGAGAAATAATGTTATTATGCAGAAAAACATTACTAAATACACAGTTAATCTTACACAGTTAACATTAATCTTTTACCCCAAAATCAACAAACGTCTACTGTCATCAACTTTAGTAACAGTAGGTGGTGGACAACTCAAGTTATTGATTTCACTATTGCTCTTCTTTCAGTAATAGTGACCATAACCTTTGACCTTTTGACCCAAAGTCTTTGGGTGCCTTCTTACCCCAAGTGCGTGTAAAGGTTTGGTAACTGTATATGGTAGAAAACTTCTTTTAAACTGATAGGTCTCTTCCTTACCATTAGGTAACTTTAGATTGTTGACAATTTGAGTTAATGTACTTAAAAATAATTGGTAACTAACAAATGGATGGACGAAGATCTTATCACAATATGCTCTGCCATTTGGCAGGCATATACAAAAACCAATCATATGGTGTAAGATTGTTGTACCTGAAATACTTATTAGGTTTCTTAAAAGTGTTGTGTTACACACACAGAGACACACACACACATATATATATATATATATATATATATATATATATATATATATATATATAGAGAGAGAGAGAGAGAGAGAGAGAGAGAGAGAGAGAGAGAGAGAGAGAGAGAGGGAGAGAGAGAGAGAGAGAGACAGAAAGAGTGCTGGCAAGCCAAAATCAGAAAGTACATTTTTAACTCAGCATAACTCTGTCAATACTGTCCATGGGTGACAATGAGTATACTGCTTTATAATTATGTGATGGAAAATTAACTAATTAACTACAACCTAATGAAATGGAACGAATGACCATACTTGTAACAGGAACCTTGGTATAATGAAAGGTCTTATCTTGACAGTGTTATGTAGCATGCATGTGACAATGGGTAAATAAGGAACCTTGGTATAATGAAAGGCCTTATCTTGACAGTGTTATGTAGCATGCATGTGACAATGGGTAAATAAGGAACCTTGGTATAATGAAAGGTCTTATCTTGACAGTGTTATGTAGCATGCATGTGACAATTTGTAAATAAGGAACCTTGTTAGTATGAAAGGCCTTATCTTGACAGTGTTATGTAGCATGCATGTGACAATGGGTAAATAAGGAACCTTGGTATAATGAAAGGTCTTATCTTGACAGTGTTATGTAGCATGCATGTGACAATGGGTAAATAAGGAACCTTGTTATAATGAAAGGTCTTATCTTGACAGTGTTATGTAGCATGCATGTGACAATGGGTAAATAAGGAACCTTGTTATTATGAAAGGCCTTATCTTGACAGTGTTATGTAGCATGCATGTGACAATGGGTAAATAAAGAACCTTGGTATAATGAAAGGCCTTATCTTGACAGTGTTATGTAGCATGCATGTGACAATGGGTAAATAAGGAACCTTGGTATAATGAAAGGCCTTATCTTGACAGTGTTATGTAGCATGCATGTGACAATGGGTAAATAAGGAACCTTGTTATAATGAAAGGCCTTATCTTGACAGTGTTATGTAGCATGCATGTGACACTGGGTAAATAAGGAACCTTGTTATAATAAAAGGTCTTATCTTGACAGTGTTATGTAGCATGCATGTGACAATGGGTAAATAAGGAACCTTGTTATTATGAAAGGCCTTATCTTGACAGTGTTATGTAGCATGCATGTGACAATGGGTAAATAAAGAACCTTGGTATAATGAAAGGCCTTATCTTGACAGTGTTATGTAGCATGCATGTGACAATGGGTAAATATATTTATCAACTGTCATCATTCAGTATATATGTATCACCAAAAATACATGAAAAATACACAGTAGTCTCAGATGTTTCCCTTCTTATTCAGTCTGACGCAATATCAAACAATGAATGTATAAATAAGGTATTCCTGTCATCAATTGGAAGCTGGATAAATAAAATGATTTGAATAGTAAGTTTTGACCAAAACTATAAATGTAAACACATAATGTGTATGCCCATATGATAAAGAATTTTAATAGTAAGCTTGGCAAAAACTCTAAATGTAAACACATCATGTATATGTCCATATGATACAGCTGAAACTGGCAAGTGTGGAATAGTCGTGCCTACTTTTGGATATGTAACAACTCTTACTATGCAAGGCATTCTTTATGTAACAACTCTTACTATGCAAGGCATTCTTTATGTAACAACTCTTACTATGCAAGGCATTCTTTATGTAACAACTCTTACTATGCAAGGCATTCTTTATGTAACAACTCTTACTATGCAAGGCATTCTTTATGTAACAACTCTAACTATATGCAAGGCATTCTTTATGTAACAACTCTTACTATGCAAGGCATTCTTTCTTTGAATCAAGATGGTGACTGCTGGGTACATGTGGACTTAATGCTAATCAATCTGCTTCTTAAATCTATCAGAAACCACTGGAAATATTTTGAAATTACACTTAAATATAGACAGCATAGAAAACTACTAAAAACACATTGAAATCACACTTAAATACTGAAAGCATTAAAAACAGCTTGAAACGATTTGAAATCACACTTAAATTCAGACAGCATAGAAAACTACTTCAAACACATTGAAATTACATTTAAATACAGACAGCATCTAAAACTACTTGAAACATATTGAAATCACACTTAAATACAGACAGCATAGAAAACTACTAGAAACACATTGAAATCACACTTAAATACAGATGGCATAGAAAACTATTTAAAACACATTGAAATTACACTTAAATACAGACAGCAAAGAAAATTACTTGAAACACACTGAAATCACACTTAAATACAGACAGCATAGAAAACTACTAGAAACACATTGGATTACCACTCAAATACAGACAGCATAGAAAACTACTAGAAACACATTGAATTACCACTCAAATACAGACAGCATAGAAAACTACTGGAAACACATTGAAACCACACTTAAATACAGACAGCAAAGAAAATTACTTGAAACACACTGAAATCACACTTAAATACAGACAGCATAGAAAACTACTAGAAACACATTGGATTACCACTCAAATACAGACAGCATAGAAAACTACTAGAAACACATTGAATTACCACTCAAATACAGACAGCATAGAAAACTACTTGAAACACATTGAAATCACACTTAAATACAGACAGCATAGAAAAATACTTGAAACACCTTAAAATCACACTTAAAAACAGACAGCAAAGAAAATTACTTGAAACACATTGAAACCACACTTAAATACAGACAGCATAGAAAACTACTGGAAACACACTGAAATCACACTTAAATACAGACAGCATAGAAAAATACTTGTAATACCTTAAAATCACACTTAATAACAGACAGCAAAGAAAATTACTTGAAACCACATTTAAATACAGACAGCATAGAAAACTACTGGAAACACATTAAAATCACACCTAAATACAGACAGCATAGAAAACTACTGGAAACACATTGAAATCACACTTAAATACAGACAGCATAGAAAACTACTGGAAACACATTGAAACCACACTTAAATACAGACAGCATAGAAAACTGCTTAAAACACATTGAAACCACACTTAAATACAGACAGCATAGACAGCATAGAAAACTACTGGAAACACATTGAAATCACACTTAAATACAGACAGCATAGACAGCATAGAAAACTACTGGAAACACATTGAAACCACACTTAAATACAGACAGCATAGACAGCATAGAAAACTACTGGAAACACATTGAAATCACACTTAAATACAGACAGCATAGAAACATACTCAACTCAAAACACAGTGAAATCACGATTAATTACAGACAGCACAGAAAACTACTTTTGCAAAGACTACTTTGAGAATGCTAAACTTTTTAACTGCAATGTAAATATGGCTGACCTATCAGCCATGTGCCATTAGTGTCCATGAAAAGGTGAGGAACAATATTCCATCAACTTGTATCAGGCAAAGTTAATTATTCGTGTATGGTGAGGTAGATTTTACGTTCTTATACTGCTTTCTAAAAAAACAGGAAAAGAAAGAAAGAAAGAAAGAAAGAAAGAAAGAAAGAAAGAAAGAAAGAAAGAAAGAAAGAAAGAAGGAAAGAAAGAAAGAAAGAAAAATAAGAAAGAACTTAGGAAAAGAATACAACTTGTACGAGTAGATCAATTTGTGCACTGATCCCTGACAAGGCATTTTATCCATTATCATCAGCTTTCATGTTCATTTTATTGTTATTATTAAAACAAAATTTGTATTAAAATATTAAATGTGATTCTATCCTTCCTTTGAATAAAAATATAACTAATGTCAGCCAACACCCCCCACCCCACCCCCGATATTATACATCTCTACACAACTAGCTGTAACTGGAGTCATCCAACATGCCCTGCCCAATGATATCTATACAATCTAGATATAACTGGAGTCATCCAACACACCCACCCCAATGATATCAATTACAGAACCAAGCTGTAACCAACATCATCCAATGCACCCACCCCCATAATATCATGTACAGAACCAAGCTGTAACCAACATCATCCAATGCACCCACCCCCATAATATCATGTACAGAACTTAGCTGCAACCAACATTATCCAACACCCCCACCCCAATGATATCATGTACAGAACTTAGCTGTAACCAACATCATCCAACACACCCATCCCAATGATATCATGTGCAGAACTTAGCTGTATCCTATATCATCCAACACACCTACCCCAATGATAACAATTACAGAACCAAGCTGTAACCAACATCATCCAACACCCCCACCCCGATGATATCATGTACAGAACTTAGCTGTAATATCATCAGCCAATACACCCACCCCAATGATATCATGTACAGAACCAAGCTGTAACCATTATCATCCAATATAACTGGGAAGATGTGGGTTTGATCCTAGGCCAAGTTATACCAAAGACTTACAAAAACGGTACTAACAGCTGCCTCGCTTGGCACTCAGCATTAAGAGATTAGTGTTAGTACTGGTCAGCGTGGTGTCAGGATAATGTGACTGGGTGGGACATCATGCTACATGTCTGCGGTATGATGCCTATGTTCTGAACAGCACTATAAACTACCTCACTGCAGACATCGTAGCAACATGACTGAATTTTTTTTAAAGCTACGTTAAAAAATCTAATCAAACAAAAAATCATCAACCAATAAAGCCACCCTAATGATATCTCATACAGAACCTAGCTGTAATCAACATCAGCCAACACACCCATTTCAATGTTTCGGTGATGTGGATCTACAGAAGAAAGTAAACAAGTTACATCTTGTACATAACAAAACAAAATCCACTCTAGATTTCAATTCATTCCAAGTCTACACAGGATGTAAAGCTTACTATAAGCACATTTTGAACCTTATTGGAACTTTGGAAATAAAATACATTTTTGGGGACAAAACCTTGAGAGAAAAAGATACCTGAATTGCTTTAGACATAACCTTGAAAATAAAATGCATCATTTTTGGGGACAAACCCTGAAAACAAAATACTTGATTTTTAGTGCTGACTCTTAAAAATACAAAACAACACTATTTTAGGACATTGCATATGAATGCAATTAAAGATACTGTAAAAATAAACAGAATGCTGTATTTTGCATGGATATATACTGATCAAAATAAAACCTTGTACCTAGGCATGTACTGACCAAAATAAAACCTTGTACGCAGGGATGTACTGACCAAAATAAAACCTTGTACATCAAGAGATATACTGAAAAAAATATAACTTCTTGCACATCTAGGGATATAATGACCATAATAAAACTTCTTGTATGTATAGCAAAATATATCTTGACCATAATAAAATTTCTTGTAATCTACTGACCCTAATAAAACATTTTTTCATGTGCATCTAGAGATAGATGGGCAACTCAATGGCCATTTCAAAGACCATGATGAAGCTCAATGACCATTTCAAAGACCATGATGAAGCTCAATGGCCATTTCAAAGACCATGATGAAGCTCAATGACCATTTCAAAGACCATGATGAAGCTCAATGACCATTTCAAAGACCATGATGAGCGCAGCATCTTATGTAATGTGTTTTGTTGTGTTTTGTGGTCCATCAACACATGTAGGTTATTTAGTGTCAAGACAATTAGTGAGATTGCCTTGATAAAATGTAACAGCGAGCAGTATCTTAAATCTGTGTCATTATAGAAGATTCATAAATCAGTCATGTTTAGCAGTTCACCGATGCTTGCAAAACATTCTCTTATTAAAAGTCTATATTCTAAGTAGACATAGAGAGACCATAAAGTATAAAATATTTTTTGTACATGTGTGTAGGTAAAAGTGAAACTACAAATAGGTTAGGGAAGATTGTTTATATATTCAATAAAACGTGCCAGAAAAGTCTCGACTTGTAGTCAAGTGTCTGTCTTAAACATGTTTTCTTAAAATTCACTTACACCAAATAATTTAAAGCTGTATTAAGCAAACACCCACCTTTGGACACTATTTTCTTCACCTCCCTGAGATGGTTATTTAATAACTATACCAAGTACAAATTTTGCCTTCGTTCAAAAGAATTAACAGTTAAATTTGTATTATATGGGATCTAAATGCAAAAAAGTGTGCTTGAAAATTTCAATAATACTTGGAATTATTTAACAATATACAATTGTTACTAATTTTGAGAAATTAAGATGATTAAAATGTAAGGTTCTTGTTGTAGTGTTTAACACCATTTTTCAGCACATGATAGGCTATACATGATAGCCAGTATTAATGATGGAGGAAAAATCCGGGAAAAACCCTGGAAAGAACCACCTACCTATGACAAGTTACTGGCCAGCTTTCTTAGATATCCACATGGGTCAAATCTGAGATTCAAACCCATGCAGACAGAGGTGAAATGGCAGTGATCTGGATAGCACTCTAGACCACTCGGACACTCGAGGCCCCAATAATGTAATTTACTAATCAGGATGACTATAATGTAAGCTAATGCACTAATTAAGGTGAATATAATGGTGGTAATGTACTAATTAAGATTATATTAATGTAATGTACTAATTAAGATGACTATAATGTAAGTAATGTACTAATTATGATGAATATAATGTAAACTAATGTACTAATTAAGATGAATATAATGTAAACTAATGTACTAATAAAGATGAATATAATGGTGGTAATGTACTAATTCAGATGAATATAATGTAAGTAACGAACTAATTAAGATGACTAATGAAAAGGTAATGTACTAATTAAGATTAATATAATGTAAGGTAATTTACTAATTAAGATGAATATAATGGTGGTAATGTACTAATTAAGATGAATATAATGTAAGTAATGAACTAATTAAGATGACTAATGCAAAGCTAATATACTAATTAAGATTAATATAATGTAAGCTAATGTACTAATTAAGATGAATATAATGGTGGTAATGTACTAATTCAGATGAATATAATGTAAGTAATGAACTAATTAAGATGACTAATGAAAAGGTAATGTACTAATTAAGATTAATATAATGTAAGGTAATTTACAAATTAAGATGACAAATTAAGTAATGCACTAATTAAGATGACTATAATAGAAGTAATGTACTAATTAAGATGACTATAATGTAAGTAATGCACTAATTAAGATAACTATAATGTAAGTAATCTACTAATTAAGATGAATATAATGGTGGTAATGTACTAATCATGAAAACTATAATGTAATGTTCTAATTAGGATGACTATAATGAAAGCTAATGTACTAAATAATGCGACAAGAAAAATACACATGCAAACATATATTTTATTTAATGAAAACCAGCTGCATTCTTTCTATAAAAAGCTTTTGTTTTCCTAAGGAGATTTGCTTCTGTACATTTGTCATAGTGGAAAGTCATAGGGTGTTTGTAACATAGTGGAAAGTCATAGGGTCTTAGTAACATTCATAACAGATATCTGTAGTTTATAGTAATTACTTTTAAGACTTTATATTCACACTTTTTAACTGATTTCTGACTTGTTCTTTATTATAATAAAATCCATTTTTTGTCTAGAACTGCATTGCTAACGAATTATCAGTTTAAACTGCCTTACACAGAACAATGTTCATTACTAATGTACATTGAAGATGACTACTGGATCATGTATCGAATTATCAATTTAAATTGCCTTACACTCATAAAGGAACATACTTAAGTGACAATCATACTGAAAAGGCAATTTGAAATTTCAATATGAATGGCGTTAGAGGATCTATATCCAAAAACATTCTGGGTACGAGACTTATTTGAATCTAGTCCATATAAAATAAGAAAGGGAGGCAACACCACTTTTGTCAAAAAAATAGCTTATAGTTGTAATCCAACACATAACATAATTAGAAGAAAGAGGCTCAACTCTTACATTCACTGTCTTAACATTATTTGCCTGTGATAGACAATAAAAGTGCAAAATTCTGAAAAAGATACTTAAAATTGTCAAAAGTGAATTACCGGCATTCTCTGTAGTAAATCAGAAAGGATCATGCTGTCCAGTATTATTGGTGGCATCATCCCAGATCCAAGACGCCGAAGCTTCAACCTATCCTCCTTCAGGTGACGAAGTTTATAACAATGCGTCTTTCTCAGTCTCTTTGTATACTTAGATGGCGGCACAAAACGCGCCTTTAGAGGCGGTAATGTTGCAACTGTCATAGTGCAAGCTTAAGTGGCAAAACGGGCTAGAGAACACAATTCAATCAAAGGCAGTACCTTGATGGATAAAAAATCCCTGAGAATCATACGCTCATTGTAAACCATCATACAACACAATGTTCACAAATGCTCATACATTTTGATATGAAATGTGCATTACCCACAACCAGAAACAGGTTATAAACATTTCCATGGACAGTTTGTTGTAAGTTGACGGATCCGGTAATGGATAAAATTCAATGATGTCAATAAGTCTGAAAAAGTATCAGTAATCCACATGACTGCATTTAAAATCCAAATGCAATTAGACAAATCTCAATTATGAAGATAACTGTATCAGCATGATACTAAACTGCATTTGTCTTATCTTGTATCAACGTTAACTCAAGCTGAATGGTTACCCTCACAAAATTACTGATGTTTGTCATACTGTTTGATCAATTTCCATGACAACATTAAGATATAATACTTCTTTTTATTTATTTAATGCAACAGCATTCAAATTTGCACAAAGATACATCAGTATATAGTTTATCTTTGACACTGTATTGTGTGGAATATCCTCATTGCAACCATAAAAGTCAAATTTCTCATTTGCGTATCAGCTTCATGTTAAATGATGCCCGCATAATTGACAAAACACCTCAAACTGCCTTCTGAAAAAGAACCAAAATTCATAACACAAATTTTCATATCAAACTTAACACAGGCCATGGAGAATAACAATTCTGTATTGATAATAAAATAATGATCAAACACTTGGTATATGAAACTGTAACCACCTTGCCATTAATATTAACAATTTTTATTCAATCAATACACTGCTGATGTCAACTGATGAAGAAATGTGTTTATTTTTCACCCCCAGTGAGAGGTAACTATTGGAATTTCAAAAGCAATAGAAAGTTCCAGAGTTCAGATCCCATGAATCTGTTCAATGAATAGACATCACAGCACTGCTTTTGATACTCATTTCAAAAATCAATACAAATCTTTTCAAGTCAACATATAAAGGCTTTGGTCACATATACCACAAAAGAATGCACAAAAATCAAACGGAGATTCAATTGATATAAGGAAGAAACCATTTTCTCAAGTTAATATAAGTTTGATAGCCGTTTAATAATAAGCAATGCACTCGATGTAAGTTGTCTTACAGTCATTTAAAGAGATTGCACCTGTGTCATAGATGGCAATAGTGCTCGGAAGAAGGAGATCACAGGTTTGAGCACTGACTGAGTCATACCAAAGACTTCCAAAAATGGTACTAACAGCTGCCTCGCTTGGTGCTCAGCATTAAGAGTTAGTGTTAGGACTGGTTGGCCTGGTGACAGGATAATGTGACTGGGTGGGACATTATGCTACATGTCTGAGGCATCACTATAAACTGCATCACACTGCAGACATCACCGTCGAATGAATTTTTTTTTTACAACTACGTTCTAAATTTGAAAGCACACCAAAACAGTCAAAAAAAGCAGTGTTAAGATAACTAATACATCATTTCAAACAATACCCTCTGTGGAATTAGGAACTTTAAGATTACTAAAACATGGTGTGAAATTTTCAGACTGAAACAATACTGAAATAAAGATTTGTGGCCAAAGAAAATTATGACAATTCATCTGTGGAAGTAATGAAATTAGTAACTGACTTTTAAAATTATTGGAGAAATTTCTAATGTACACATAAATTCATCAGGTTATTTGAGACTACTCATGAAATTAGCAGCAACACACAAAATTAAACAACACTAAAAAGTTGTGTAAATTCAAACTTCCCCACTATAATTTTCACATTTCCAAGAAAGTCCAAAGATGTGAGTTTGAGTTAGAACGTGTACTGGTACTTTTCAAAGAAAGGTCACATGTCAAAGTGTGTAAGGTCATTTTATTTCATCCCCATTTACAGTCAATCTGTATATAAAGGATAGTGGCCACAATTGTCCTCCCTATAACAATGTGCATGTCAGACAGATATTCTTCCTATAAGGATGTGTATGTCAGACAGATATTCTTCCTATAAGGATGTGTATGTCAGACAGCTTTCTTCCTATAAGGATGTGTATATCAGACAGCTGTTCTTCCTATAAGGATGTGTATGTCAGACAGATGTTCATTCTTTTACAGATGTGTATGCCAGACAGCTGTCCTCCTTATAAGGATGTGTATGCCAGACAATTGTCCTCCTTATAAGGATGTGTATGCCAGACATCTGTCCTCATTATAAAGATGTGTATGCCAGACATCTGTCCTACCTATAATGATGTGTATGTCAGACTTTTGTTCATTCTTTAACAGATGTGTATGCCAGACATCTGTCCTCCCTATTAGGATGTGTATGCCATATGTCTGTTTATCCTTTTAAGGATGTGTATGCCAGACAAGTAAAACTATAATATATTTCAGAAACACACCGATCTTGAACTGCATATGTAAACAGAATCTGAGAAAAGTAACTGGTGTCAAATTATACAAATTCATAGCACACATCGACATGTATGACCAAACACTCATCAGTATGTATGACCAAACACTCATCAGTATGTATGACCGAACACTCATCAGCTTGTATGATCAAACACTCATCAGTATGTATAACCAAACACTCATCAGCATGTATGACCGAACACTCAGCTTGCATGACCAAACACTCGTCAGTATGTATGACTGAACACTCATCAGCATGTATAACCAAACATTCATCAGCATGTATGACCAAATACTCATCAGCATGATGATCAAACACTCATCAGTATGTATAACCAAACACTCATCAGCATGTATGACTGAACACTCAGCTTGTATGACCAAACACTCATCAGTATGTATGACCAAATACTCATTAGCATGTATGACCAAACACTCCTCAGCATGTATGACCAAATACTCATCAGCATGCATGACCAAATACTTATCAGCATGTATGACCAAACACTCATCAGCATGTACGACCCAATACTCATCAGCATGTACGACCCAATACTCATCAGCATCTATGACCAAATACTCATCAGCATGTATGACCAAATACTCATCAGTATGTATGACCAAATACTCATCAGTATGTATTACCCAACACTCATCAGCATCTATGACCAAATACTCATCAGCATGTATGACCAAATACTCATCAGTATGTATGACCAAATACTCATCAGTATGTATAACCAAATACTCATCAGCATGTATGACCAAATACTCATCAGCATGTATGACCAAATACTCATCCGTATGTATAACCAAACACTCATCAGCATGTATGACCAAATACTCATCAGCATGTATGACCAAACACTCATCAGTATGTATGACCAAACACTCATCAGCATGTATGACCAAATATTCATCAGCATGTATGACGAAACACTCATCAGTATGTATGACCCAACACTCATCAGCATGTATGACCAAACACTCATCAGCATGTATGACCAAATACTCATCAGCATGTATGACCAAACACTCATCAGTATGTATGACCCAACACTCATCAGCATGTATGACCAAACACTCATCAGCATGTATGACCAAATACTCATCAGCATGTATGACCAAACACTCATCAGTATGTATGACCCAACACTCATCAGTATGTATAACCAAACACTCATCAGCATGTATGACCAAACACTCATCAGCATGTATGACCAAATACTCATCAGCATGTATGACCAAATACTTATCAGCATGTATGACCAAACACTCATCAGCATGTACGACCCAATACTCATCAGCATGTACGACCCAATACTCATCAGCATCTATGACCAAATACTCATCAGCATGTATGACCAAATACTCATCAGTATGTATGACCAAATACTCATCAGTATGTATTACCCAACACTCATCAGCATCTATGACCAAATACTCATCAGCATGTATGACCAAATACTCATCAGCATGTATGACCAAACACTCATCAGTATGTATGACCAAACACTCATCAGCATGTATGACCAAATACTCATCAGCATGTATGACCAAACACTCATCAGTATGTATGACCCAACACTCATCCATATGTATAACCAAACACTCATCAACATGTATGACCAAATACTCATCAGCATGTATGACCAAACACTCATCAGTATGTATGACCAAACACTCATCAGCATGTATGACCAAATATTCATCAGCATGTATGACCAAACACTCATCAGTATGTATGACCCAACACTCATCAGCATGTATGACCAAACACTCATCAGCATGTATGACCAAATACTCATCAGCATGTATGACCAAACACTCATCAGTATGTATGACCAAACACTCATCAGCATGTATGACCAAATACTCATCAGCATGTATGACCAAACACTCATCAGCATGTATGACCAAATATTCATCAGCATGTATGACCAAACACTCATCAGTATGTATGACCCAACACTCGTCAGCATGTATGACCAAACACTCATCAGCATGTATGACCAAATATTCATCAGCATGTATGACCAAACACTCATCAGTATGTATGACCCAACACTCATCAGCATGTATAACCAAACACTCATCAGTATGTATGACCAAACACTCATCAGTATGTATGACCCAACACTCATCAGCATGTATGACCAAACACTCATCAGCATGTATGACCAAATATTCATCAGCATGTATGACCAAACACTCATCAGTATGTATGACCCAACACTCATCAGTATATATGACCAAACACTCATCAGCATGTATAACCAAACACTCATCAGCATGTATGACCAAACACTCATCAGTATGTATAACCAAATACTCATCAGTATGTATGACCAAACTCATCAGTATGTATGACCAAACACTCATCAGTATGTATGACCAAACACTCATCAGCATGTATAACCAAACACTCATCAGCATGTATGACCAAACACTCATCAGTATGTATGACCAAATACTCATCAGCATGTATGACCAAATACTCATCAGTATGTATGACCAAACACTCATCAGCATGTATGACCGAACACTCATCAGCATGTATGACCAAACACTCATCAGCATGTGTGACCAAATACTCATCAGCATGTATGACCAAATACTCATCCGTATGTATAACCAAACACTCATCAGCATGTATGACCAAACACTCATCAGCATGTATGACCAAACACTCATCAGCATGTATGACCAAATATTCATCAGCATGTATGACCAAACACTCATCAGTATGTATGACCAAACACTCATCAGCATGTATGACCAAACACTCATCAGTATATATGACCCAACACTCATCAGCATGTATGACCAAACACTCATCAGTATGTATGACCAAACACTCATCAGCATATATGACCAAATACTCATCAGTATGTATAACTAAATACTCATCTTTATATATGACCAAACACTCATCAGCATGTATGACCAAACACTCATCAGCATGTATAACCAAACACTCATCAGCATGTATGACCATGTACATGTATTGATGAAAACAATCTAAAGACAAGCTAAAACTGGTGTACAAATTTAAAAATTCAGTGAATGTACTGATTGTATTAAATCTGCCTAAGTGACTTATTTACCAGCATTATGTATAATTATGTAACTGTGAGTGAGAAGCCTAAATTAGCAGTTTTACAAAATCACTGATTTGAGAGTATTTAGTAAATGCATGAATCAGAACCTGCTAAAAATTTAAAAGCTGAAGTTAATCCCATTAAAGTACTGAATACTAAATACTCTCGCTATATTTTATTCCAATAATCTCTATTCAAATTCAGAACTTGGGGAATGCAGCAGATTAAAACTCTATTTTGGTAGCCAACATTTTACAGCATGTATTTTATCTGCTGTTTTATCGATACCAATACAAGTCCCATATCATCAACGGTCACAAAACCCTTCTGAAAGAATCTGTCAACCTTGTGAGCTGTCATTACTTAAGTATGGCCATCCTCGATTAGATAAAAAAATATCCCAGCTAATAACGGAAAAACAAAGATATGAATTGAGATCATGAGCCACTCCTTTATTCTACTTTATATTAAAAAAAATATTTTGTACTTAATATAAATCCTATTGACCCAATAAAACCACATACTGGGTAAGTAAAAAAGTATGTACTAAATATAATAATAGTTTTATGGATGGTTGTGGTGGTAGTAGTATCAATAGTAGTAGATGTACAAGCAGCAGTACAAATAAATCAGTACTAGAATTAATGGAGACTCAACTAATATGATCTGTATTATATTACCAGCAATTAATAAAATGAAATAAAAGGATTTATAAATACCAAATGAATCAGACCTGTTTAAAACTGAAACCACCATAAGAGTCTGACTTTTAAGTGTCTCTTCTCAAACAAATATACATCCTAATGACCAATAAATATAATTATACATTGGTAACATTATTCTGTATGAAATTTGCTACCATGGTCACCGTAAGTCTGATTGACACCACTGGCTATACACCATATACCACTGGCTATATACCATAAGTCTGATTGGCACCACTGCCTATACACCATAAGTCTCATTGGCACCACTGACTATACACCATAAGTCTGATTGGCACCACTGCCTATACATCATAAGTCTGATTGGCACCACTGGCTATACACCATAAATCTGATTTTCACAAATACACACAATATATGGTGCCACTAGCTATACAATATCAAGCATTTAGAGGAAAAAACCCATGTTGATAGGACATTCTGTTAATAAGTAGTGATAACAAGATCGACAAGGAAATGATCATCACTGCAGCCATGTGAGATGTCAAATTGGCACCATTTTTACTATTAACCAAGGAGACATCATAAGAAGTCATTAATTGAAACCACAATGCTGCTTCAACCATTCATTCAAAATTCATTCAAAATGGCCAAAAGCGAGTTTGAAGATGCTGCAATGCACCTTGTACATGCGAACCTCCCAACTGAGTGCACAATTCTTCAAGTATCAGCATGCCTTCTGTCGCTCACATCAATATTTTAAAACTTTCATCTCCAATTTTAAAAAAAGATAATTGTCATAGTTTTAAAGTGAGTGATGAAAAGCCATACAGACTGAGAATCCCTGCTATAATTTGCTTTCTTCTAGCACAATGATAATCCCTGCTATAAATTTCTTCTAGCATAATGGGAATCCCTGCTATAATTTGCTTTCTTATAATATAATGAGAATCCCTGGTATAATTTGCTTTCTTCTAACATAATGGGAATCCCTGATATAATTTGCTTTGTTATGACATAATGAGAATCCCTGCTATAATTTGCTTTCTTCTAACATAATGGGAATCCCTGGTATAATTTGCTTTCTTCTAGCATAATGGGAATCCCTGATATAATTTGCTTTGTTATGACATAATGACATTCCTGCTATAATTTGCTTTCTTCTAACATAATGGGAATCCCTGGTATAATTTGCTTTCTTCAAGCATAATGGGAATCCCTGATATAATTTGCTTTGTTATGACATAATGAGAATCCCTGCTACAATTTGCTTTCTTCTAACATTGCTTTCTTCTAACATAATGGGAATCCCTGATATTATTTGCTTTGTTATGACATAATGAGAATCCCTGCTATAATTTGCTTTGTTATGACATAATGGGAATTCCTAATATAATTTGCTTTGTTCTAGCATAATGGGAATCCCTGCTATCATTTGCCTTGTTATAACATAATGGGAATCCCTGCAATCATATTGTCACATAGGATTTACTGGTCTTAGATGTCCCTTATTCCCTGATACTACTCAAAATATAACCCAAACTGACAAACTAATATATAAAAATTAAGTTTCAAAAACCTATAGCTTTATAGATTCAAATTACTGTTCTTACACAGCAATGATTAAATTGTATCGAGTAAGGGGCTACCTTGTTCTCAACTGTTTTATAATTGGAGGTAGTAAGATTATTGCTGTATGCTTGACTGTCTTTATGTTTGACTGATTTTATGTTTGAATGTCTTTATGTTTGACTGGTTTTATGTTTGACTGTCTTTATGTTTGACTGGGTTTATGTTTGACTGGCTTTATGTTTGACTGGTTTTATATTTGACTGGTTTTATATTTGACTGGCTTTATGTTTGACTGGTTTTATATTTGACTGGTTTTATATTTGACTGGCTTTATGTTTATTCCACCCTCTACTATGACCCTCATATATGCATTTATTTGATGTTTTTATCATTTTCACTATACAGCATAACCTGTCTTGAAAGACCACCATTTCTGCCATTAAAGTATGGTCTCTCATAACAGGTCACAATGCTATATAATCATTAATTTTGTGCATTAAAATATTTTCTTTCAAGACAGGTGGTCTCATAAAGCAGTGGTCTTTCAAGACAGGTTTCACTGTACTACAGTTCAGTATAAAGCAAAGTCAGCAGTCATGAACCCAAAATAACACACTGTAGTAGTGTGTATTGGACAAAGTGCTCAACAATTCAGTGTATGACAAACTGATATAAATTTATATACAGATGGACGTTGAAGTGTCTTGCACCAACTTTGTGCATTTTGGTTTTTTATACATAAAGTGCTTACAGAACTGTTTAACTTCAATCATTCTGTATAATATGGTTATTGTGTTTTTAAATCTGACCATCTTCAATCTGTTGTCAACTTGCAATGAAGAATGATATTCGATCTTAATCTGTAGTGTGAATTTACTTGGTTCATTTTTTTTTATTATAGAAAATTACTTTGCCACTTCAAAATCTTAATTTTTACACTTATAATTCTCACTACACTTCAAAATCTTAATTTTTACACTTATAATTCTCATTACACTTCAAAATCTTAATTTTTACACATATAATTCTCACTACACTTCAAAATCTTAATTTTTATACTTATAATTCTCATTACACTTCAAAATCTTAATTTTTACACTTATAATTCTCACTACACTTCAAAATCTTAATTTTTACACTTATAATTCTCATTACACTTCAAAATCTTAATTTTTACACTTATAATTCTCACTACACAGAGAAATCTTACTTTTTAGGCCCACAAGTCATCATATATCACAAAATAATCTTAATATTTAGACCCAAAAGTCATCATATCACAAAATAATCTTAATTTTAAGGCGCACAAGTCATCATATCACAAAATCTTAATTTTTAGGCCCACAAGTCATCATATCACAAAATCTTAATTTTTAGGCCCACAAGTCATCATATCACAAAATCTTAATTTTTAGGCCCACAAGTCATCATATCACAAAATAATTTTAATTTTTAGGCCCACAAAATATTCAAAATATTCTTGTTTTCTTGAATCATATGTTAAGAAGTAGCTAAGCTGTCAGTTGTTTCTTGCATCACTTGTCACATGAGAACTGTATGAATATAAGCATCTACAAGCAAAGACCAAAAGTACATGTGGCCAGACTATCAGCTGATACTACTAACTCCCTTTGATGGAGAGAAATAGAAAAAAACAATGCAGTCAATACTTCTTATATCAGTACAAAAACGAACACTCTGAATCTCAATCATAAAATACAATCACAATACATTGCCAAAATATTTCTTAACACAAGGATGTTACACCTGGTAAAAATGTAGAGAAGGATATCACCAAAACACAGTATAAAAGACATATGAAGAGAAAGCACAATCTTGTTTTTTTAAAAATGAAAAGTATGTTCTTGGCTTTAACAAAACATTTTGGCACAATAAAAGTTCCCAAGAAAAACTAAGAACACAGATCAGGAAGATTTCAGCTGTGAATGTGGTGCAAATATAACTGTTCCAATAGATATTGCTGATGAAAATCATTCAAGGGTCTACTTGACATACACTTCAATCTCATACAGATGTAAAACTAGAGTGACATTTGATCCAGATAGTAGTAGTTATACTTGGCTGCTGTAAAGATTGATAAGATTTATTTTTCATTATTATATCCAGTTTTACTTGCATCTGCTTGCTTGAAATTATTCCCAAAAATGATCCATGGTATTGCTGTTAAATAAACTAATGACATTGAAAGAAATGCAGAGATGACAGAAGTTTTCATGGGCATGCGATCATATGCTTTTCTATGAAGTAATGATGCTTGTAATTACAAAGTGGGTCTAAGTCTTTAAGTCCTAGATATACAGTAATGATGTTACATGCTTAGCTACATACAGTAATGATGTTACATGCTTAGCTACATACAGTAATGATGTTACATGCTTAGCTACATACAGTAATGATGTTACATGCTTAGCTACATACAGTAATGATGTTACATGCTTAGCTACATACAGTAATGATGTTACATGCTTAGCTACATACAGTAATGATGTTACATGCTTAGCTACATACAGTAATGATGTTACATGCTTAGCTACATACAGACAGTTGTGATGATTTTATTAAGCTCTTGAATTTATGTCCTTGTTTACTTATACAGGTACAGATAGCTCACCTGTTCATAACAACTTGGTTAAACAAAATACCTCCAATGTAAACATTTGTATTAATATCCATAAATTTAAGTAAGAATTTATTCCTGCATAATTGAAAGAGTTCCACTCAAAACACAGGCTGTATATATTCACATAAAAGTTGAGTTGAAGTGATAACTACACAGATCCAGAACAAAAAATTGTATTATGCACTGATAGATCTGGGTCTATGCAGTTTGTTAGGTGTAATCACCTGAACAAATAATCTAGACCCTGCTCTACTGGAGCATTATGTAACAGCCTATCAGGGTTTATGTTCTCTGATATGCTGGGCTCAACTTGTAGGATAATAATATGTATGTTTGAAGTAACATTCATTTCCAATGTTTTATTGATTCAAATTTATAATACACACACCATGTTTGATCATAAATCATGCAGCCACAAATGAAGTCCTTATCAAAACAGTCATAAAAAACAAATCTAGCCCTAAGTTTTTGGCCTTTGTGTCAATTGGTTTTCTCCAACTAATGGAAATTTCACACAAATGAAACATTTTAGTCACAAGGTACAATTCTGAGATTTAAATTCTCTTATGTTCGAGATAAACCAGTATTTAAGTATAAAAAAAACAACTAATTTAAGTTGATTAAAGTTTTGTTTTCTGTTTCAATAAGTGTACTTTAGTTCATAGGATTGGTCAAGATATCAAGATAGGTAAAGAAAAGATGGCTGATTGACTGAATGGTTGATTTGGAATGGCACTTTGAGCATTTTAAATGGCATTTTATCATGCCTTAGGAATGCTGACCTGGCTATATCATGCCTTAGGAATGCTGACCTGGCTATATCATGCCTTAGGAATGCTGACCTGGCTTGTTCTGGGAGGATATCTAACCTGTAACCCAGGGATACGAGTCTAATACTCTATCAAATATGCTTCCATGGCTTCCAAAAATGGAAAAGGTGGGTATCTAACCTGTAACCCATGGATATAAGTCAAATACTCTATCAAATACACTTCCAAGGCTTCTGAAAATGGCAAAGGTTTTGTTTGCTGTCAGATATGTAACTTAGGGAAGAAAAAATGTTTAGTTTTAATCCTTATAAATTCATACTGATAAGAACTGAAAAACTGCATGAACTCATCAACCAACAAAAACCTAACAAATCTTGTCTTTTGTTTCAGAAAATGTACTTTCATATTACTAAATACTTTGATATTTTGAAAAATAACTTCTCTTGAATGTAAAAAGAGGATTTTCTTCAAATCTAAGGCAAACCGGTCTGAACCGCACACAGACAGGTGAAACTGTGCAAAGGTAGGATAAGGTGGGCATTTAGTAGCATAGTATAGCATTGGATTCGTAAGCCTAGGGTCCTGGGTACAATATTGGTCCACGCAAGCCATGGCCTTAGTGTGTGGTCAGTAATGTCACTTAGCTTTCATTTCCTTGGCATAATGTGTTACAAGTGCCAATAAGACAAAGACAACAAAAATGGATCAAGGAATTTTATCAGTTTTAGGGAAATTAGTCATCCTGTACCTTTCCAGCTTATAATAGATGAAGTAAATAAAGCAATTGAAATGTCTTCATTATTTTTTCCAGCAAGTTAGGCGAGATACATTATTTCAATTGCCAGCTACAACAAGGCTATTATAGTCCATTAAAACAATTAAAGAACTAAATTTGTCAACCAGACCCCATAGCATTGCAGTTCACTGTGATGATAAATTACATGGTACCATTATGGTAACCTTCAGATTTAAGTGGAAAAACATGAGAACATAACATAAATCTTAACAATACATAAATTTCCCCTTTGAAGATATACAGAGAAAGATACCATCTTGGGACAATAAAAGGAAAAAGTGACCCCTTTTTGGTTTCTCTAAATGGCATTTTTAACAATTTATTGGCTATATAACACATTATTGGCTATTTCCTGTCCACTAAATATGTTAGGACAAACAAATCAAAACCCAAATACATAAATGTAGTTACTTACATGAAGTTTACCAATCTGTATATATCATTTATTTGCATTGAAAGGATCCAACCGGTCTTTTCCATGTATCTCTAAGTTATTGGCTTATTTGTTATTTCATGAGATTTTATGCAGACCTTGTACATATAAGCCTTTTTCATGTATTTCTAAGCTACTGGCTTACTTGTTATTTTATGCGATTTAATGCAGAACTTGTGTTCATGCTATTTCTTTCCTGAACACCTGGGGCCATACTGATCAACATTCTCTTGTTCTTAAGGGTAAAGAGTTACTATAAGCTGCCATATTTATCTACCCTTGTGATTGATGATGAATCTATACTAATACGATTAACTAAGATTGACTATGGTTGGATGTTAGATTTGATGAGAATGCATAGATGCATTCTAAGGTCTCTGAATTAGAAAATGGCTTGACTCCTAATCTGTGAGAATACTACGATATGGTATTATCAGTAAATAACTAAAGCTTGTCTTATTTATTTAGACTTTTCTTGTAGTCTGTCAGCTAGATCATTTATAATTCATATCTGTTAATCAAAAGTTTCACTATTTTATATAATGCTAGTTTATCCATCCTGCTGGCGTGTGACTCATGTGTACTGTTTTGAATTGTCTCTGAGAATTCACATCAATGAGAATTACATGAAACAAAAATGCTTTGCCTTTCAGAAAAAAAGTCCCAGAGACTCAAATCAATGAGAATTACCAGTACAGGAAACAAAAATGCTTTGCCTTTCAGAAAAAAAGTCCCAGAGACTCAAATCAATGAGAATTACCAGTACAGGAAACAAAAATACTTTGCCTTTCAGACATTACATGTCCTCAGAAGTCCAATTGAAGATTTCTAATCTTTCACAGCATAATTTGGAAATTAAATATATAAGTACTAGATTACATGCTTGGATAAAATAGTTCCCTATTTAGAATGTTCAACTTCAATTTCTCAAGCTAAATTTCTATTTATTTGTAACCAAAGGCTAATATTTACTTTTTGTTATTATTAAAACATCAATAACTAGTACATAATGAATTTAAACTGGGTTACATATTTCCAACTGAATCTTCAGAAAGAAGATGCTTCAACCATTAAACTAGTTTGATCACTTTAGTAAGATCAACATACAAAGATTAAACCCTCTCCACCCTGCCAACTTAATATTTATAAATAGATTCATTTTGAGCATCACAATCAGAAATATGTATATCGTAAGCAAACATATTTTGTCAAATAAACGATGATCTGGATATAATATTTCTAAGTAATAATATCTTAAAAACTCCATTTCTGTGAACTGTTATTAACAATCTATACTGTATTTTCTTTTTCAAGGCAATGATGTTTCCTTTTAAATTTCATATTTAAAGCAAGTAAGGGTATAGTATGTGTCTGAACAAGGACAAACTGGAACAAGGTCACAGGGATCACAATTCAGCTGATGGTGAAAACTGTATACCATATTCAAGATACTAAGTGTAATAATTCAAACTGTATACCATATTCTAACTACTGAGTATTATAATCATAACTGCATAACATATTCAAGTTACAGCGTTATGATCCAAACAGAATAACATATTCAAGCTACAGTGTTATATTCAAAACTATATAACATATTCAAGCTGCAGTGTTATATTCAAAACTATATAACATATTCAAGCTACAGTGTAATATTCAAAACTATATAACATATTCAAGCTGCAGTGTTATAATTCAAACTATATAACATATTCAAGCTACAGTGTTATATTCAAAACTAAATAGCATATTCAAGCTACAGTCTGTGTTATAATTCAAACTGTACAGAATTTTCAAGAGACAGTGTTCTGATCAAAACTGATGCATGGAATATTTTTTTTCCGCATTTCTCAGAATTGAAGCTTTGCAAGTAAATGTATGATTTGTTAAAGGCTTTCCATGTTGATCAGGGAATAAATGAACAGAAAAACATAATGTATTTTTTAAAAACTCATATTCATATTAAAAACATTCACATATGTATTAAAAAGGAGGTATCATATTAAATAGAAATTGAATGACTTTAACTTTTCAACTTAAAAAATTACAGTAATTTTAGTGATGACTTTAGATTGAAATGATAACAATTACGGTAATTTTAATGATGACTTTAGCTTGAAATGATAATAATTACAGTAATTTTAATGATGACTTTAGATTGAAATGATAACAATTACGGTAATTTTAATGATGACTTTAGCTTGAAATGATAATAATTACAGTAATTTAATGATGACTTTAGATTGAAATGATAACAATTACAGAATTTTTTGTATTGTTAAATTTAGCTTGCAACAATAACAATTACAGTAATGTTTAAAGATGTCTTTAGCTTGCAACTATACAATTACAATAATTTTTGAAGATGACTTTAGCATGAAAACTACAATTACAGTATTTTTTGAAGATGTCTTTAGCTTGCAACTATACAATTAAAGTAATTATTAAAGATGACTTTAGCATGAAAACTACAATTACAGTAATTTTAAAGATGACTTTAGCATAAAAAAACTACAATTATAGTAATTTTTAAAGATGACTTTAGCATGAAAATTAAAAGTAATTTTTAAAGATGACTTTAGCATAAAAACTATAATTACATTAATGTTTAAAGATGTATTTAACTTGTAACTATACAATTAAAGTAATTTTTAAAGATGACTTTAGCATGGAAACTACATTATAGAAATTTTGTTTAAAGATGACTCTAGCATTAAAACTACAATTATGGTAATTTTAATGATGACTAGCATGAAAACTACAATTAAAGTAATTTTTAAAGATGACTTTAGCATGAAAACTACAATTACAGTAATTTTATAGATGACTTTAGCATTAAAAAACTACAATTACAGTAATTTTATAGACAACTTTAGCATGAAAACTACAATTACAGTAATTTTATAGATGACTTTAGCATTAAAAAACTACAATTACAGTAAAAAAAATTTAAGATGCATGAAAACTGCAATTACAGTAATTTTATAGATGACTTTAGCATTAAAAAACTACAATTACAGTAATTTTTTTTAAGATGCATGAAAACTGCAATTACAGTAATTTTATAGATGACTTTAGCATTAAAAAACTACAATTACAGTAATTTTTTTAAGATGCATGAAAACTGCAATTACAGTAATTTTTTAGATGACTTTAGCATTAAAAAACTACAATTACAGTAATTTTTTTAAGATGCATGAAAACTGCAATTACAGTAATTTTATAGATGACTTTAGCATTAAAAAACTACAATTACAGTAATTTTATAGATGACTTTAGCATTAAAAAACTACAATTACAGTAATTTTATAGATGACTTTAGCATTAAAAAACTACAATTACAGTAATTTTATAGATGTCTTTAGCATTAAAAAACAACAATTACAGTCATTTGTAGAGATGTTTTTATCTTGCTAACAATACCCGTTAAATTAATGGATATAACAAGCATAATATCCGTTTTCTCAGTGGCATTGGTTTGTTTAACAGCCGGAAGTCTGCTATCATCAAACACTTCAAACATCACTTGTATTTATCTGATGATAAACCAACCCAGACTTTTTCAAAATTATTGCAAAATATTTACTTAAGATATTTGATCAAAAGCACAATCCCCCTATATTCTGGATAAGGCTCCCCCTTCAATGTTATCATGGGATTAATACAGTACATACATGTACATTCAGCCTGTTCATTGCCTTTTTTTTAATATGCAAGAACCAGGGTCCCCATTAACCAAATAGAAACTGTTTAAAGGGTAAAAAATATACTATATGTATGAAAAAAATTCAGTACAGAGTTATCTTACATATCTATGCATTGCTATGCATGTGAGCTAAACTGAAATGTTTCCTACGATTTAAATCCCTGCACATGGACAGGCATTAAATGTTGCCAAATGCATTGTATATGAAGTCTACCAGTAACTGACAAAGTAAACAAGCATGCATTCTATGTGACCACTTAATGGAGACTTTTAAATAACCCATAACTTGTTTGTTTGATTAGGATTTTTTAAGTAGCTTTAACAATTTTTCATTCATATCACTACGATGTCTGCATTGAGGCAGTTTAAAGTTTAAACCAGATCGAACAGTCCTAACACTAACCTCTTAATGCTGAGCGCCAAGCGAGGCAGCTGTAGTACCATTTTGTAAGTCATTGGAATGACTCGGCCAGGGATCAAACCCACAACCTCCCGCTACCCATAACTTGAGAAACAAAGCATCCTACAAAAAATGATATCTTCTCTCCCTCTTCTAATGTGATGAATTTTTATATTGAAACTTGCATCACTTTGTGCATTCAATTTAGTTCTGACCATGTCAGCATTATAGTTTGAAATAAGCCATTCAGTCTCTGATGAGTGCAAAGATGAAAACAAAAGGCATTTTCATTACTGAATCAAACCCCATATTGTACATTTGAGTGCAAAGATGAACACAAAAGACATCTGCATTACCTTCAAACCCCATATTGTACTATTGAGTGCATTAAATTAAGAACATATTCTGCCAACCAAGAGATTTATTTTAAAAACTTGTATATTTTTATTTGATGTGAGTTGGTTGTGATTATATGAGTGTTTTGCACTTAAGTGTATGAGTGTGTTAATGATATCAGAAAATGCTAAATCTAACAACTATATTTTATTTGTAAGTGATTTAAATGTATTAATTAAAGAAACTGGACTAATAATTTTCTTTTATTCATATTTTTCTGGTCATTTTCTTAAGGCATAGAATTATGAAAATATAGCTTATTCCCAATTCAATGACATGGCTTTTTGATGGACACAACCACTGACCCCTTGTGGGACAACAAAACACATTTCCGTCTCATCCCCTTGTCCCAGTGCTTTCGGTAATGTATTTAGTCATCCTTGTGTGATATTACATGTGTAATATTATGAAGAGTGTTCCATTTTAATTCATGCCATCAGCCAATGCAATTTATTATAATAAAATGTGTTTTGCAGGTAATAAAAAGAATTGTTCACATTGAAAGTTATTATATTTGTTGAATATTTTACATTTTTTACTTGCTCACAAATGCCAACCTTACCAACATTTACCAACGATTTTAAAGGTTTACCAAGGATTGCCAGATTTGCCAAGTTTACTAAGGATTTCATCAGGAAGTTATTGTAGGTCATTTAAGGCGCAAACAGTCAGAATTCAATAGACTTTAGTAAAATTTTATTAGTATGTAACAGCAAAGAATACTGAATCTAAATTGAGTAAATGTGCCTGCATGTCAAAATGCACTTTAGTGAAAATTCTATGTTGACATGACCATGTAAGTAGGTGGATAAGTAATAGCAAGATTTTCAAGATGGCTACCATGGTGGCCATATTGAACATCAGATTGGCACTGTTTTCATTCAAGACCAACTGGACATTATACAAAGTTAAAACTCCATTTTGATATGACCCTTCAATCAGAAGTTATAACAATATTTACAAGATGGCCACAGGCAGACATATTAGATTCTGAGCTGCACCATTTTCAACAAGACTGTAGGATGAATGTGTGTATAAAGACTCATAGCAATCCAAGTAATTTCAGATGAGTAATGATAAAGAGAGACAATGGACAAAGACCATCCCATAGATTCTCCTCATGTATGACCAGTAGAGCAAAAATAATTAATAAAACAGTCTTACCACAACAAGACAACTTTTTAATTATTCACCTTGAAATCTACTTGATTTTTTAAATTAAAATTATGAAATACTAATGGGGGGTGGGGGTGCACAAATATGAAAAACTTACAACAAACACAAGGGGTCACCTAATAGGCCTGTTCTTTTCTCATAGTCAGAGGTCTGGAGGTGTCCACACAAATAAACATATTCATCATTGACTGCTGACTCATGTATTGGAATTAAATGGTACATCAGCACATGACAGACTATTTAGTGCTTAGACAATGTGAGTAAATAGTCTTGCTCAGAGGCACACCACAACAGCTTGCCTGTTTTCTCCCAGAAATCAGGGTTTATGTTGAATGCTTTCAATGCAGCTTTCAGAATGTCTTTGAAGCATTTCGTATGATCTCCATGGGATCCCTGTCCTTGCTGTAGTCTCTTATGCAGCCAGTAGTCTGGCATGTGTACAACATGTCCTTCCCAGCATAGCTGGCCCTGCATTAAGATGGTATGGATGCTGGGGAGACCTGCTTGGGCGAGTACCTCAGTGTCTGGAACTTTGTTCTGCCACTTGATGTTGAGTATTTTCCTGAGACTTGTGATGTGAAAGTGGTTCAGCTTCCTGCGTGGTGTTGGTACACCATCCATGTTTTGAATGTGTAAAGTAGTGTGGGGAGAATGACTGCCCTGTAAACTTTTAGTTTGGTCTGGATGCTGATGCCTCTTCTATTCCAGACATTGGCATGCAATCTGCCGAAAGTTGCGCTGCAAAGGTTCACCTCATTGTCATTAGTGATGCTCTGTGAAATACTAACTACTGATTCTAAGGTCTGCATTCTAACTACTGATCGCAAGGCTGGCATGATAATCATTGACTGTAAGGCTTGAATGCAAATCACACACTGTAAATCCAGCATGCTAACCATTGATTGTAAGGCCTGCATGAAAACCACTGCTTGCAAGGCCTGCATGCTAACCACAGCTTGTAAGGTCTGCATGATAATCACAGCTTGTAAGGCCTGCATGATAACCATTGATTGTAAGGCCTGCATGATAACCATAGATTGTAAGACCTGCATTATAACAACTGATTGAAAAGCCTACATGATAACCACTGATTGTAAGGCCTGCATGATAACCACTGACTGTAAACTGAATATTAAACAGTGATTACAAGGCTGACATATCAATCACTGATTCTAAAGCTGGTATACTAACCACTGATTCAACTGCTCCAGTTATCTAGTGGTTAGAGCATCTGCCAGATGTGGGATATCATGGGTTCGATCCTTGGCCAAGTCATACCAATGACTTAACAAAATGGTACTAACATCTGCCTCATTTGGCACTCAGCATTAAGATGTTAGAGTTAGGACTGGTTGGCCTGGTGTCAGTGAGTGAGACATCATGCTACATGTAGCATGATGCCCTAGTGCTAGGCATCACTAAAAACTACCACACTGCGTACATCATAATGATATGACTAATAAATTATTAACGCTACTTTAATATTCTAAATAACACACACACACACACACACACACACACACACACACACACACACACACACACACACACACACACACGTACCATTGATTCTAAGGCTTACATGCTAATCTCTGATTTTAACACTGGTATATTAAAACATTGATTATATAGCAGCATGCTATCAAATGAGTCACAACAGGTGTTTAATACTACCGTAGTTATACTAATGTCAATTCATACAAACCCTACAAAGATGTATCATGCACTATCCCTTACACAAACATACACCAAACCATGCAAGGTATATCACACAATATCCCTTGCACTAACATACACCAAACCTTGCAAAGTATATCACACAATATCCCTTACACAAACATACACCAAACCATGCAAAGTATATCACACAATATCCCGTACACTAACATACACCAAACCATGCAAAGTATATCACACAATATCCCTTACACTAACATACACCAAACCTTGCAAAGTATATCACACAATATCCCTTAAGCTAACATACACCAAACCATGCAAAGTATATCACACAATATCCTTTACACTAATATACACCAAACCTTGCAAAGTATATCACACAATATCCCTTACACTAACATACACCAAACCTTGCAAAGTATATCACACAATATCTCTTACACTAACATAAACCAAACCTTTCAAAAGCATATCACACAATATCTCTTACACTAACATACACCAAACTTTGCAAAGTATATCACACAATATCTCTTACACTAACATACACCAAACCTTTTAAAAGCATATCACACAATATCTCTTGCACTAACATACACCAAACCTTGCAAAGTATATCACACAATATCCTTTACACTAACATACACCAAACCTTGCAAAGTATATCACACAATATCCCCTACACTAACATACACCAAACCTTGCAAAGTATATCACACAATATCCCTTTCATTAACATACACCAAACCTTGCAAAGTATATCACACAATATCCCTTACACTAACATACACCAAACCTTGCAAAGTATATCACACAATATCCCTTACACTAACATACACCAAACCTCGCAAAGTATATCACACAATATCCCTTAAACTAACATACACCAAACCTTGCAAAGTATATCACACAATATCCCTTACACTAACATACACCAAACCTTGCAAAGTATATCACACAATATCCCTTACACTAACATACACCAAACCATGCAAAGTATATCACACAATATCCCTTACACTAACATACACCAAACCTTGCAAAGTATATCACACAATATCCCTTACACTAACATACACCAAACCTTGCAAAGTATATCACACAATATCCCTTACACTAACATACACCAAACCTTGCAAAGTATATCACACAATATCCCTTACACTAACATACACCAAACCTTGCAAAGTATATCACACAATATCCCTTACACTAATGGGCTACTACAAATACCCTTCATATTAATGTTTTAAACAATATTCCCAATACTAACAGGCACCAATCCCTGCAAAGGTACATCAAACATTTAACCCCTAAAGCAATTGGCTAACATCCTACAAAGGTACATCAAACATTTAACCCCTAAAGCAATTGGCTAACATCCTGCAAAGGTACATCATACATTTAACCCCTAAAGCAATTGGCTAACATCCTGCAAAGGTACATCATACATTTAACCCCTAAAGCAATGGGCTAACATCCTGCAAAGGTACATCATACAATAACCTAAAATTTGTGCAAATTTAATAAGAAACAATAGGACATATAACATATCAGCAGGATAAAACAAGGCCATACACTTTGAAGAGTTGAACCACTACAAATTCCACAATTCTGATACCAATACACGATCCAACACAATAGGTACAAATACACATTCCAAAATACTGGTACCAATACATAATCCAACACACTAGGTACCAATACACAATCCAAAATACTGCTACCAATACACAATCCAAAATACTGATACCAATAACATAATACAACACACTAGGTACCAATACACAATCCAAAATACTGCTACCAATACACAATCAAAAATACTGATACCAGTACACAATCCAAAATCATGGTATCAATACAGAATCCAAAATACTGGTACCAATACACAATCCAAAATACTGATACCAATACACAATCCAGCTCACTAGATACTAATATTAATCCAAGATACTGGTGTATCCATAACTAGCCTTGATCGATGATAATTGCTGAATATAAACTTCTCCACTCACATCAAAGTATTTGGTAAATAAGTACATGTAATTTTAACCTTCAGGTAACACCAATTAAAAAACATTGCAATCATGACTCAGAAATGACATCTTAAATTCCTATGTATGCAATTAAGATAATTATGACATCTTAAATTCCTATATATGCAATTAAGATAATTATGACATCTTAAATTCCTATATATGCAATTAAGATAATTATGACATCTTAAATTCCTATGCATGCAATTATGATAATTATGACATCTTAAATTCCTGTGTATGCAATTAAGATAATTACGACATCTTAAATTCCTATGTATGCAATTAAGATAATTATGACATCCTAAATTCCTATGTGTGCAATTAAAATAAATACAACATCTTAAATTCCTACGTAAGCAATTAAGATAATTATGACATCTTAAATTCCTATTTATGCAATTAAGATAATTATGACATCTTAATTCCTATATATGCAATTAAGATAATTATGACATCTTAAATTCCTATGCATGCAATTAAGATAATTATGACATCTTAAATTCCTGTGTATGCAATTAAGATAATTACAACATCCTAAATTCCTGTGTATGCAATTAAGATAATTACAACATCTTAAATTCCTATGTATGCAATTAAGATAATTATGACAACCTAAATTCCTATGTGTGCAATTAAGATAAATACAACATCTTAAATTTCTACGTATGCAGTTAAGATAAATATGACATCTTAAATTCCAATGTATGCAATTAAGATATTTATGACATCTTAAATTCGTATGTATGCGATTAAGATAATTACATCTTAAATTCTGATGTATGCAATTCAGATAATTACATCTTAAATTCCTATGTATGCAATTAAGATAATTACGACGTCTTAAATTCCTATGTATGCAATTAAGATAATTATGACGTCTTAAATTCCTATGTATGCAATTGAGATAATTATGACATCTTAAATTCCTATGTATGCAATTAAGATAATTATGACGTCTTAAATTCCTATGTATGCAATTGAGATAAGTATGACATCCTAAATTCCTATGTATGCAATTGAGATAAATATGACACCCTAAATTCCTATGTATGCAATTATGATTGCTAAATTAATAAAATCTTGATAATCATTTCCATATTTAAATAGAAATATCACATCTGTTTGCAATTTACTACACAGTGTAAAGTAGAAGATGGAAAGGTACTTTTTCATGGTTTCTTAGCATACCTAGTAACATTTAACACACTGTAAAAATTAGCATAAAGTCACCAATCAATGTTAAGATTTTAAAGAAATCTTTAAAATTCAGCGTGAACTACTTACGTTATTATTTAACGCATCATACATATGTAAGTAAATTTCTCAGCATTTACGTTTAAGTTTCAAAAAATGGCTTTTCTATGCTAACTTAGAATGGTATTTTCTCTAAACTTTATGCAGAGCATAATTCACTCAGCTATTTGTGAAAAGTAAATATATAAAATTTGTTGTACTCAGGTTTCATCCGCTACAGAGGTATATGTGTTTCTTGAAGCAATCCAGTATTTTTTACTCTGAATTATCTTTCAACCAGTTGTTAATTATCCGTGCATAAAACAGCTGCAACTCAATGAATCAGTTCCGTATTACACATATTTCCATATCAGCTTATCAACATAATCTGTATGAATTAAACAAAAATAAATTTGCATATAAACAGATCAATCATGATTCTATAAGTTTTTCTTCCAATTCCTCTAAAATGTGTCACTTAATTCCATACGAATATATATTCCAAATGCTACACCCACTATACTGGGTAAAGAACACAAGATTACATTTGGCAAGATTGGCTAAAATGTTACAACCTTTTTATGCAACTGTCACCACCTGATTCAAATATTACAAGTTTATTTAGCTTACACCCCTAGTCACATTTACATATGGTTGAATAAGATACATGATGGATTAGCAATGAGCCAGGTGTAACAAAGATATTATACTAGATGAATGGTTATCTACCACAATTTTGACCAATAGCCAATTTTCAATTCAACCCGTTTATCTGTCATCAATTTGAATCAGGCAATTGAAAGGAAGGCAGCAAGAGAGCTACATTTCAATGCTGGGTCCGATACCATATTACCACACTATATACATCTGTGAGCTACATTTAAACTGTGTCTGATAGTATTACCACACTATATACATCTGTGAGCTACATTTAAACACTGTGTCTGATAGTATTACCACACTATATACATCTGTGAGCTACATTTAAACACTGTCTGATACCATATTATCATACTATACAACTGTGGTAATGTAAACTGTCCTGCATACACTGTGGGGCAAAAGTTACACATCTGACCTAGGGGCCCCGCATGGTCTAAAGTGCTCTCCGTTACGGATCAATGCCATCTCACCTCTGTCTGCATGGGTTCGAGTCTCAGATTTGGCCAATGTGGGTATGTGAGAAAGCTTGCCAGTAGCTTCTCGTGGGTCAGTGGTTCTTTCCGGGGTTTTTCACAGGTTCTTCCTCCACCACTAATACTGGCCGCCATGTATATCCTATATTGTGCTGAAAAACGGCGTTAAACTCTACAATAACAGCAACAACAACAACAAATACACATCTGACCCATTCTCACAGATTACATGATCAACTGATGTTCATGCATTTATATATATATGCCTTGCTGAAAATGAAAACATGCAATAACTGACAAATTCAGGCTTGCCAACATTAACACAAAATACAGTGAATCTTTTCTCAGTCCAAGATAAAAGACCAAAGTACTAGCATTTCATATGTTAGACTGTAAGCTTGGTATACTACAGATCAAGAGACCCAAGGTGACAGCACTCTGTTGCTGACATCATTGTAAGTCCCACATGCAAGAGAAGATATTGGACAGGTAATCAATGTCATCTGATTTATTACCATCTATCATGTACCATAAACAGCTCTGTATAATACAGTTTAAAGGAAACAAAAAAAAATGAAAAAAAAACATTTTTTGACTCTTTTGAAATGTCTTTTAAACTTTTGTAAACTTTTCAGTCTTCATTTTGTTTTAGCTTTACTGCTCTCGTCCTTAACACTGTCAATATCAGTACAATTGTACAGTTTTACGGGCATTAATTCAAAAACTGAAGTTTTACCAAATTTAATATTACATACCCTTTTTGATTCAATCAGTGTGATGTGCATTTGAAACTGTTCATACAGCTTAAAAGTTTTTTTTTTCTAAAATATGATCAGTTTTGGTAATGCAAGGGATTTGCTTATGTGGTGTCAAGCATGTGAAAGTATCTCAGCAAAAAATACCATCTGCTGTAAAACTTTCAGCTTCCATGTTTTTAGTATGCTACAAAACTGTTCAATTAATATGACTTCAAAAACTTAACACAAATCTTAAGAATTTAGACAACAGTGCCATGCAGAAATAGTTATGTGTATGACATCCTAGGGATATGTGTCACATACTAGAGACATGTATGACCCACTAGCAATTTGTATGACCTCCTAGCAATATGCATGACCTCCTAGCAATATGCATGACCTCCTAGCAATATGCATGACCTTCTAGGGTTATGTGTCACCTACTAGAGACATGTATGATCTCCTAGCAATATGAATGACCTCCTAGCAATATGCATGACCTCCTAATGATATGTATGACCTCCTAGTGATATGTATAACCTCTTTGGGATATGTGTGACCTAATAGTAATACATATGACCTCTTAACAATATGTATGACCTCCTAGTGATATGCATGACCTCCTAACAAAATGCATGACCTCCTAGCAATATGTATGACCTCCTAGCATTATGTGTTACCTACTAGAGATATGTATGATCTCCTAGCAATATGTATGACGTTTAGCAATATGTATGACCTCCTAGTGATATGCATAACCTCCTAGTGATATGCATGACCTCCCAGCGATATGTGTGAACTCCTAGCAAGATGTATGACCTCTTAGCAATATGTGTGACCTCCTAGAAATATGTATGACCTCCTAGCTATATGCATGACCTCCTAGCAATATGTATGACCTCCTTGGGATATGTGTGACCTAATAGTGATATTTATGATCTAGCAATATGTATGACCTCTTAGCACTATGTATGACCTCTTAGCACTATGTATGACCTCCTAGCAATATGTATGACCTCTTAGCACTATGTATGACCTCTTTGCACTGTGTATGACCTCTTAGCACTATGTATGACCTCTTAGCAATATGTATGACCTCTTAGCAATATGTATGACCTCTTAGCACTATGTATGACCTCCTAGCAATATGTATGACCTCCCAGCAATATGTATCACCTTGTAGCAATATGTATGACCTCTTAGCACTATGTATGACCTCCTAGCAATATGCATGACCTCTTAGCACTATGTATGACCTCTTAGCTCTATGTATGACCTCCTAGCATTATGCATGAACTCCTAGCAATATGTGTCACCTACTAGAGATATGTATGAACTCCTTTGGAGCTGAATATGAATTAAACAAAGATATAGACAAAGGATATATGTGTGAATTCCTTGGGATATGTGTGACCTCCTGGGATCTGTGTGACCTCCTAGTGAGCTAAAGATGATTTAAAGATATGTACATGTCCGATTCTACATTAGGTATATACAATGTATAATATTCAAATTGCTCTTAATCAGATAATCTAAATCCAGCCATGCATTTGACAGTCTAAATTACCTGCCTCTGGTTCTTAATTGGTTGAACAATATCTTATCAATACAGCTTGTCACATCATCTGGTAGAACACAAGCTTTATTTGAGATCTTATTACCTTTATCCACAATTTTATGAATTGTACAAGTTAGTTACTCAAATAATGAATCAACCATAGTAGCAGTACAACAATTCAAGTACAAATAAATGCCGTCTTAAAAATGCCATGTCATGTTCTACAATGTTCATGTATGAAGGAAACCTACCTTTAATCATACTTTGTAAACTTAATTTGGTAATAACATTTCTGCAAAATTGTTTTGAAAAATATTCAGATTGAGAAAGCTATACAGTAAATAGAGATAAGAGAATGTTCAATTAAAATATGAATACATAGTTTCTTGTGTACCCACTTTTTAAAAGGAAACCTAACTTCATGATTTTGTGATTACTTTGATTAACAAATATAAAAAATGAATTAACAAGGCTGTTTATGAATAAAATAAATACATAAAACTTATCAACTTAAATTTTTGCAAATCCACAAAATATGTCACTTCTAAAATATAAATTCATAGCAAGTATTGGTGAAGTGGGTGTCATTTTACTTTACATCACACACTCTTATCAATACACATTATTTCTGAAAAACCAAAACAAATAAAAGGAAAATGAGGTGCTGACATTTAATTAATTTTATGTCACTATTGTTACAACAATATGGTCTAAAACTAAGTAACAGAAAGAAACAAAACCATCAAGTTTAATGAAATCAATAAATAAATGTATTTTTTTTTGTAAGTGAAAATTAAAGAGAAAATCCAAGTAATATGAATTAAATAATGGTTCCTCTCAAATTATACCTGAACACAGGTGAAAATGATTCCTGAGACTGATCTTTTGGAAAGAATAATTTTGTTCACCACAACAAAAAAAAGCTAAGACACAATACAATTACAAGGATGTTGGTCATAAGTTCTCTTCCAGAACATTCTAAATTTGTAAATCAGTCTCAAACTTGAACTCGGATATCAGTAAACAACTTATTTATGAGTTACAAACTTTAAAATAAAAATCAGAATAGTCAGGTATGCCAAGTTTCTACCCTCAATTACTGATGAGGGACAAGCACACAATACAATTAAATATACATAAAAACTATCATTACAAATGTGGTAATATCAGAAGTCAGTCATAGTAAATTGGACAACTGAAAGCAACTCAAGCAAATGTATCTGGGCCAGGATCACGGCTAATTGCCCATCAATAAAAATACCAACTAATCACTGATTAACTATAAGGATTATTGAAGTTTTGAGGTTTTACATGTCTGCACTAGTGAAATCTCTATAGATTAAAGGAAAATTCGGGATCTAGATTTTTATACTGTAATCAATAAAAGCTGTCAATCAAGTATAATTAATGATACAAGAACAAGTAAATTTTTCTAATAAACCTGACTTATGAATTTTTTCCTTCAAAATTAATAACTTAAATCCAGGGATTCCAGGTTAATTAGACATCATTAGTAATTTTGTTATGTATTAAAATCACTTCTGAAAATTATTTGGGTGCCATGACCAACCATATATACTCATTTATAAGTGGAGATAGACTGCAAACAACAAAGATCCCGATCTACCATCACATAAAGTGCCTGAATATCAAGGTGTATGGTGTTTGTTCTACTGATAAGTCCTAGCAAAATGCATAGACCCAGATCTACCAGCACATTATGTGACAGCAGATCTAGTATCTTATAAGCAAATATAGACACATTTACATTGAGTGAGCCAATCATCTTGATCAATGATTCTTCCACTGATCGTTAATAAAATCTAGAAGAGTCAAGTGTTTGGGGAAAATTGGGTTTATAAATTGAGTCAAATTTATATGTTGCATGTATACAGGTTACATTAGTGTAATTAGGGCCTACTTTCTCAATTACCAGGGCCTACTTTCTCAATTACCAGGGCCTATTTTCTCAATTACCAGGGCCTACTTTCTCAATTACCAGGGCCTACTTCTCAAAAACCTCTAACATTTTCAAGTCAGGAAGTATTTTCTTTTTTAACCAAATAATAAGTACTAATTATTTTGTTCTGGGTACATCAATCCCGCTAATGCCAATGAAATTTGGTTTGGTATTTATAGCACAGCAACACAAGTAAGCTATTTAGTGCCAAGACAACTGGAATAAAGTGCCTAGCTCAAGGAAACATCACAGTAGCTGACCAGGGCTAACCTGACAGCAGCTGACTAGGGCTAACCTGACAGCAGCTGACCAGGGCTAACCTGACAGCAGCTGACCAGGGCTAACCTGAAAGCAGGATTCTAAGTTGCATCTTTTTGGTCTCAAATCCCACATGTTAATCACTGAGCCATGGCAGTCTGGCCAAACAATAAAATGATATGCTAAATGACATAAAGACCAGACCAGCCTGGAGTCTATCAGACTTGGAGCAGGATTCTGAGATTTTAGTGAACAGTCAATGAAAAAATGTGTCTCGAAAGGAAAAATACAAAATTTCATTAACAAATGTTTGATAATCTCCTGGTCAGATATTCCTGCACCTACCCATATCTTTATGTAGCCCCTCATGAAAATGAGAGAGAAAAAAAATAATATGAAAATTTTCCTCTCTCTCTCTCTCTCTCTCTCTCTCTCTCTCTCTCTCTCTCTCTCTCTCTCTCTCTCTCTCTCTCACACTTGTCACATATCTGTCTGTCTGTCTGTCTTTCTCTGTCTGTCTGTCTATCTCTCTCTCTCTCCAGGAAACACTGACCATCATCATCATGAAGCGATTTGCCAATGAATACATCAAGACCTACATTCATTACTTCTGATCTTTTCACCTTTCTCAGGTTTTTTTGCACAAATTTTAAAAGCTGACCAATTGACATAACACTGATGATATTGTTTGTACTGATGGTACTACTAGTTTTTGTTTTCCTTAAATATGTGTGATGGATTTAGTTATGCTGGGACATAGTCCCCACCCACCCACCACTCTCTATATTGTTAATAGTTGAACCACTATTACCACTAATTACATCAAGCACATAGGTTTTATAATGAAGAAAATGTTTTACCAAAGTAAATCTAAAGAAAATCAACTAAATATCTCTTATGAAAATTTGATCCATTGACAATACTCATGATTTTAGTAGCACCATTGAAAGAGAATCATATAATGTAATGGGTACAGTACTGAAACATAAAGAGGAGAACAAAGTGGGATTGATATTGCACACTTGGATAACTGATAAATAAGTTTGTGAAAGAAAATTCAAACACATTGTGGAAAGAAAAGTTTTGAGCACTTTATCACATTATCTGTTAGACCTAAAAAAAGTGTGTCTACTAAAATAATCTGGAAGGGTTAGAAATTTGTTAAACTCATTTGTTCCATTTACTGAAGATGAACTATGGCTGCATGACCCAATTTTATCCGTTTCGATCAAAATTTGTCAGTATTACATGGCAACACAATAATGTAATGTGTAATTGACCATGATTAGGAACCACCATGCAAAGATATCCATTATTAAAGCATGTTTTCTATGATAGTGATGATGTCTAAATGACCATAATTACTAACGAATATAAATTTAGTGTTCAATATTCAGAAATTCTAGATTTGTTTGTTAGTTTTCATCTTGTTTCAAATTCTGGTTTTATAGTCAGAAAATGTATTGAGTTATCAAGTTTGTTTTTTATGGTTTAACGCCATTTTTCAGCACAATATAGGCTATACATGGCGGCCAGTATTAATGGTGGAGGAAGAACCTGGAGAAACCCCGGAAAGAACCACTGACCCACGAGAAGCTACTGGCAAGCTTTCTCACATAACTACATTTGCCGAATCTTAGACTCGAACACACGCAGACAGAGGTGAGATGGCAGTGGTCCGTAACGGGCAGCGCTTTAGACCACTCGGCCACTCGGGGCCCCCTTAGTTATCAAGCTGAAAATCCATATATGTGGGTTAATGATAGTACATGTAATATTAATCTCAAAAAGGTTCAGGAGAAAAGCATATATGGTTACTGTTCTTTATTTTTTAATAAAATCGAATAGAAGTCTAAAATTACAGTGTGACTAATATCATTTAACATTTATTAAATACACATGATAACATACAAACTACTAGTTAAGGCATTTTAATATAGAAATACCATTGTACAGTGTTAGTGACCTTTAAGCTTGGTTGAAAAATGAGGTTACTATTATAATTGTGTGGACACCTGCCAGACCTCTGCCATGTTAACCTAGCAGGCATAATGTTGTGTCCCACTTTCTGAATGTTCCCTTACCTTTATATGTAAAATAATAATTTTGATCCAAACATTTATTTACATAGTTTGGTTAGGGTTCCTGTTTCTTTCTTATTGGGTCAAATATACAAGAAAATCATGCACTTCTTATTGCATTTGATGTATCTGTGCAATTTATTAGATCTGGCTAACTTTAATATTCTTATTTATAATGTGTAGAACATAAAGAAAAATAATGACAATATGTTTTGGATAGGGTTTATTTGGTTTCTTGTGATGAGAGCTAGCATGGGCAGACAAGTTGATTCTGACATACTCTCATTTAAAAAAAATATAATGTAAGCAATTAGATTATCCTGGCATGCAAACATTTCAGGATATCTAAGTGAAAAGTGCAGAGAATAATTATAATTATGAAGGGTTACACAGACAGACAGACAGATAGACAGATAGATAGATAGATAGATAGATAAATAGATAGATAGATAGATAGATAGATAGATAGATAGATAGATAGATAGATAGATAGATATATAGATAGATAGATAGATAGATAGATAGATAGATAGATAGATAGATAGATAGATAGATAGATAGATTGATAGATAGATAGATAGACAGATAGATATGGTAGACAGACAGACAAACAGACAGACAGACAGACAGATAGATAGATAGATAGATAGATAGATAGATAGATAGATAGATAGATAGATAGATAGATAGATAGATAGATAAATATGACAGACAGACAGACAGACAGACAGACAGATAGATAGATAGATAGATAGATAGATAGATAGATAGATAGATAGATAGATAGATAGATAGATAGATAGATAGATAGATAGATAGATATGGGTTTCTTGTGTCAATGTTTTTGTTATGCCCTTGTTTTATTAGACTCTTATGTAAGCCATAACAATATGATTTTATTAAAGGCACACTGAAAATCCAAAACACACACATATACATGACTGAATTTATTTTAAAGTCATGTTAAAAGTCCAAAACACACATAAACACACACACACACACACACACACAAACATGACTGAACTATTTTAAAGCCATGTTAAAAATCCAAAAATCACACTCTTGCATAGCACCTCTTAATCATCGTCACTTACTAAAGGGACATAACCCCTGCTACTAGTTTGCTTTTCAAAGTATTACCAATATTGTTTTGGTTAGTCTAATGTTAGTTACTTTGAGTTCTATTTCTGTTTTATTATACTGATAAATTCTAATAATAAGCAGTCTTGACTCTCTTGTTAGGAGTGTGGATCGATCAAACAATCAAACAGAATTCGGATCAAAACTTCAATCAAATATATGTTTGACTGGTGTTTATTTATACAAGATTTATTGATAGGTTTGTATTCATCCAGGTTTTTGATCTTAGATCCCTTGAATTTTCTTTCCAATGTCTAAGTAGTGAAATATACATGGGTCATACTCTCTTTCTCAGGCAATGTTGCCTTTTGCTGGCTTCCTCCCCACTTTATTCTTGGCATAATCTTTTCTAGAGATTTTTCTATGTTCCAGTGTATGTTATGTGTATATTTGCTTTAGTGTATGTTATGTGTATATTTGCTGTATGTTATGTGTATATCTGCTGTATGTTATGTGTATATTTGCTGTATGTTATGTGTATATTTGCTTTAGTGTATGTTATGTGTATATTTGCTGTATGTTATGTGTATATTTGCTGTATGTTATGTGTATATTTGCTGCATGTTATGTGTATATTTGCTGTATGTTATGTGTATATTTGCTGTATGTTATGTGTATATTTGCTGTATGTTATGTGTATATTTGCTTTAGTGTATGTTATGTGTATATTTGCTGCATGTTATGTGTATATTTGCTGTATGTTATGTGTATATTTGCTGTATGTTATGTGTATATTTGCTGTATGTTATATGTATATTTGCTGTATGTTATGTGTATATTTGCTTTAGTGTATGTTATGTGTATATTTGCTGTATGTTATGTGTATATTTGCTGTATGTTATGTGTATATTTGCTGCATGTTATGTGTATATTTGCTGTATGTTATGTGTATATTTGCTGTATGTTATGTGTATATTTGCTGTATGTTATGTGTATATTTGCTGTATGTTATGTGTATATTTGCTTTAGTTTCTGCAATATCCTTGTATATTTGCATAAACTGACTTCTCATTGGTCAAATTTTTCTTTTTAAGTTTTAACTATTTTAATGTAAAATTTATAAAAAGAAAAGAAACGCTATATGTGTTTATCATTAATAGATGCATCAGAAAGCCACTAACAATACCTACCTGGGTTTTAAACTCAACAAATTCATTCTCATCATTACATATAAAATATTAGTATAATGAAAACTATTATTTATTTATATTTTAATATAAGTAATATTTTATATATTTTCTTCAGTTTTGCTGATTTATATAACTTGTTCTATTGAAATTGATACATCCTTAATTTAAAATTAGTTTTGTTACATTTTTTTATGTTTTAAAACATCTTCACAGCACAAAACCTGTCATTTTCAAAAGGTTATGTCCCTTGGCTTGATATGTGAACTTCTAGTTTGATTCTCCACAGTGGTAGCAAGGTCAGCTGATCAGATGCAGACTTGAACATGGGTCTTATTCATTACCAAAACCATGCAAGACCTTTCGGACAAAATCTATTAATTAAATTGGATGCAGACTTACCGGTAATCATTGTTCTTATTCATTACCAAAACCATGCAATATCTTTAGGATGCATAGCTAGTAATGTAAGTGAAGGAATGTGATGTACATCTAGAAAATGGTACATATAGCAATTTATGGATAATTTTGTCCTATAAAAGATAAGTGATAACACTGATGTACCTGATATATCACATAATACTGCTGAAGAGAAATACAAAATCAAAATATAAGTAGATAAAGCACAGCTCTGACTGTCAAGCTTAAACAAGCTTTAAAGCAGAAAACAAATATGGTAAAATCTTAGAATGTGTGAGTTGCAAGAAACGTTTTTCTAAACCCTTTTTGGTTCTAGATTAACAAATATATTAATTATAATTAATTACAGCAAATACAATTTAGCCTCTATTACTCAATTGGGTGATAAATAAAAAGAATGTTGTAGAAGTGAATTCAAAGGTAAATAAAAAGGATAAGTAGAAATGAATTGTGTGATAGATAGAAAGGAAAGAGTATTAGTACATGTAAATTGGTTGGTAGATAGAAATGAAGAATAGTAGTTAATTGGGTGATAACTAAAAAAGATGAGTAGAAGTGAATTGGTTGGGAGATAAAAAGAATGAGAAGAAGTGAATTGGGTGATAGAAAGGTTGAGGAGAAGTGAATTGGGTGATAGAAAGGTTGAGGAGAAGTGAATTAGGTGACACATAGAAAGGATGAGTAGAAGTGAATTGGGTGATAGAAAGGTTGAGGAGAAGTCAATTGGGTGATAGAAAGGTTGAGGAGAAGTGAATTAGGTGATACACAGAAAGGTTGAGGAGAAGTGAATTGGGTGATAGAAAGGTTGAAGAGAAGTGAATTAGGTGATACATAGAAAGGTTGAGGAGAAGTGAATTGGGTGATAGAAAGGTTGAGGAGAAGTGAATTGGGTGACAGAAAGGTTGAGAAGTGAATTAGGTGATACATAGAAAGGTTGAGGAGAAGTGAATTGGGTGATAGAAAGGTTGAGAAGTGAATTAGGTGATACATAGAAAGGTTGAGGAGAAGTGAATTGGGTGATAGAAAGGTTGAAGAGAAGTGAATTAGGTGATACATAGAAAGGTTGAAGAGAAGTGAATTGGGTGATAGAAAGGTTGAGGAGAAGTGAATTGGGTGATAGAAAGGTTGAGGAGAAGTGAATTAGGTGATACATAGAAAGGATGAGTAGAAGTGAATTGGGTGATAGAAAGGTTGAGGAGAAGTGAATTAGGTGATACATAGAAAGGATGAGTAGAAGTGAATTGGGTGATAGAAAGGTTGAGGAGAAGTGAATTAGGTGATACATAGAAAGAATGAGTAGAAGTGAATTGGGTGGTAGATAAAAAGGAGTAGATTTGACTGGGTGGTAGCTATTTATTGCTTTCATACTGGAATGCAGTTTTAAGAAGATGAAAATCATGATTAATTAACAGGAGTGAAACAATTTATCAATATATTGATACATCAATAATTTTACTATATTGATACACATATTACAAATGGTGGAAAATCAATTCAAAAAAATATTACTGTAACAAGTCATTTTGATCTTCAGCAGTCATCAGTAATTATTAGTCATTTACTACAGTCATCAGTAATTATTAGTCATTTACTAGTCATCAGTAATTACTAGTCATTTACTACAGTCATCAGTAATTATTAGTCATTTACTATAGTCATCAGTAATTATTAGTCATTTACTACAGTCATCAGTAATTATTAGTCATTTACTACAGTCATCAGTAAATATTAGTTATTTACTACAGTCATCAGTAATTATTAGTCATTTACTATTTTACTGTTTACATTGAGAATTCATCTGACAGCTGTTGCAGGCAAAGTCACTCATTTTTTTTAAACGAACTCAACAAATTAACACCAAGCTGTTTATAATACTGATCCACCCTGCTTATTAGCCAGAATAGCAAACTTGAACACCCTTATATTGGGCCATACCTGCATGACTTGAATACCCTATTATTGGGTCATGCCTGCATGAAATCAACTGGAAGATGATTTGTTTTCCAGGAAATTGTGATATAAATTCAGATAAAAATTTCCAAGTGATTTGAAATTTCCATGCTAACATAGCAATCTAAAAACTAGTTTACATTGATTTTAGATTTTCCCGGGTTCTTCCTCCACCATTAATACTGGCTACCATGTATAGCCTATCTTGTGCTGAAAAATGGCGTTAAACCCTACTACAACAAGAACAACATTGATTTTGCCATCATTTTGTGTGATCCAGTGTGTCCATGATTCAACTACAGAAGTTCCTATTAATGAACTCACCACATTATAAAATTATGACCTTAACATGGATGAAGTTGAAATCATCGGCCATCACTTTCTGCTTTAAGGTTTTCTATTATTATTGAGCAGTGATGAAAAAATCTGAAAGTATTATTAACGCAAACTAGAATTCTTTCTTTCAAATGGTAAAATGTTGTTCTGAAGATTTTGAGAAAAGTCATTTATTCTGCTTTTACTACTTGTTTACAGAATTCCAATGTCTGTACAAACTTGGAAGGCCTTATTGATGGAATTCCAATGTCTGTACAAACTTGGAATTCCTTGACAAAATGCTCTCTACTAAGTCTGGTTTATGGGTGATTTGTGAGAAGAAGTTGAAAACAACAATAACTGATTGGTGCACAACAGTCAACAAATAATTCATGATTAACAATGTTGACATGATCGCCATGCTAAAAATTCAGTTGGCCTTATGACCAATATGACCAAAAAATGAAAGTTTCTGAAAGCATTATATGGAAAGCATTATATAACAAACTTCTTAAATGACTTCTACATTGAGACTAAAATGTATGATCTACATAAAACATCAGAAAATAGCTGGATATATACACAGTAAATATTAGCAATGCTAAACCACTGCTATGTAGGCCACTGTGTCTATATACTACATATATAAGATTTGCAAATTCTTTAATGTGACCTGTATCCATATAATATGAAATACCTATACCTATGTGAACTGTATCCATATGATATGAAATACTGATACCTATGTGAACTGTATCCATATGATATGAAATACATATGCCTATGTAAACTGTATCCATATGATATGAAATACCCATGCCAATGTAAACTGTATCCATATGATATGAAATACCCATGCCTATGTGAACTGTATCCATATGATATGAAATACCTATGCCTATGTGAACTGTATCCATATAGTATGAAATACCCATACCTATGTGAACTGTATCCATATGATATGAAATACCCATGCCTATGTGAACTGTATCCATATGATATGAAATACCCATGCCTATGTGAACTGTATCCATATGATATGAATGTGAACTGTATCCATGCCTATGTGAACTGTATCCATATTATATGAAATATCCATGCCTATGTGGACTGTATTCATATGATATGAAATATCCATGCCTATGTGAACTGTATCCATATAGTATGAAATACCCATACCTATGTGAACTGTATACATATGATATGAAATACCCATGCCTATATGAACTGAATCCATATGATATGAAATACCCATGCCTATGTGAACTGTATCCATATTATATGAAATATCCATGCCTATGTGGACTGTATCCATATGATATGAAATATCCATGCCTATGTGAACTGTATCCATATAGTATGAAATACCCATACCTATGTGAACTGTATCCATATGATATGAAATACCCATGCCTATGTGAACTGTATCCATATGATATGAAATACCCATGCCTATGTGAACTGTATCCATATGATATGAAATACCCATACCTATGTGAATTTTATCCATATGATATGAAATACACATGCATATGTGAACTGTATGCATATGATATGAAATACCCATGCCTATGTGAACTGTATCCATATAATATGAAATACACATGCCTATGTGAATTTTATCCATATGATATGAGATACACATGCATATGTGAACTGTATCCATATGATATGAAATACACATGCCTATGTGAACTGTATCCATATGATATGAAATACCCATGCCTATGTGAATTTTATCCATATGATATGAAATACCCATGCCTATGTGAACTGTATCCATATGATATGAAATACCCATGCCTATGTGAACTGTATCCATATGATATGAAATACACATGCCTATGTGAACTGTATCCATATGATATGAAATACCCATGCCTATGTGAATTTTATCCATATGATATAAGAGACACATGCATATGTGAACTGTATCCATATGATATGAAATACCCATGCCTATGTGAATTTTATCCATATGATATGAGATACACATGCCTATGTGAATTTTATCCATATGATATGAAATACCCATGCCTATGTGAACTGTATCCATATAATATGAAATACCCATGCCTATGTGAACTGTATCCATATGATATGAAATACCCATGCCTATGTGAACTGTATCCATATAATATGAGATACACATGCCTATGTGAACTGTATCCATATGATATGAAATACCCATGCCTATGTGAATTTTATCCATATAATATGAGATACACATGCCTATGCATTGCATTTGATGAAAGTTTGGTTCAGCATGCATGGGCAAAGTTTCAAATCAAATAGGTGTCATCACTCACATGCATTTTGTAAGATAAATGTGCAAGTCAAACTTGACCTAGATCTTCTCCATGCAAAGACTCAATCCATTACAACCTTCAGAAGCTATTGTGAAGAAACACTCAAACTTTCTGATATGTGGACAAAAGGACCAATACATTTAACAAGAGGATTTAACACTTAAAGACTTCCATTAAAGATGTGACAACAGCAAATACATCAATTAGATCTGTACTCACCTCCACAGCATTCTTCATGTCAAATTCAGGAATTGCAACCTGGGTTGGACCTCCCACATCCATGTACTCTTCCATGTACTCCTAGAAATATATCACAATACAGGTTTTCTAGTCTCCAAAATTATTCTATTTAATTTAAGCAGAAATGCAAATTACTTGCATTTTAGGGGTGTTTATGTCTTTGATAATCAGTTTTGGTGAAGTACAAATATAAAAAAAATGTAAATAAATGAAGCATTGAAATCTGACAAAATATGCCAGATGTGTAAATTGGAAAATGAGTGACAAAATATGTGAGGTGTGTGAACTGATATGAGAGTGACAAAATATGCCAAGTGTGTAAATCAGTTAATGACAAAATATGTCAAGTGTGTAAATCAGTGAGTGACAAAATATATCAAGGTGTGTAAATCAGTGAGTGACAAAATATATCAAGTGTGTAAATCAGTGAGTGACAAAATATATCAAGTGTGTAAATTAGTTAATGACAAAATATATCAAGTGTGTAAATCAGTGAGTGACAAAATATATCAAGTGTGTAAATCAGTTAGTGACAAAATATATCAAGTGTGTAAATCAGTTAATGACAAAATATGTCAAGTGTGTAAATCAGTTAATGACAAAATATGCCAAGTGTGTAAATCAGTTAATAACAAAATATATCAAGTGTGTAAATCAGTGAGTGACAAAATATATCAAGTGTGTAAATCAGTTAATGACAAAATATATCAAGAGTGTAAATCAGTGAGTGACAAAATATGCCAAGTGTGTAAATCAGTGAGTGACAAAATATATCAAGTGTGTAAATTAGTTAATGACAAAATATATCAAGTGTGTAAATCAGTGAGTGACAAAATATATCAAGTGTGTAAATCAGTTAATGACAAAATATATCAAGTGTGTAAATCAGTGAATAACAAAATATATCAAGTGTGTAAATCAGTGAGTGACAAAATATGCCAAGTGTGTAAATCAGTGAGTGACAAAATATATCAAGTGTGTAAATTAGTTAATGACAAAATATATCAAGTGTGTAAATCAGTGAGTGACAAAATATATCAAGTGTGTAAATCAGTTAATGACAAAATATATCAAGTGTGTAAATCAGTGAATAACAAAATATATCAAGTGTGTAAATCAGTTAATGACAAAATATGCCAAGTGTGTAAATCAGTTAATAACAAAATATATCAAGCGTGTAAATCAGTGAGTGACAAAATATATCAAGTGTGTAAATCAGTTAATGACAAAATATGCCAAGTGTGTAAATCAGTTAATAACAAAATATATCAAGAGTGTAAATCAGTGAGTGACAAAATATGCCAAGTGTGTAAATCAGTTAATGACAAAATATGCCAAGTGTGTAAATCAGTTAATAACAAAATATATCAAGTATGTAAATCAGTGAGTGACAAACATATGCAAAGTGTGTCAAATTGGAAATGAAAGACAAAATACTAAAAGTGCTGGAAGAGACAAGTGAGTGACAAAATATGCCCAGTGTGTAAATCAGTGAGTGACAAACATATGCAAACTGTGTCAAATTGGAAATGAAAGACAAATGTGAAAATCAGTGAGAGACGTGTGTAAAATTGTAACTGAGATATGCCAATGTTTAAATTGTTACATGAGTTACAAATATGCCATGCATGTAAACTGGCATGTGAGTGAGTAACAAAATATGCCAAGTATGTAAATTAGTAGATGCATGACAAAATATGCCAAGTGTGTACATAGGTATACAAGTGAAAAAATATGCCAAATGTCTAAATCAGTAGATGCATGAAAAAATATGCCATGTATGTAAATGGGTAAGTAAGTGAGTTCATGCTTGTCATTATTTAATGAGATATCAGATGGAAAAATACTATTTGTTGACCATCTGCTTTAATGGTATTACTTATTGCTAACACAGTTTTTGGTTTCTTATGAGTGATATTGAGTTTTTGGAGTATTATTCAGCACTCTAAATAACTCAGTCAAGAAGGTTTGAATCATCAATCAGAACTATAAATAACACTTGTCAAGGGGGTTTGGAGTACCAGTCAACACTATAAGTAACACTCAGTCAAGATAATTTAGAGTACCAGTCAACACTAAGTAACATTCAGTCAAGAGGGTTTGGGGTACCAGTCAACACTATATGTAACACTCAGCCAAGATGGTTTGGAGTACCAGTCAACACTATAAGTAACTCTCAGACAAGATGATTTGGAGTACCAGTCAACACTCTAAGTAACATTCAGTCAAGAGGGTATGGAGTAACAGTCAACACTATAAGTAACACTCAGCCAAGAGGGTTTGGAGTACCAGTCAACACTATAAGTAACACCCCATCAAGAGTGTTTGGAGTACCAGTCAACACTATAAGTAACAGTCAGTCAAGAGGGGCTGGAATACCAATCAACACTATAAGTAAAACTCAGTCAAGAGAGTTTGGAGTACCAGTCAACACTGTAAGTAACACTCAGTCAAGAGAGTTTGGAGTACCAGTCAACACTATAAGTAACACTCCATAAAGAGTGTTTGGAGTACCAGTCAACACTATAAGTAACACTCAGTCAAGAGGGAATGGAGTACCAGTCAACACTATAAGTAACACTCAGTCAAGAGGGTATGGAGTACCAGTCAACACTATAAATAACACTCAGTCAATAGGTTCTGGAGTACCAGTCAGATATAGATACAAAATGAAAATCTGAAAAGATTTAACAAAGATTTCATTCAAGCTAAGTTTGTTTCATTGACACTTAATTAAATATCAGTACTTGTTGTTTTTTAATGGCATAGTGAACAGCACTCTTCACAAGTAGATCTGTCAGCACTTCTTCCTGTCCCTTACGATCCAGACTGGCATATGTGACCTCTTTCTGTACTCCATCTTTTGTGCTCAGCACCTTGATTGATACTCTAGTGGCTCGCCCATCCTCGATTGCAATCTCTACTGGAAATTCAAAGATGAGAAAGCACCAGTTGAACTTAAAGTTCGACTCAACATTCAAAACTTGTGTTCAGAAGTCAATTCATTTTTATATCAAAGCAGGGAAATGTAATTTCTGTATTATTTCATATTTCATTTCTTTACACCGATCGACTAAGTACAAAGTTATAGCAATATTATTTTCCATCATCACTTGCAGAAATTTTAAGCCAGCAAACTGATTAATTACAAACTGCAAGATGTAACGAGTTTTCTTAATTACAGCAATGCATGTTTATTGACCTGCAATTAATATGTATATCCAAGTTTTATTTGCTAAACTTTAAGTACTGACTTCAACAAACCTCAAAAATACAAAGTGAAATATGAGAACTGGGCAATGGAATATTCAATGAACCCTTATTTAGGATGATTGACATGTTGAACCCTTATTTAGGATGATTGACATGTTTCAAAATTCAAGGAACAAAGAACTCAAAATGCAAACTGCATATTGCCCAGTAGTGAACTAACTTTACCAATATTATTCTGGATGAGTTATAAACAAGATATTATACATTCAAACTAGTGTAGACATCAACTACATCAAACATTTGATAGTTCTGAGACCCAGTGTGTAAGTTATATATTACATGCTGTATACCAGATGTGTAAGCTATAAATTACATGCTGTATACCAGATGTGTAAGCTATAAATTACATGCTGTATACCAGATGTGTAAGCTATAAATTACATGCTGTATACCAGATGTGTATGCTATAAATTACATGCTGTATACCAGATGTGTAAGCTATAAATTACATGCGTATACCAGATGTGTAAGCTATAAATTACATGCTGTATACCAGATGTGTAAGCTATAAATTACATGCTGTATACCAGATGTGTAAGCTATAAATTACATGCTGTATACCAGATGTGTAATCTATAGATTATATGCTGTATATCAGATGTGTAAGCTATAGATTACATGCTGTATATGTGTAAGCTATAGATTACATGCTGTATGCCAGATGTGTAAGCTATAGATTACATGCTGTGTACCATATGTGTAAGTTATATATTACATGCTGTATACAAGATGTGTAAGCTATAGATTACATGCTGTATACCAGATGTGCAAGCTATAGATTACATGCTGTATTAATGTAAGCTACATATTACATGCTGTATACCAGATGTGTAAGCTATAGATTACATGCTGTATACCAGATGTGTAAGCTATAGATTACATTCTGTATGTGTAAGCTATAGATTACATGCTGTATACTAGATGTGTAAGCTATAGATTACATGCCGTGTACCATATGTGTAAGTTATATATTACATGCTGTATACCAGATGTGTAAGCTATAGATTACATGCTGTATACCAGATGTGTAAGCTATAGATTACATGCCATGTACCATATGTGTAAGTTATATATTACATGCTGTATACCAGATGTGTAAGCTATAGATTACATGCTGTATATGTGTAAGCTATAGATTACATGCTGTATACCAGATGTGTAAGCTATAGATTACATGCTGTGTACCATATGTGTAAGTTATATATTACATGCTGTATACCAGATGGGTAAGCTATAGATTAATGCTGTATACCAGATGTGCAAGCTATAGATTACATGCTGTATTAATGTAAGCTACATATTACATGCTGTATACCAGATGTGTAAGCTATAGATTACATGCTGTATACCAGATGTGTAAGCTATATATTACATGCTGTATATGTGTAAGCTATAGATTACATGCTGTATACCAGATGTGTAAGCTATAGATTACATGCTGTGTACCATATGTGTAAGTTATATATTACATGCTGTATACCAGATGTGTAAGCTATAGATTACATGCTGTATACCAGATGTGCAAGCTATAGATTACATGCTGTATTAATGTAAGCTACATATTACATGCTGTATACCAGATGTGTAAGCTATAGATTACATGCTGTATACCAGATGTGTAAGCTATAGATTACATGCTGTATATGTGTAAGCTATAGATTACATGCTGTATACCAGATGTGTAAGCTATAGATTACATGCTGTGTACCATATGTGTAAGTTATATATTACATGCTGTATACCAGATGTGTAAGCTATAGATTAATGCTGTATACCAGATGTGCAAGCTATAGATTACATGCTGTATTAATGTAAGCTACATATTACATGCTGTATACCAGATGTGTAAGCTATAGATTACATGCTGTATATGTGTAAACTATATATTACATGCTTTATACCATATGTGTAAGCTATAGATTACATGCTGTATATGTGTAAGTTATAGATTACATGCTGTCTACCAGATGTGTAAGCTATAGATTACATGCTGTCTACCAGATGTGTAAGCTATAGATTACATGCTGTATATCAGATGTGTAAGCTATAGATTACATGCTGTGTACCATATGTGTAAGTTATATATTACATGCTGTATACAAGATGTGTAAGCTATAGATTACATGCTGTATACCAGATGTGCAAGCTATAGATTACATGCTGTATTAATGTAAGCTACATATTACATGCTGTATACCAGATGTGTAAGCTACAGATTACATGCTGTGTACCATATGTCTAAGTTATATATTACATGCTGTATACAAGATGTGTAAGCTATAGATTACATGCTGTATACCAGATGTGCAAGCTATAGATTACATGCTGTATTAATGTAAGCTACATATTACATGCTGTATACCAGATGTGTAAGCTATAGATTACATGCTGTATACCAGATGTGTAAGCTATAGATTACATTCTGTATATGTGTAAGCTATAGATTACATGCTGTATACCAGATGTGTAAGCTATAGATTACATGCCGTGTACCATATGTGTAAGTTATATATTACATGCTGTATACCAGATGTGTAAGCTATAGATTACATGCTGTATACCAGATGTGTAAGCTATAGATTACATGCTGTATATGTGTAAGTTATAGATTACATGCTGTATATGTGTAAGCTATAGATTACATGCTGTATAGCAGATGTGTAAGCTATAGATTACATGCTGTATATGTGTAAGTTATAGATTACATGCTGTATACCAGATGTGTAAGCTATAGATTACATGCTGTATACCAGATCTGTAAGCTATAGATTACATGCTGTATGCATTTATCAATATCAGATGTGTAAGTTATAGATTACATGCTGTATACCAGATGTGTAAGCTATATATTACATGCTGAATACTAGATGTGTAAGCTATAGATTACATGCTGTATGCATTTATCAATATCAGATGTGTAAGTTATAGATTATATGCTGTATATGTGTAAGCTATAGATTACATGCTGAATACCAGATGTGTAAGCTATAAATTACATGCTGTATACCAGATGTGTAAGCTATAAATTACATGCTGTATACCAGATGTGTAAGCTATAGATTACATACTGTATACCAGATGTGTAAGCTATAAATTACATGCTGTATATGTGTAAACTATAGATTACATGCTGTATATGTGTATGCTATAGATTACATACTGTATACATTTATCATTACATACAGCTAGAGCTATTATCAATGGATACATTAATACAGTTTGTTTGCCATGGCTTTTATCAATAGACTTATGTAGGAAAACAAAGCATGGAGAATAAGCACACAAGAATAATATATAGAAGAAGAAAAAGATCTCATCTCAAAGGAAAATCACAATCCACCAATGCAACCCCCCCCCCTCCAAATAAAATGGTTTGTACCATATAATAGATGAATTTGCTATGTTAATTATTGTATAAGTTATAAACAGTGTCATGAATAAGAATATACTATGGCTGACACCCTGCGATAGACATTGTGCTGACAACAGAACTTATTGGAAGGGTTGAAACAGAAAATTCAATTTTCTAAACACTCATTTACTGTAATAGGCAAGGAAACAAAGAGTGGGACGCCAACTCCCAGGAAAAAACATAAACCTCATCTACTTAAAACATGAGAAAATATCTAGCGGACATGAAAAATTATATAAAATTCAAACTGACAAAAAGTGCTTTCCTGAAAATCTTAACAGGATTCGAGTGTTACCAAGGTATATGTCCTTAACACATTAGCACACACTAGTAAATAAATACAAAAAATTATGTGAATTTTGTTTGTTTCAAATACAAATGTTTCCCCAAAGCTGTGCTTGACCTGCATATCTTTTTCAACATTCCACAAATGTGACCTATTTACATTAATAAAGGACCATAAATATAACTATATTTACAATATTCAAAATGAATTTATGACAAATACAAGTGTCTGGGAATCAAAAGTAAAAACAGGCTGTTAATATCGTCAAATTTGTAAAATGATTAGTGGGAAATTTCTGTACATTCCGCAATAATGAAAACTACTTAAGTTCAGTGAAAAAGTACCATGGTATGATGGGGGCCCTGAGTGGCCGAGTGGTCTAAAGCGCTGTCCATTATGGATCACTGCCGTCTCACCTCTGTCTGCGTGGGTTTGAGTCTAAGATTCGGCTAATGTAGTTATGTGAGAAAGCTTGCCAGTAGCTTCTCGTGGGTTGGTGGTTCTTTCCGGGAGTTTTCCCGGGTTCTTCCTCCACCAATAATACTGGCCACCATGTATAGCCTATCATATGCTGAAAAATGGCGTTAAACCCTAAAAAACAAAAAAAAACAAAAACCATGGCATTTGCTTAAAAAAAAATATACTATGTTAAATATGTATTTCAATAATAATGTGCACCTCTGAATTTGATGATATAAATCTATATTCCATTTTTATTACTGAAATTGGATGAAAAATATGGATTGGTAACAAGCAATTATTAAAGGGTGGATACACAATGGACAGCAGACACAGGATTATACAGTTAGCTCCCTTGGCTTTATATGGCCTTGTGAGCTAAACGTTGTAAGACAAGATTCTGTCACACAACAAGGGCAATAACTATAACCAAACATGCAATAACTGTAAACAAATATACAATAGCTGTAACCAAATATGCAATAACTGTAACCAAATAATATGCAATAACTGTAACCAACATTGCAATAACTGTAACCAAATAATATGCAATAACTGTAACCAAATAATATGCAATAACTGTAACCAAACATGCAATAACTGTAACCAAACATGCAGTAACTGTAACCAAACATGCAATAACTGTAACCAAATATGCAATAACTGTAACCAAATATGCAATAACTGTAACCAAACATGCAATAACTGTAACAAAACATGCAATAACTGTAACCAGTGGCAAAGTAATTTGTTGAATAATTGCATCTTCAAGTGATGACCATAATATTCACCAACTTTCATGCAATCCATCAAAAACATGGAAATGTGGTAACAAGACTATGCTATACAAAGCATTATTCAACAAAAAATTAGGTCAGGTTTTTTACTAAAATACCCAGAAAATGTACACTAGAAAGCAGGTTGAAACTTGCCATTAAATGACAGATGGTGTCGTTTGCAAAAAGGAACCCAAGTGTGCCTAAAATAATCTTACCTAGCTTGGCATTGTACATCCAAGTGCATATATTTACCTGTTTCTGCTGACTCTGGCCTGATCCTGTAAAAGGTATAACCTGACAGACTTCCCGGTGACATTAACATGCTTCTCATCAGCTTGTAGGGGGCTGGGTAGTGTGACATGTCATCATTTAAACGCCGAGACAAGTGTGGAAGTAGTGGATTGTAGTAGAATAGAGACTTTTCTGTCAGATATCCTAAAATGTACAATGTCATCAGATAAACTTGATCAGAATCTTTAGCAATAGAAATGCCATCATTAACAGCAGGCAAGTAAATAGATATAAAATGTCAGATAGAGACAGGGACATGCAAAAACAACAGACAAGAAATACACACAGACACAGAGAAAAGAAGACTAACATAATGTTATACCTATTTATAGAGAACAATACCAAGTTTTAATTATTTAAAGACCAGTGTCATTTTAGTAAGATATATTAGAAATGTTTTTCTTCACGGGCAAGTCACCTTCATATATGTGTCCACCGAGATATATTGTCCAGGTGTACCAGCAGCTGTCCTTGCAAGGCATGTGTTCTTTATATAGATATTTGACAAGTAAGACAAATATTCATTTCTTTATACACATGTCCAGTAAAACAGATATGTTTCATATAAATGTCCAGTTGGACAGATGTTGTTGTTGTTGTTGTCATAGGGTTTAACATCATTTTTCAGCACAAGTAAGGCAGCCAGTATAAATGGTGAAGGAAGAACCCGGCCCCCCCCCCCCTCCGGAAAGAACCACCGAGCCACGAAAAGCTAATGGCAAGCTTTCGCATATACCCACATTGGTTGAACCCATACAGACAAAAAAGAGATGGCAGTGATCTGTAATGGAAAGCACTTTGGAAATTTCTACCAGTTGTGCCCCACTCCCCCACGTAGGACTGATATTCTCATATAAGACTGATACCCTTCACACAGAAGTGTCCTGTGAGACATGTGTGAGATTGATAACCTTTATGTAGGTGTCCAATCAGACAAATCTTTCACACTGAGGTGTCCCATAATTTGGATACCCTTCTTATAGTAGTGACCAAAATAAAATCTAATTTTCAAAAAGAGGATTCTAGTATGACATGTCATTTAAAGATGTGTCCATTAAGACTAATCCTTCATACAGAGGTATCCAACAACAAGAATATCCCTTATACAGGTGTCCAGTAGGACATATATCTTTAATACAGGTGTCCTGAAGGACAGATATCTTTGACACTGGTGTCCAGTAGGACATATATCTTTGACACTGGTGTCCTGAAGGACAGATATCTTTGACACTGGTGTACAGAAGGACAGATATATTTGACACTGGTGTCCAGTAGGACATATATCTTTGACACTGGTGTACAGAAGGACAGATATCTTTGACACTGGTGTACAGAAGGACAGATATCTTTGACACTGGTGTACAGAAGGACATATTTTTGATTCTGGTGTACAGTAGGACAGATATCTTTGACACTGGTGTACAGAAGGACATATCTTTGACACTGGATTCCAGTAGGACAGATATCTTTGATACAGGTGTCCAGAAGGACAGATATCTTTGACACTGGTGTTCAGAAGGACAGATATCTTTGGCACTGGTGTCCAGTAGGACAGATATCTTTGACACTGGTGTCCACTTGGACTAATCCTTCATAAAGAGGTATCCAACAACAAGAATATCCCTTATACAGGTGTCCAGTAGGACATATATCTTTGATACAGGTGTCCTGAAGGACAGATATCTTTGACACTGGTGTCCAGTAGGACATATATCTTTGACACTGGTGTACAGAAGGACAGATATCTTTGACACTGGTGTACAGAAGGACAGATATTTTTGACACTGGTGTCCAGTAGGACATATATCTTTGACACTGGTGTACAGAAGGACAGATATCTTTGACACTGGTGTACAGTAGGACAGATATCTTTGACACTGGTGTACAGTAGGAGAGATATCTTTGATACAGGTGTCCAGAAGGACATATATCTTTCACACTGGTGTCCAGTAGGACAGAAATCTTTGACACTAGTGTACAGAAGGACAGATATCTTTGACACTGGATTCCAGTAGGACAGATATCTTTGATATAGGTGTCCAGAAGGACAGATATCTTTGACATTGGTGTTCAGAAGGACAGATATCTTTGGCACTGGTGTCCAGTAGGACAGATATCTTTGACACTGGTGTCCACTTGGACAGATATCTTTGACACTGGTTTCCAGTAGGACAGATATCTTTGATACAGGTGTCCAGAAGGACAGATATCTTTGACACTGGTGTCCAGTAGGACAGATATCTTTGGCACTGGTGTCCAGTAGGACAGATATCTTTGACACTGGTTTCCAGTAGGACAGATATCTTTGACAATGGTATCTAGTAGGACAGATATCTTTGACACTGGTGTCCACTTGGACAGATATCTTTGACACTGGTTTCCAGTTAAATATGTGTCCATTAAAACAGGTCTGCTTCATATGGGTGTCCAGTAAGAAATGTATCCTTCATATTTAATTGTCCAGTAAAACAGTTATCCTTCATACTGAGGTGTAGTGTAAGACAGGTTTCACTATAGGTAGTGAAATGAAGAAAGAGACAGGTAGTCCAACTTTTGTCAGTTTTAATCATTTTCTATGAAAGAAAAAAACTAAAGATAATTATAAATATTATTATTTTAAAATCATAATAATGTAGCAGATTTTCATTTTTAAATGTCACTTCATTCATAAGATATGATAAACCAAGTGACCAATCAATTAGAAGACTGGCAAAAAGTTTCATTCAATTTGCTATTTAATGTGTATAAGGTAAGAACCCATTTCAACACCTCACCTATACATACAAATATCTGCTTTATACCATTTACTTTAATGTACAATAAGAGAATATATATGTATTTATTAATTTTCTATATCATTAGCTGAACTAATCCTTTTCATATTAAAAATGTGTTTTTGAAAATATCATACCCTTGCTGATTACTCTTTCTAATACCGAGTCGTCCCAGCTCTTTGTCCATGTTGACAGGTACCTCTTGGCTGAGAAACCAGGTCGAATTTGTCGGTCAAAATAATCTCTCCTTCTACTGTGAACAAACTTTAGATAAACGTCACTCTCCTCTCTTTCTTTTCCCTATAATAATAATAATAATAATAATAATAATAATAATAATAATAATAATACATGTATGTAATCACCATTATAATCATCAATCACATGTTGAAGCTGATCATAATAAAGATGACAGGAAGAGGAAAGAGGAATCAGATCTCTCTCCATATTTTTCAATCAACTCATTATCAATAACAATGTCTATAAATCTGGAAAAGTTAATATGAATGCATATAAACTTGACATGTATAATGTTTTTGATGATAAAATCTACATGGATGCTTAGAAAATGTTATAACAGTTTGGGTATAATTCTTTTAAAATTTTGTAATTTAATTTTCGTATTAAATTGCATTCCTTTAACTGCCAGATGAATTATAATGGTTGTTAGCAATGTTCAAGGGAATGGCCTGATTCATAATGTACATAGGTCCCCAATCATAAAATGATTTCAAAAAGTGGCAATTTACTAGCAAATAATTATTCAAATAAAAATGAACTTCTTGTAGTGGCAATTTACTAACAAATAATATTTCAATTAGTGATGAACTTCCTGTAGTGGCAATTTACTAACAAATACTATTTAAAATAGTAATGAACTTCTTGTAGTGGCAATGTACTAACAAATAGTATTTAAAATAGCAATAAACTTCTTGTATTGGCAATTGACTAGCAAATAATATATTAAAATAATAAGAACTTTCTTGAAAACATAAATTGCATTTCCAGTATCTGATACAAAGTACTGTGGGCATTAGCCATGTTTCTGGTTTGAAGAAAAAAAATATTAGTTTGAAAAGCATTATGAATCTGAAAATTTCTTTTTTTTAATCTAAAACTTTATTCTGGCAAAGAATTCACTGCAGAGTTCTTTCCCATTTTCTTCTACATCAACTGTTTCTTTTAGGACTTTCAGCTAAACTGAGTGACTCTCCCTTAACAAGAGCTCCATCCCCTGTACAATAGGATTTTAAAATTAGCCCATAAAGCAAGCATATGGGATTCAAGACTGGCAACATTTTCATTTAGAACAAACTTAACACTATTAAAGTACTTCAAGTACAAAGCCCAGTCTGATACAAGCAGCCAATCAGGATAATTAGTGACAAGACTTTGAACATGTTTGTTGTGGCAGCCTTATCTGAAGTCACATCTGCATCACGGAGGACCAACAATATCTCATAATTAGTTTTCTGGTGAAAACTCTATGTGAATCTGATTTTCCATTTTGAAGGAATTTTATTTAGTATTTAACTGGCCATCATAAAATGTCTTCTGGTGAAAACCAAATGTTGATATGAATTTCCATCAAGGAAAAGTAGCAATATGATTTTCAAGATGAAGACCATTTCATATATCAGATCAACATAATATATTATAAAAAAAAAAAAAACAACAAATAAAACATAATATATCTTCTGGTTAAAACATCATTCAGGATGAGTTAACCAATGATAAGATTTTTAAGATGACTGCTGTAGTGACCAGACTGGCATGTACCATTTTCGCTCAGGACGAACTAGACACCATGAGAAATCTGAAAACCCCATGCAAATACAGCTTTTCTTCCAGATGGAGTAGAAAACAATTTTCAAGATGACTGCTATGGTGAGATAGCATAATTTTCATTTTGAAGACATTATAAGTAGAAGTCTTTTAGAGAAACCCCATGTTAATATGGCTACCAGAATAAGTAGTTATAACAGCTGTGATGGCCATACTATACGTTTTAGCAGTAGCAATTTCCTTTAAGACCAAAAAGACCTTTGTATGAATGTGTGTCTTAAAGTTATATTGCAATCAACCAAGTAGTTTAGGAGAAGTAGCAATAACAAATTCATACTACTAGAGAGATGAATGTTGGATGACAAACAGGCCATCCCATGAGTTCCTGTGGCCTATGACCATTCAATAACAAACTCATACAAATAGAGAGACGAATGTTGGATGACAAACAGGCCATTCCGTTTGTTCCTGTGGCCTATGACCATTCAAGCTAAAAATGAGTGTCAAAACTGTGCAGTTGATTTGCCTTGAGTGTAATGAAATCTATAACTTTTATTATTCCTACCGAGATTAAATATGATAATTTGACTTCTGGATTAATGCCAAAATCAAGTGCTTACAAAATGACTTTTCCAACTGAACGATGAGACACTTTAATTCAAGCTGAGAATATAATTTATATGTACTAGTTGACTGAGACATTTACTAGTACTGCCAAATCTTTGCTAGTCCTTCACACATATCAAGATTAACTAGTCATTGGACTTTTGAAATTTTGAAAACTACTAGTGAGACATAAAATTTAATAGCTTTAGGCTAACAGTAGAAAACTACTAGTGAGACATACAATTTAATAGCTTTAGGCTAACAGTAGAAAACTACTAGTGAGACATACAATTTAATAGCTTTAGGCTAACAGTAGACAACTGCTAGTGAGACATACAATTTAATAGCTTTAGGCTAACAGTAGACAACTGCTAGTGAGACATAAAATTTAATAGCTTTAGGCTAACAGTAGAAAACTACTAGTGAGACATACAATTTAATAGCTTTAGGCTAACAGTAGACAACTGCTAGTGAGACATACAATTTAATAGCTTTAGGCTAACAGTAGACAACTGTTAATTTCTAGGCTGTAATTGATCACTGTTATGTTATCTAGATATTAAAATCATTTTACCAATTGTTCTTGGCATGTTTGTACAGTGGTAAACATGAAGTTTCCATATTTAATATTAATGTCTTTGTTGCTACATGCAGTTCAAACACTTGATATAACACATTAGCCCTGAAACTGTGCCAATAAGGAAGATAAAAAACAAATTCAAGTTTGTCTTTATTTATCACACACACATTTGTTGACACATACCACAAGGTGTATATTTATAGAAAATGTTCTCATATAAAAGCTGTACTCCCTTCAAAATTCAAAATTTGCTGGTATGAAAATGTCTGAACAACATTTGCCCCTCTGAAAAAAATCCTAGAGAAAGTGTTGCATTACTGTATACATGTACTATTTATTGATACTCACCACAAAAGCCCTAACGCTAATACCATACAGCATTCCCTCAATGAAAAGTCCTTTACTTTAATACCACAAACACTAAATCAATATAAAGTTCTTTACTTAATACCATACAGCATTCCCTCAATATAAAGTCTTTTACTTTAATATCACAAGCACTCCCTCAATATAAGATCATTATCTTTAATATCATACATAATACCCTCAATATAAAGTCATTTACTTTAATATTATAATAATACCCTCAATATAAAATCCTTTACTTTAATAGTATACATAATTCCCTCAATATAAAGTCCTTTACTTTAATAGTATACATAATTCCCTCAATATAAAGGCATTATCATTAATACCAGAAATATTTCTTCAATATAAAGTCCTTTACTTTAATAGTATACATAATTCCCTCAATATAAAGTCCTTTACTTTAATAGTATACATAATTCCCTCAATATAAAGTCCTTTACTTTAATAGTATACATAATTCCCTTAATATAAAGGCATTATCATTAATACCAGAAACATTCCCTCAATATAAAGGCATTATCATTAATACCAGAAACATTTCTTCAATATAAAGTCCTTTACTTTAATATCACAAGCACTCCCTCAATATAAAATCATTATCTTTAATACCACAAACACTCCCTCAATATAAAATCATTATCTTTAATATCATACAAAATTCCCTTAATATAAAGTCCTTTATTTTAATACCATACATCATTCCCTCAATATAAAGTCCTTTATTTTTAATGCCATACATCATTCCCTGAATATAAAGTCCTTTATTTTTAATGCCATACATCATTCCCTGAATATAAAGTAGCAGCAGAGAGGGTGAACAGACAAAAAATTGATTGAATCCTCAAAACGGAATATAGAGCCTTCCTACGAATCTCATATTTTAACCAAAAAAAAATAAATCTCCATTTAGCAAACGGAGACTTTACGATTTTTCAATCAATTTGGGTCGCAACGATGTGGTCACCGCCCTCTCTGCTGCTACAAGTTAACAAAAATAATAAATGATTTCAACCGAATATTTGATCGAGTCTTTAGGACGAAAATCATTTATGATGGAAGTCCTTAGGACTTTACAAACAAACTAATCGCTAACACCTCCTCTTGTAGATCAATTAAATTATTTGACTGGTCGGTGAGTCGGAAATTAATTCTCGTTAACGAATTATTATGGCATCGCATGTAGACAGGATTAATTGGGTTTTCAATAATTAGGAATCCTGGAGGAGCTGTTGGTGCAAACGAATAAAGAATATATCCCTGCTGAGCTTGATTTGATTGCTCTAGATTAATTTGATAGCTTCCTTCAATTGCATCACATACTAAATTGAGCGCAATCACCGTTGAAATATTCACATTATGTGGGGCAATATGTCTACCACCACCATCTGGATCATTATTATACCTGAGGAGGACAGTTGAATCTGGTTTTTGTAGCGCCTTGATATCGGTTCTAACAATTCTTGCTAGTTCATCAGCGTTGTATTTGGGAAACTTGAAATTACGCAGATTGTCTTCTGTGATATTGTAATCGGTTAGGAATCGTTGTTTACTGTCGCTGTTGTCATTAATTATTGTTTGAATAATTAGTTCATAGATATATTCCATGTCAGATATAAGTTGATTTATTATTTCAACGTGTTTTTGCGATTTTGTTTTCCGTAGTTGTTCTAGTTGTGTTTCATATAATTGTTTAATTTCATTAAAATATCCACGGACGTCAGTTAGCGTAAATGAAATAGTAACAGATGAGTCGGCTGTTCTTTTAATGATAAAATCCCATTGCAATGTGTCTTTGTTGGTAAATATAAATCTATCGGCGATTTTTCCTTTTCTTATATCAGATAAATTATCTCGATAACTGGGATTGATTTCATGATATGATTGTACGTCCGTGGTTAAGTCGGCGGTGGATTTTTCCGGTGGTTTTTCAGGCCATCCTAACACTGTTCTTAACGAGCTGTTATAGATATCTACAATGTATCCCTCTGTGCTTATTTCGATCGACGACGAGAGCGTCAGTTCATGAAGTTTAATAGCTATTTTTGATTCCTTTCCAGTGATTGATTTTATTCTACGCTGAATTTCAGCATCGATTTGCTCAATTTCGTATGACCCAGTTGGTAACGAAACAGTTTCCCACGCTGGAGTACCATCGGGTTTATTCTTATACGAGAACACCAGTGCATTATTGGGTTGCTGACCGCCAAATGCAACCGATCTGATATTAGGCCAGCTATGATATACTCGTAATTTGGCCAGCGCGATCTCGCGCACTGGAATCGGAGAAGGGAAGTTTACACTAAATTCGGGGGTTGTTGATGTTATTGATATCATGCTTGTTCGTATCGGAGTGGTATTCTCCGTGATTCGTTGAAGCAGTTTGAGTGACATTATTGTTAACGCTGTCTTCAATTTCCAATTTCAACATCGCGGAGTTATACAACTGGGTCATCGTGGAAAATTCACCATCGGATATGAACGAATTTTCTATTGACAGCGAGATCAACTCGGATAATTTTGAGTATGCGTCAAATACCACCTGGTACCGAGCTGTATAATCGGCGAGTTTTTTCTGAGAACACGATGATAATTTTTTAGTTATCGCGGTGGCGACTGCCGCAATTGTTGTTGCCGCGGAGATAGCAATTGGAACTGCAATCGGAGCCATCATGGTCACCATCGACAAAATAACCCCGGCGCTGGCCATCACACCGGACACCGAGTACACGGTGATGTCGATGATTGCTAAGCTGCGTCGGTATTTTTTCATTTTTTCACGATAACGCTCAGAAAGTGATTTCAAGTTCGCGGAAAACTCTTTCACGGTATCATATCGATATCGATGCGATTGTGATACCTCTGGGACTATTATCGGTTCAATTGATTTCATCGATGACTTCGTCACTGACATTGTTATTTTAAACCCGCTAGTGTTTTCAATTATTCGCCATCTTCCGGGTAGTAGATCAGGGGGTAGTCTACTTCACCTACAAATTCTAAACACCAGGTTATTTCTTTTCTAATGGTGTTATCAACCGCGACAATCTCAAATTCTTCTTCACCCCCGATAATTACTGTCGCGGTGCCACCAAAGTAGGTTTTACCGCTCACAATGATATCAAATTGCTTGTTAGAGATTAACGTCATCCTGTAGATACCATGGGGCCACCCCACGATATTGACTTTCAATTTAGCATTAGAGTTTTTTACCCAATCAAAGGTCCCATGATCGACCATATACACGATATTTTTAATGCTTCCGTGTGGATGCGGAATCTTTACTTTTTTAAAATTTTCTTTTAGTTCAGAAATATCATTGTAAATTTTGAGATAAGTTGTCTTGATTTCGGTAAACTTCATCATCCTCCCCTTCTCCTCCTTGTTAGAAAAGAATGCAATCATAAGGTTTCTGATTCCAAGATTATTTTGTTCTGTAATATACCGGTCGATGTCAGAAAATTTTATCGCGATATCTTGGGGGCCATAATCCCTAAAGAACTTATTAACAATTTCTCTGGTGGGCTTTTGTTCGTCAATTGCGCTTTTAATTTCCGTGAGAGTCATACCTGCCACAAGTGGGGATCCAAAGAACTTATTAACAATTTCGCTGATGGGCTTTTGTTCGTCAATAGCTTTTTTAACTTCAGTGAGGGTTGGGCCTGTCAGAGATGTGGTTTCAGAAACAGGTGTTCTCCCTAAAAATTTATCCATGATGGTATTAAGTGTTGTTTGTCTCACCATAAACATATTAATATCTTTGAGAGTCATCGTAGATGTAGCCGGGACACCAAAGAAACTATTAGCGACGTAGGCATTGTGAGTATGCTTGCCGATAAACTCGCTAATTTCAGCGAGAGTCATACCTGCCACAAGCGGGGTTCCAAAAAACTTACCAACGACGTCGTTAGTGGGTTTTTGTACCTTTTCAAGATTTTCTATTAGTTTAGAAATATCATTGTAAATATCGAAATAATTTGCCTTGATTTCATTTTCATTCATCATCCTTCCCGCGTTCTTGTTAAAAAAGAATAAAGATAGAAAGTTTTTAATTTCAGCGAGAGTCATGCCAACCACAAGCGGGGTTCCAAAGAATTTATGTACGACATTTTTGCGAAAATTATTATAACCTCGTATATGATCATCCAGCTCACGGCCGCGGGCGTCAATCGCATCGGTGATCGTAGACACAAGTTCGCCTGGTTTAAGTTGTCCATCGTTGGAATACAGCGCAATAGAGTTTTCAGCGGCGTTGCGCTGCCGTATCAAAATGTCATTCACGGATATATTACTGCTTTTCAATTTACCCTGGCTATCTTGAAATACAACTATTTCGTTCGGGTCAACACTTGTTAAATTTAACGTCTCAGCGATTTCATCTTTAATTATTTTTTTTACATCCTTGATAGAACCTGCAGATGTTTCCGCGGTGGGTTTCGACATTGACAGAGATCGTCCCCAAATATTAATCATTATTGTAAAGACTCTAGTATTTTTAATTTATTGATTCTCTAAAATTACCTTGTAATTTCCCACTCGTGTATTTATTTACAACCAGATGAGGTGGTTTCTGTGACGATGAAATCTCCACGAGGACATTTAATACTTCATGGACGCATATCGGTGGATCATTTAATTGTTGTGTTGGCAGCGTGGAATAAAAAATCGGAAACTCTTTGAGTTTCATTGAAGAATTTATATACCGCATAAACTCACTTGGCGGAGCTAACCCATATGAATCGAAATAGACAATCCCACGTGGATCAATCGCGTATGCAACCCAGTGAGTTCCCGATCCGTTACTGTTATCAAGATTGATGATACCGGTTTCAACGTTATTTGGTTTTCTCGGTAATTGATCTCTCATAAAAACCCCTCTGAAGTTTTTTATCGCTAGTTTTTTAGCAGCATCAATTAAATCAAAATTGGACATAGGGAGAATTGGGCTTTCAACTAATAAACCGTTCCTGGTATTCTCAGACTGGATCCGTGAACGGATCTCCCGCTGTACCATGAATACGGGGTTCCTGGTAGTCTTAAACCCTTTCCCTTTTTTTTATATCCTTTCCCAGTTGCCTTTTTCAATGCCATCCCTGCCACGGTCCCAACGGCTCCCAACGCCGCTGCTTTTGCCACCGCTGGGGCAGCCGCTGCAATCAATGCTGGTATTGCAGCTAACAATGGAAATATACCACCTGATTTTATCATGTTGGCAATTGCAGCTTTCGAAAATACAATTTGAATCCCTCGCCGTTTCTTTAGTGCATCATTGAAATGTTTTATTTGACGATCCGTCAGTGATATTTTATGTGTACCGCCGGACATCTGCGCTGGTTTTAACGTTATTGTGGTTCCACATTCTTTAGCGGATTTTGATCGCAATTTCTTGACCTGACCATCAGTCAGCTTGACACTAACAACACTATATGTCATTTTATTGTAAAACACATTTATGCTTTCAATTGATCTAATTGGAAACTTTTCAAGTTTCATTTACATATTTTCCACTGGTGCATCAACGATTCTCATTCGTCTACCAACACCTTCAAGTAGCATTGATTTGTCGCTGAGAATAACAGCAACTGCTCTATAATCAACACCACCAGGATCTATACGAGCCCTAAAATGTATGTCAACGACGGACTGCCTTGTTAAATCAAGATGCTCCAGCGAAAAGTAATAAATCGGATATAGGTTTTTAAAATCAAGTTGCGATATTTGTAAACCAGTATCAACATTTTGATCACGACCCATATATGACAGCATCCGATGATACACACATGCTATTTGGTTGTTTCCGTAATTAAGCTGTATATCCTCAGATGGTTCTTGTTGTCCGTTTATTCTCAGTGAAACCTCACTTACCCCTAATCGATCAAATATCATATGACTGCGTTCTTGGGAACCTAATCGATTCCGATTCTGCAGCGCTATAAATATATGACGTGGAGCTGAAACGCCTTGTTTTGATGCCAAATGCCATGTAAATGTACCATTAACATTATCCTCTTTGGCATCAGTCGTTCTTGTTAGCCAACTTAGCAATGATTTACCGCCTGGGTCCATAAATGAGAGTAGCCGCTCTTCCGTGGTAATTGATGGGGTCATTACTGGCATCCACAATACTATTTTACTCAAAACAACTTTACCATCAGCGGCACCAGTACGCCAAATTGCCTCGTTGTCATTGCCTTTTCGCACTAACGCAATTGTGTGTTTGGCTCCATAGATGACTTTTCTGACATTTCTGCAGAATCCAAATATGTGATGGAGTGGAATCGCACATGAAAAATATCGTTGTGGTCTTTGCAACGTTGCTACTCGTGTTGCAAACCCTAGATTGAAATTACCATTAACGCCTCCGAGAATATCAAACGCAGCTCCGGGTCTAGCTCGACGTTCTGGATTAGCTGCTTCTTGTTGATCGGCTTCTGCATTATCTCTTGCTGTTAACACTTTAATGTATTGGAGGTGGTCAGCGTTATCAGAGGTATCCTTTGCAAACATCAGAGATGGACCAGCCGACCTTGTATAATCATCAGAATATCTTGCTAGCCCGATTATTGTTGTTGCAACATCAACTTCGCGGTCTATTGATTCAATTTCTTTTCCATCAATGAGATATCTTGCACTTTCAAATAACGCCATTATGCCATTGTTGACGAAACCAACTCGGATATTTGGATGATTTGCATATGGTGGATCATTATGATCAGCATCGTTTGTTACGAGTTTTCCTTCTACTTCAATAAATGCTTCACATGGCAAAAAGTATTTACTGGTATCTTGAACTTGAAGTTCAATTCGCGATGGTAGGTCGGGTTGTATTGCATGATAGGAATAGTATTGATAATCCCGAACTGAATTGTCCTTGGGTACTGGGGCTTCCATATCAAACGCGGGATCGGCCTGTTGTTTAAACATTTTATTAACATACTAGTGTTTTCAATTGTGAAACTCTTTGTAATCATCGTCGTTTTTGTTTTCATTTCAAACCACTTCCTGCTATCGCGTTCATGATAGCGCTATCTGTTACCGGTGAAGCCGTCAATGGCGACTGAGTCACCGAAGCAGCCAACGACGCTAGTTTTTCTTCCACTGCGCTATTTATTGCTTTGCTGATTTTTGCAGGCATCACTGTAGTTGATGGCAGCACTGTTGGTTTCTTTCGCACCAGTGATGCTATTTTATCTTTCGCGGCAGAAAATGCCTTTCCGGCAAGATTTCCAACAGCGCTGATTCCCTTATCACGAATAATATCAATGGCCTTCATTGATAATTGTTTAGCTAACGGCGCCACTTTTGGAGCCATTCTTGTAAATAACCCCGCAATGGTACTGCCGAAACCATCTCCGTAATATGCTCTATAAACAGGCAATCGTGAGTTCACCACGTAGACCTTTACGGGTTTATCATGGTTGTAGTGTATGATCATCTTGTTATAAAACTAGTAGTTTTTCAATTAGTGATCAATCGCTAAGATCCATAGGATTTTCATCATAACCATGGGCATCTTTGTGACTTTCAACTAATTCAGCAATGAGTTCTTGATATACATTAATGTCCATGATACCACCGGCAAATATTCGTCTACAGATATCAGCTGCTTCATTAATTATCTCGACGGAGTTGTTTCCGGCTTGTTTTCCACCCATAAGTACTTCCAACCGTGATATATCACTGAGGATGTTACCAGGACATGTCACGGTTGCGTTGAAATCCTTTGGATTTTTAATTGAATATCCTTTTCCGCTTGTTTTCTTAGAACCAGCTTCTGCTTTTATGTCTATTTCTTCCGGGATTGGATCCTCCGTATAACGTGGTGGTTGTGGATCGCCCTTAACCGCAGCTAGAAAGTTATCAAAACCAGGGTGCTGCAATGCTCTGATTCTACTCCCGCCGTGTTTCGCTAGATATATTTTTGATGCCCAATCCCTTCTGGTTTTTATAAAATCTTCAAACCCGTATTTTAATAAAGTCTCTCTTTTACCCCTTGGAAAATTGTATCTAGCAAAATCAGCTAATTCGGAATCAGTACCGAGTCTTTCAATTCAATTCTTTACGGCTGTAAATAGGTGAATAGTCTCTTCCTGCAGCTGCACCTTGTTGTTCTTCTTCGCGTTCTTCAATTTCGCGTTGAGTTTTTATATCACTGGATAGCTGTTGTATCCCTGCGCATGTTTGTTCGGTCTCTGCTGCAATTTTTTCAAGCACACCAAGAACAGGCACTTCTCGTCGCTTGCCTTCCTCAGGAATATCCCCAAATATTGCTCGTTCAGTTGCTGTTTTTACATCTTTGGTCGCACTTGTTATCGGAGTAAACAGTTTTTCACTTGACACAGAAAAGTCAGTCTGCGCTTGTTGTCGTTGTTGAAGTTTCTCGCAAAGTCTGTCTCGAACTGGTATAAACTTTTTAATTGCTGCTAGCCGCTCTCGGGCTAATTTAGTTGTAAGCGATTCACCTACCATATAGTGTTTGTGAACTGAGTTTTCAAATGTGAAACTATCACAATTAAAAGCTGAGTTATATGTACCATCAAGCTAACGTATCCATCTCGGACAAGGTTAAACTGTACGATGCTATCCGCGAATGTTTCAGAAAAAACATCGCTGGGGGTTTCAGAATTGTAATATCTGAGAACGGCGATGAACGATTTTTGTTAACGACGCGGCAACAACAACAACTACGTGAAAATGGAGGCGTCGCGGTGATTACTTGCTATCACAACCAGATCATCCAGTACGCACATAACTGCATGAGCAAGCCCAAACTGCTGAGTATCCTTTCAGGAGAAAATCCTATGTGAGTACAAAAAACGCTAAAAAAATAAATTTTTTACTGAAAATTACTGAAGGCCTATTTTTTATAGTAACGCTCACGTGGTTAGGATACTGGTTTTTCCTCGTTTAATATTTTTCTAATATCATGAACCTTAGAACCAATTTCATCTTGTTTTTGATACTCTTGGCCGAGCTTTTGACGTATTGCTTCAACGGTGCTAAATAGCGTTATAAATGCATTAATGTCGTTACCGTACAAAGAAGCATTGATGGACTTTTGAATTCCTTTCACGAGTCTGTACATCTTAGGTAAAACATAACTAGACTGATACTCAATGTCTTCATATTCCGAGGCAATCCTGTCACAGTCGAGATCTTTAGATAATATTATCCCTCTATTTTTTAAATTTGAGATTTCAGCAATTATAGCATTTACATCTTTGATATCCATTATTTATATAATATATTTTATCTTTAATTATTAAAAAAAATGCAAAATAAATGGTATAAATTATAAGCAGTTATTCATTCATGAGTCCCTTATTCAGGCCTTTGTGTCTTTGTTAGGGTCTTTTCTTTTGGATGCGGATGCTCTTTTTTGTGACCCTAACACCGTTTCTATTAGCCGGTAGCCCATTCTGTGCTACCCTATGGGGTTCCTCATGTGAATGCAGAGCTTTTTGCATCAATTTATACCATTTATTTTACACCCAATTACTTTGACAAACACGTAATCTCCGGCGAGGGGTCTAACTCAGCAAACACTGAATTAGATCTCTCAGAAGGTATATGTTTGATTGGATGTTATTGTGGCATGGGCGTGGTAAACCAAACCAACATGGCAACCCATGAAATCAAATTCATGGTTGCATGAGTTGGAAAAAACACCAACCCACGCTACCGAGAATGCGATAGCATGAGTTACAATGTTGGTTTGGCTGAGGGGGTCCGCCCTCCCTCCCCCCCAATTAATAGAAAAACATCTTTCGTTTCGCCATCAAATAATGTATCTGCTATGGGGACCGAACACGTAGTTGATAGATCTGTGTTTACAAGACAAACACGCTACCGTTTAGACTACGGAACTGTCATACAAAATATAGATTTTTTAATATATATATATCTTCTGATTATACTTAACAATAAGAGATTTTTAAAATAGACAATTTTACTGTATCAACAGAAATTTCATCGTATTTAGGAAATAAAATACTAAGTACACAAAAATAAATAATATAACTGTTGTTTAAAATATCATGTAAATATCAGTCACGCATACCTGCGTCAGTGAAATACCGATCATACAGGGTGGGAAACAGAAGTACGTTTGTACTGAAGGTCGCGCATGCCTGCGCCAGTGTACCGATCAATATAGAGGAGGGAAGACATGTATACTTAACAATAAGAGAGTTTTCACTGTATTTATAAAAATGCATACAGAAAAAAGGAAAATAAAATACTTTTACACACAGAAAAATACAACTCGCATATAGTGATTTTAACCACGCCCACCTACTTACTTCAATGCATGGAAAACACTAGTGTGTCATGCTCTTTCCGGCTAAGCGAACATAGATAACGCGTTGAATTATATAGAACGTCTGTACTAAAAGTGTATAAATAGCTGAATGTATATAGTCTAAGGGTTTAAATAAATACAACTGTTTAAATGATGCAGTTTTAGCCAAGCGACAATAAAAAGCTTTAAAAGTGTTAAGAATTTTCCGAAACTCACAATCAAGGTCTTCACGTAGAGATTGTATATAGACTGTCATATTACTCCATTACAGTCACGTGTGTGCGCGCCTAGTCAATTATACCTCTCTCTACAGGTAATAGCAGACGGCACAATTCCTTTGACGTCATAATACAAGGGAACTTAGTGAGTAGAGTGTGAGTTGCGGCGGATTTATCCATAAAGGATTTATCTCCCTTGAATCATTTCAGATGTATACGAATTTTATTTTATGACCATTTCTTTTCGATAGAGCAGTTTTAATTATATTTTCTGCAACAAATCGTATTGAATGTATACAAATGTCAAAGTATCTACTGGCTTCATTTATTGATTGAAATATTTTCTCCTCTTTGGTTTCTAAATCAAACGATTTGACCCCCCTAGGGCGTTTTGAATGCCTACCAGCGTTGCTTTTTAAAAGATTATCGCGCTGCGAGATGGATTGAAGATTCTCAAGACAATTATCAGTCTTCACGCCATTTATGTGATCAATCACAAAGCCATCTTTAATCAATCCGTAAAATGCTTCATAGATGGCTCTGTGACAGAGATATTTCTTCCCCCCGGCTGTAAACATCAAGTATCCCATATTATTTACCCATCCAACCGACCTCTTTAGTCTGCAATTTCTAACAACCCCATCACTGGAGGCTTCGTAATTAACAAGCACTGGATGGGGTCTGAAATCTTGGCTCATTTGTATAATAATACTACTTATCTAATTTATTATCTGCTTTAATTATAAACCTCTGGATATAATCTTGAGGGGTTTTGATGATTTTGTCATCGTTAGGGTCAATGACGGTATTTTTTATTCGTTTGTCATAATAGCGTTTTAGTTCCCTGTATCGTTTGCCGCCGCAACTGAGACATAATTGTGATTTTCCTCTAACGCCCACCCCACATCGGAGGCATGGGAGAGGACCGAAAGCACCGTTGCGAACGCTTTGTAAATGATACCCACAGAATTCGCTTCTGCATGATTTGTTACACGGGGTTGTTGATCCAATCATTAGCTACTTGCAGTGATTAATTATACTATATTTTTCTATTTAAATACTTGTTTTAATTATAACATGGGGGAGTTCAAGAGATTATCGAAAATTAAGCCCTGGAAAAATGCTAAATTCAATCTTGATAAGGAGTTCCAAAGATTATCGAAAATTAAGCCTTGGAAAAATAATAAATTCAATCTCGATAGAGACTCTGATACACCAAAACGTCTAATCGGTGATAGAACTATACTGGGTAAAATCAGGGAGTGTTTTAATGAATTCTACCGAGACGGTGCAGTATACTGTTGGTCCACATTTCGAATGATTGTTGAAGATGTCAATGTACCCAACATCGATGCTACTATGAACGATGAAAGAGCAGCTGAGATAATTTCACACCTTGGCCCGCCAAGGGGCTGGAAATCCAAGGGTAAATTGCAAAGCAATTCCCAACAGAAGTATTTTTTCAGAATAAAATTCATTATCGAAGTCGAAGGCAAATGGATTATCAGGGATAAATTTGAACCAATCCTCAAGGATAAAAAAACTGTCATTGTGAGTAGAGATTCTAAACCAGGAATTCTAACTGGAATTGACAAACCATACTACGAGAGATCTTATCCTGTAACAGCAATTGTTTATGGGATATATCCGTTAAATGATAAACCCGATATTGCAAAACTAGCTCCTATGAAATATTCTAGTTCACTGAATTGTGTAGCAACACGGGTAATGGAACACTTCACAAATGCATCCCGAGGAAATAAACTAACTGATCTGCGACGTAGGAAAATAACCGAATGGGAACTGACAGTGAAACAGCACGGTGCAAAGATTTCTGATATAGCTAAATTAGAAGCATCATTAAAATTCCCAATATCAGTAACGACAATAACCGGAGAAGTATTATACGAACCGAAATATCAATCGCGAGGAGCTCCAATTAAAATTATTGATCATAACGAACACGCATGGACACCTGCAGTAACAATATTTCCACGAGATAGAACCGTGAGATATATCCCTAAGGAGTTCGTCGGGGATGTTTTCTATGAAGAGAAATTATTTGATGCTATTCATGCGTTGTGTAAAGATGATCCTGTGTCAGTGTGGTTACTTAGAAGTGATGAAGATCCCGAAATAGGATTTGATCAATTTGTCAGACCAAATGGTGAATTATATCGCGTTGAGGAATTAGATAACAGAATGAGAAAAATCGCTAGTGATTTTTCACCGGAGAGTTCCCATGAAAAACTATTAACGGATAGTTTTACTATTCCATCAGTGGTAGCTCACTTCGCAAGAGAAAAAAACTCATGGTGTCCAACACAAAAGTGATTTTCTCGAGGACGTTAAATTGAGTTGCGTCAAATTTGGTCATGGAGGACTGTGGAATACGAAATACCATCGTGATGGTATGATTTCAATTGATATATGCGCGTGTTATCCTGGAAGTTTTCTCGGGTATGGAGAATGTAGTAACTATTTTAAACGATTTGGACACCCCACGCATGAAATGACTCGTGTTGCGATTAATGGTCCATTGCCTGATTTTGATTTAACTGGATTCGCTCGTGTGATATCATTTGAACTCGCTACAGGGTTACATCCGTGTAGTTATGTTTGGCTTGGTAGACATATATCTAAAAAGGCCTGGATGCCAATAGTATTACTATAATATATGATTTGATTGTGGTATGCTAATATCGCTGATTGTTTCCGAAGCTATTATATGCTATCGAGCTCAGAAAGAAGTTTGGCTACCACAACCCGATCTAGATCGTATAATTAGCGAACAGCGAAAACAGTTTCCAGATTTTAATGAAGAACAAATCATGAATTGGTCTAAGAAGTTATTTGAAATTAAAAAAGAACAAGCAAAAGATTTTGGACGAAGAATATTTGGTAAATTTACCCAGGGTGGAAGATACGACAATGCAAAATATTCTTCGCGGTTGATCATAGACATTGCTGAATACGATTTTATTGTAACGGATTTAACGAAACAGGGAAAACTTGTAAATCGTAAAGACGCTTTCCTATCCGATGGAAGACGATTAGGTACAATTGTTACCTATTGTGATGGATATATTAAACAATATACGCATTTGAGAAGTTCTATGCTAGCTTATGCTTCTATCAATTTATTTTCGATGATAAATAGATTTCCTAATACCGCAGTTAGAGTAGCCACTGATTCTATGTATATCCAAGAGAAATACAAATCAGATGTAGCTAAATTCACAGATCCGGAGGCAAATTGGGGATGTTGGAGATTTAAAAAGGAGACGCTACATGAGTATTGTGAATCGGCAGATGTTACCATGGATGAAAAGTACTTAAAGTGTGATGAGATTCAATCCGAATTTTCTAATGCACCACCGGTATCTGATCCAATATGTAGATACAAAACAGTTTATTTAAACGGTTGTGGTGGGTCAGGAAAGACAACTCGTGCAATTGAATTATATCATAGAAACGCTAGCGTTTCAAAATCAAACATGATTGTCCTAACACCTACTCACAGACTCGCCAGAGAGATGAAACAACGAGGGATAAATGCCTGTACTTATCATAGTTTCTTTCGATGGAAAGGCGATGAATGGACCCCTGATCGAATGGGTGATAAATTCATTCCTGAAATCATAATTTGGGATGAAATATGCACAGTATCGTTGAAAATATTACAAACATTTCTTGAGTGGTTGTTAAACAAAAACACAAAAGTCGTCATGTGCGGTGATCACGGCCAACCACCACCATTTATCGGTGCATCCCCACATGAATGGCTAAAGGGTTTTGTAGACTATTATGAAGAAATTACCACTGATTATAGATCACTTGATGAACAATTACGCGAGTTCAAAGCGCTAATTAGATTACAGCCGGATAAAATCCAATGTGAAATAGCGCGTGAAATAATTTCAGAAACTCCCATGAATGATTTTTGGGAAACGTGGAGACCAAACGATTTGATAATTGCAAGTAGAAAAAAAGTCAGAGACATACTTCAGATGAAGTTATTTGAATTGCATAAAGAAAAATTTGCAACACTTCCAGTACCGTTGTGTTATAGGCCTTCGGATACACGAAAACAGAATATAGAAGTTGATATTCCAGGGAAGAGTGAAAAGCAGATTCTCGTGTTAAATGATATTGTGCTGGTTGATATCAGCGTCGTCGAAGATGCATTGCGTGCTGATAAATCCCCATGGACGTTAGGTTACGCAGCGACAATACACTCTTCACAGGGATTGACTATATCAGATACAATTGTTTGGATGGTGGATAATCACATCGAATGGTCGAATTTAGTCTATCTTGCAGTATCCAGAGTACGAAGAATAAATCAACTTCGAAGAGTTGTCCTGGATGATAATGACACTACAATGGATGATGCTAGCATCGTTGATGTTAAAATTATTGATAAAAAACTCTCCGGTTACAAACAACAAGACAAAAAAAACGAGAATTTGACATTGATGCTGAATTAATAATTACGCTGAAGCAACAACAGAATAATCACTGCGCGAGTTGCAATTGTATAATGCGTTGGCAGTATTCGGATAAAGATCCTCGCCAATTTACCGTAGACAGAAAGAATAGCAGTCTCGGTCATGTCAGAAATAATGTGATGTTAACTTGTCTTGAGTGTAACAGACGCAACGGCGCTAGTTAAGACCCCGCGGTGGTAATTGAGTATCGTCAGGAATCACTTGTAATTGTTCGCGTGTAAAACCCCGCTGAGGGGCAGTTGAATCCAATTTATAGATTGGAGGTCTACCAGTTGATCGTGTTATAGTAGATATCTTGTGTGCAGTAACACTCCAAATAGGATCAGTAGCCCTCTTTCTGCCACCTTCAGGCTCTCCTGGTTCGTATAAATACCTAACAGTGACATTACTACCAAGAATTGGCTGAGAAACGCTATCCCACTGTGGTTGTGGTATATACTTTTTTTATTGCGTTGTTAGGTTTCATATTGATTGCTCTGGTAATCTCGTTATTTAGCGCTGCAACTACCCCTGGTAACCTTTTGACCCATTCACGGGATCGCTTTTCTTGGATGAATTCTTTTGCGTATTGATATCCAAATAACCGCTCAGCAAGAGTCCGATTAAATCGTTCAACAATTGCCTGATCGCGATGTAGTGCAGTATGCCCCCGTCTGATGGTGACATTGTGATCTTTCATCGCAGATAAAACAGCGCCTTGAAATTCCTTGCCAGGATCGACTTGTAATAGATTTGGCCAGCGTAGTGGGCCTCGTCGATAAATCTTTTCAAATGCAGAAGCAATTTCAGGTGATGATTTTGTTTTTAGCGGTTCTGCTTGTTTGTATCGACTCGCAACGTCAACTACGGTTAGCGCGTATTTGTAACCGTTGTCATGTGGTCAAAACAATAAATCAGCTTGATGAACTTCATTGGGTACAGTAACATCAAAATGCGAGAAATTGATTTGTTTAGGACGTGGTAGATAAATTTGCCATATAGCCTGTTTGGATAACCGATTAGCCGCAGTGGTCTTTTTCACTTTTGTGGCGTTGGCGAGTTTATTGATTGCAGCGTTACCCCTCCAGTATCCCCTCGGAGAATAATAAATAGATTCCATATTATTAATTACCGGCACCTAACATCAATTTGCCTTTCATAGCCGATTTTACCAACCACAAAGCCAATTTTTCTTTCAAAGATTTATCAGGAACAGCATTTAACGCATGAATTAATTTCACATCCGCGAGATGCCTGTTTTGCAGATTGCTGCTTTTATATGCAACATCATGAGCATGACACGCCTTATCAATAGCGTTTATCGGATACTCGCCGGGTCTGGGCTGATTTTGATCATCAAGTCTGATATCTAATCGTGTTCCGGGGCCACAGTAGCTATATCCTGGAAGGTGCTTTTCTCCGGGGTACTTTGCCCATGGGGTTCCAGGGAGCTTTGCCAATTTGGCTGCGATATCACCTCCTCGTTTTTTTTAAAACATCTTCGGATTTCATAGAAACAAATCTAAATTTTTTTGTACCACATGTTGCACATCTACCAGTAAGTGCTGATCTATTATTTTTAGTTGTGATCGTCGTCACATCATTTGTGTTAGTACGCGTTTTACACTTCACACAATATAGATCCATAATTTATGTATAGAGATATGGATATAATTGATTTTTCAGCGACTAAAACAAAAGAACCAGTTAAGCATCATGCAGCGCTACCAAACTCTATCCGCGCAATTATAATCGGGCCATCTGGATCCGGCAAGACGCAATTGTTGCTCAATTTAATAGTGAGATGGATGAAGTGGGATAAGTTGTATTTAGTTGCTCCTAGCGTAGATGATCAACGATGCTATGAAGTGTTAAAGGATTTTAACGAGAATGCATCAGAAATTAAGGGTGAGAACGCCATTGATTTTATAACTGATATTGACGAGGCACCATCCGTGGATGACCTTGATGGGAGCATTAACAATTTAGTCGTATACGACGATGTGATGTTAGACAATCAACAAAACCCAGCTAGAATATTTTCCCGAGGCAGGCATAAAAACACCGACGTGATATATGTCACTCAACGATACACTCAGATTCCAAAAGTGATCAGAGATAACTGTAATATTCTTGCTGTGTTTAACGGCGTTGATTCACATACGTTACGAAATATTTGGCAGACATGGTGTTCCGATATGGACTTCAATCAATTTAAAAATTTCTTTAGTAACGCTCAGTCAACCCAGCATGGATTTATAACAATAAATTTACATGATCCTCGGACACGATATCGTATCGGACTCGATCAAATATTCGGTTGAAATCATTTATTATTTTTGTTAACTTGTAGCAGCAGAGAGGGCGGTGACCACATCGTTGCGACCCAAATTGATTGAAAAATCGTAAAGTCTCTGTTTGCTAAATGGAGATTTATTTTTTTTTTGGTTAAAATATGAGATTCGTAGGAAGGCTCTATATTCCGTTTTGAGGATTCAATCAATTTTTTGTCTGAAAAGGGTGGTCTGTTCACCCTCTCTGCTGCTAAAGTCCTTTACTTTAACATCATACATAATTCCCTGAATATAAAGTCCTTTATTTTAATAGTATACATAATTCCCTCAATATAAAGTCCTATATTTTAATCTCATTCATCATTCTCTCAATATAAAGTCCTTTATTTTAATACCATACATCATTCCCTGAATATAAAGTCCTTTATTTTAATAGTATACAAAATTGCCTTAATATAAAGTCCTTTATTTTAATACCATACATCATTCCCTCAATATAAAGTCCTTTATTTTTAATGCCATACATCATTCCCTGAATATAAAGTCCTTTATTTTTAATGCCATACATCATTCCCTGAATATAAAGTCCTTTACTTTAATATCATACATAATTCCCTGAATATAAAGTCCTTTATTTTAATAGTATACATAATTCCCTCAATATAAAGTCCTATATTTTAATCTCATTCATCATTCTCTCAATATAAAGTCCTTTATTTTAATACCATACATCATTCCCTTAATATAAAGTCATTCTCTTTAATACCACAAACATTCCCTCAATATAAAGTTCTTTACTTCAATATCATACATAATTCCCTCAATATAAACTCCTTTACTTTAATACCACAAAATACTCCCTCACTACAAGACTTGATATACAACAGATATGGTAATGAATCCATTTTCATTATGAACTAGTACTATTATAATGTATAACATATTTTATTATAAGGCAGACTCACTATAAGGCAGTATAATCTATGGATCCAATGGGCATCATTATAATGGGGGAGTAGCTAAATCTGTTCACTTTTTCAAAAGGTATTTTTTATATAGCTTGCAATTAAGTCCACCATATTTATGAAATAACGAATTAGGGGTCGTTTTCAGCAACAAAACTGAAAATCACAAAAAGACAATTTTAAATACTGAATAAGTATGAATAACAACTTCAAGCAAGAGTACCACCTTCGAGATTTAATCAAGTATGCATGCATATGCAAGACGTCTCTCTTTCTCTCAAAGCACATACCAATATTGACATGATCTTATTTCTTCAATCCTCTGTCTGCGTGGGTTCAAGACTCAGATTCGGCCAAAGTGGGTATGTGAGAAAGCTTACCAGTAGCCTCTCGTGGGTTGGTGGTTCTTTCCAGGGGTTTTCCCAGATTCTTCCTCCACCATTAATACTGGCTGCCATGTATAGCCTATCATGTGCTGAAAAATAGCGTTAAACCTTACTACACCATCAGATGATAAAATAACCCAAATACTGTCTGCATCATGCTTTCTAATGCCAATTGCTATATTCAGAAGTAGAAGGCAACAAGGAAAATGACTGATTGCCCAATTTGTATATTGGTGTTTAAGAGCACAACAGCACATAACAGACTTTAGCACCAAAGTTCTGGGGGTAAACAAATTTCCTTACCCACTGACATACCACATCACAAAATACTATCTAATCAGGTCAGGACTTGAACCCAGAACCCATTGAATGCAAATTTAGCATGCTAACCACCAAGTCAGCACAGTGCTCAAGACAAAAGTTTAATGATAATACAGGTGTACTTACTTGCTTTCCGTAAGACAATATTGACTTTGTTAGATCTTCTACTGTCTTAATATCAATATCTTCAGAATTTTCCAATAAATCTGTACCGTCTTGTTCTGAACCTTTGTGGTGGCTCTGCCTCTTGAAATCTGCTTGTCGAGTCCTGTGTGCAAGATCCTCCGAAAATAGTAACAAAGCTCCTTTACGAGTTGTAAATGTTTTTGGCAGGTAAATTTCCTGAACAGGTCGGCCACTGGACCTTGCTGAAATGTCTTGACTTGTATTGAATGTGACATGACTGTGAATAGGTGGAAGGTAATTGCGACGAGAGTCCAGAAAATTGAAATAGTCCTACAAAATAGAGTGAATCATTGATATTTAGTACAACTCATAAACTAAAAGTTCAATTTGGGAAGAAAACACTGTATAGACCAACATTTTCAGGGTCTAATCTAATATGGGGGATTAATTCCCCCATTCATTTGAAAAAGAGGATATTTTCTGAATGAATGAGCCATTTAACAAAGAAAAAAAAATTCTGACTTGAATATATCACTCATGAATCCAATAATCTTGCATCCTATAATACTGTAGACTCAGGTCAGTGTATGAATTGTTATAGTTAGTAAAATATATAGATTTTTGGAAATAAGAGTGTATTCCCATGACTCACAAAATAGTATGCATACAATGATATTTTCCTAATGATTGATGAAAAATGAAATATTTTGACTACCAGTAATTGAAATAATAGATGTACAGAAATACTTTGAATTATTTTAAAGACATTTTGGGGGTAATATAGCGATTCTTGTGACCTGTTGATACATCAGCACATTGCAGACCATTATTCAGACAACTATTGGAACGGACATTTGAATTACTGGATACTTTAAGACTTGAGAGACTAGGATTTCTATTCATGAAACTATACATTAGTCATAATCACTTTGTATTTTAGAGAAATAAATTATATTTTCAAATATATCAAACTTATTTATTTTTGCTCTTTCTTGTTACTTATTTATAATACTTAGCTTTAAATTGCATATTCATTAACACAAAATCACCCTTCAAATCATGGCATCATTTTGTACTTTGTACCCTATAGCAGTTTGGCCAGTACACAGTACACACTAACAAAATCCTGTACAGTCTAATTCTAATTATGACAGTACACACTAACAAAATCCTGTACAGTATAATTCTAATTATGACAGTACATATTAACAAAATCCTGTACAGTCTAATTCTAATTATGACAGTACATATTAACAAAATCCTGTACAGTCTAATTCTAATTATGACAGTACACACTATCAAAATCATGTACAGTCTAATTCTAATCATTATGGCTAGTACACAGTACACACTATCAAAATCCTGTACAGTCTAATTCTAATTATGACAGTACATATTAACAAAATCCTGTACAGTCTAATTCTAATTATGACAGTACATATTAACAAAATCATGTACAGTCTAATTCTAATTATGACAGTACACACTATCAAAATCATGTACAGTCTAATTCTAATCATTATGGCTAGTACACAGTACACACTATCAAAATCCTGTACAGTCTAATTCTAATTATGACAGTACATATTAACAAAATCCTGTACAGTCTAATTCTAATTATGACAGTACATATTAACAAAATCCTGTACAGTCTAATTCTAATTATGACAGTACACACTATCAAAATCATGTACAGTCTAATTCTAATCATTATGGCTAGTACACAGTACACACTATCAAAATCCTGTACAGTCTAATTCTAATTATGACAGTACATATTAACAAAATCCTGTACAGTCTAATTCTAATTATGACAGTACACACTATCAAAATCATGTACAGTCTAATTCTAATCATTATGGCTAGTACACAGTACACACTAACAAAATCCTGTACAGTCTAATTCTAATTATGACAGTACATATTAACAAAATCCTGTACAGTCTAATTCTAATTATGACAGTACATATTAACAAAATCCTGTACAGTCTAATTCTAATTATGACAGTACACACTATCAAAATCATGTACAGTCTAATTCTAATCATTATGGCTAGTACACAGTACATACTATCAAAATCCTGTACAGTCTAATTCTAATCATAATGGCTACTACACAGTACACACTAACAAAATTCTGTACAGTCTAATTATAATCATGACAGTACACATTAACAAAATCCTGTACAGTCTAATTCTAATCATTATCGCTAGTACACAGTACACAATATCAAAATTCTGTACAGTCTAATTATAATTATATATGTGTGTGTGTGTTTGTGTGTGATTGGATTTTTAAAAATGCTTAAACAATTTTTCAGTCATATCGCTATGATGTCTGCAGTGTGACAGTTTATAGTGATATCTAGCACTGAGGCATCATGCCGCAGACATGTAACATGATGTCCCACCCAACCATATTATCCTGACATCAGGCCGACCAGTCATAACACTAACTTCTTAATGCTGGGCACCAAACAAGGCAGCTGTTGGTGTAACCATTTTAAAAAGTCTTAGGTATGACTTGGCTGGGGATCACACCCATGACCTCCCACATCCGAGGCAGATGCTCTAACCACTAAGCCACCTATTTTTTCTGTAACACACACACACACACACACACACACACACACACACACACCACACACACACACACACACACACACACACACACACACACACACACACACACACACACACAGTTTCTTGAATGAAAATCACAATCCTGGACATTTTTTTGCATGTTTATTATTATTTTCCTTATTATTATTTTCCTGAAATCTGATTATGTCTGCTTGAATATTCTTAAACAATAGACACAGTGGAGTAGTAATGCATATTCCAATGCTGATAGGGCATGAGGGGAAGGGCAAATGGGGATGGGGAGGGTTGCAAAAAAATAACATTTTTCTCAGTACTTTAATTCAATAATATGCCCCTGATGGAGAAATGGGATAGGTCCTATTGTCATCTGATAAGGAAATGGGGATAAGGCCTGTTGTCCTCATCTTATAGAAAATGTCCTTTAATGGGGACATGGGACAAGTCTTTTTGTCTTATTGTCCTTTAATGGGGAAAATGAAAGTCCCTATTGATCTCTGACAGGGACATATGATAAGTCCTATTAATTTCTGATAATGAAATGGGAAAAATATTACTGTCATATGAAATGGGACAGTGAAGTCCTATTATCCTATGATGGAGGAATGAAAGTCCTGTTGTCTTCTGTTGTGGAAAACAAGTTGTAAAATTGGTTGGAAATGGGAGTCTGATAGTTTTTTAAAGGGCTGATAGAAGTGCTATTGTTCTCTCATGGTGAAGCAGGAGTCCTGCTGTTCTCTGATGGTGAAAGTGTAGCAATTCTGTCCTCAGAAATGGATTGCTGTTCATATGATTTTTTTAATCCAAAATAACACCATGTTACAAACAGTAAATTTACAATATTTCTTATTGTAATTACCCAGACTACAATGATGCTTTTAGAATTACCCAGACTGCAATGTTGCTTTTAGAATTACCCAGACTGCAATGTTGCTTTTAGGATTACAGAGACTGTAATGTTGCTTTTATAATTACCCAGACTGCAATGTTGCTTTTAGGATTACCCAGACAGTAATGTTGCTTTTATAATTACCCAGACTGTAATGTTGCTTTCATAATTATCCAGACTGCAATGTTGCTTTTAGGATTCCCCAGACTAATGTTGCTTTCATAATTAGCCAAACTGTAATGTTACTTTTATAATTACCCAAACTGCAATGTTGCTTTTAGGATTACCCAGACTGCAATGTTGCTTTCATAATTAGCCAAACTGTAATGTTGCTTTTATAGTTACCCAAACTGCAATGTTGCTTTTAGGATTACCCAGACTGCATTGTTGCTTTCAAAATTACCCAGACTTCAATGTTGCTTTCATAATTAGCCAAATTGTAATGTTGCTTTTATAGTTACCCAAACTGCAATGTTGCTTTTAGGATTACCCAGACTGCAATGTTGCTTTCAAAATTACTCAAACTGCTATGTTGCTTTTAGGATTACCCAGACTATAATGTTACTTTCATAATTACCCAGACGGTAATGTTGATTTTAGGATTACCCAATCTGCAATGTTGTTTTATAATTACCCTGACTGGAATGATATTTTAGGATTACCCAGACTGTAATGTTGCTTTCATAATTACCCAGACTGCAATGATGCTTTCATAAACACCCAGAATATAATGTTGCTTTTGTAATTACCCAGACTAATGTTGCTTTCATAATTACCCATACTGTAATGTTGCTTTTAGAATTACCCAGACTGCAATGTTGCTTTTAGGATTACCCAGACTGCAATGTTGCTTTCATAATTACCTAAACTGCAATGTTGCTTTTTAGGATTACCCAGACAGTAATGTTGCTTTTGTAATTACCCAGACTAATGTTGCTTTCACAATTACCCATACTGTAATGTTACTTTTAGAATTACCCAGACTGCAATGTTGCTTTTAAGATTACCCAGACTGCAATGTTGCTTTTAGGATTCCCCAGACTGCAATGTTGCTTTCATAATTACCTAAACTGCAATGTTGCTTTTTAGGATTACCCAGACAGTAATGTTGCTTTTAGGATTACCCAGACTGTAATGTTGCTTTTAGGATTACCCAGACTGCAATGTTGTCACGTTCATAATTACCCAGACTGTAATGTTACTTTTAGGATTACCCAGACTGCAATGTTGTTTTCATAATTTGCCAGACTGTAATGTTGCTTTTATAATTACAAAAACTGCAATGTTGCTTTTAGGATTACCCAGACAGTAATGGTGCTTTTAAGATTACCCAGACTGCAATGTTGCTTTTAGGATTCCCCAGACTGCAATGTTGCTTTTAGGATTACCCAGACTGTAATGTTAACACCTTGACGTCTAAATGTTTAAAGCCCAACTAAACTTATACCTCAAAATATCACTATTAAATCAGGCTACTGCACAAAACCTTCCAGGAAAACTAGAATTCAAAATAATTGCTACATATTTCTAGAATAATATAGTCTTTTTACATGTCTAAAGTCACCTATTCCCAGCACAGCCTCGATATCACTCTTTGAATCCAACACTAAGAAAGAATTACGAAGGAAACAAAAATGTTGTTTACTTAAATTCATGAAATAAGGTAAGGAACTAGGTCAACTTTAGATACAAAGTTTTAATAGTAGGTTATTGAAAAACTGAAATGAATTTCTGGAAAATGTCAAGTCCAGTAAATAATATTACATTACAATAACATGTAACAAAATAAACAATTTTTAAAAAAATTAAAATTAACAAACAAACAATCAAATTAAATCAAATACACATTAACAATACCTTAATTTGCAATCAGTCATTAATTTTTCTCATGAACTTACATATAATGCTTTATATACCTCATTACCAATTAGATCCAACTGCAAACTAAATAGTCTCTGATCTCTTATTGCATAATGTGCGTACAGGAAGTGAAGGTTGGTGCTTAATGGTCCTGTTACACTAACAGGAAGTAAAGGGAGGCGCTGAATGGGAGGGTTTAATGGTAAAATGAAGGGAAGCATGAAAGATGCTGCGCTGTAACAGTTCCAGTTTGACAGATGCATACTGTTCTTTGCTTGGCACTGAGATTGTTCAGTACTAAAGGTTATTCCATCCTTAAGTTGGAAATTGGCTTCAATTTAAAGGTCAAAGACTAAAGCGTCCAAACGAATCAACCACAAATTATAATCAAATAGAAATATTTTATGTACTTTTCATGGATAATCTAGTATTTTTGCATACCAGATACATGGAAATGTTCTCTGTGTCTCTAAATTCACTAATATCCACTTGTCACCAAGTCATTGTATGAAAATTCCAGATGCCTGATACTGGTAAAGTAATGTATCAATAACTATAATTTTGTAGATATAAATATTTTGACTGGTAAAGTAATGTATCAATAACTATAATTTTGTAGATATAAATATTTTGACTGGTAAAGTAATGTATCAATAACTATAATTTTGTAGATATAAATATTTTGACTGGTAAAGTAATGTATTGAAAACTATAATTTTGTAGATATAAATATTTTGACTGGTAAAGTAATGTATTAAAAACTATAATTTTGTAGATATAAATATTTTGACTGGTAAAGTAATGTATGAAAAACTATAATTTTGTAGATACAAATATTTTGGACAAGGATTTATGAAGGCATCTTTATTTTATCTAAAACCATGGGACACTTAAGAGTTAAATTTCCCCATGTTGAATACATGAGAGGATCATGTTAATTTCACTACAAACACGACATGGATTCAAAGTCATCACATCTAATGTTACCATGTCCTACATAATGGTAAATATGGCCAGAGTAGACCTGACTGTGATATGTGACACTGTATTTAGTCATGATATACCAAGGATTTTATTAAAATAATTTCAGTGAAAGCTCATAACCTTGACAAGGATGACAAACTCTGATTTTCCCCTACTGTAACCTTGACCTTGATGCTGGGAGAGTGGCAATGTGCAGCAATTTATCTAATTGTTTCCTCAGTAGTTCAAAACCTATACCCCACACAAGAATGCAAATGTACAGGCACATGTAACTTCCTCCGGACAGAAATCTTGTAATATACACATATGATGTAAATGCAACTACATAAACCTGATTGCTGGCTAGACTTAAAACAGAGTATTATATAGAAGTCCAAGATGTATATGCTATATGTTATTAGAGAAATTTCTTTACAGAATGCTCTAAACAAACTCGACAACTGGTGCACATGCAATGACATGGTGGTAAATACTGGTAAAACTAAAATATTTCTTATCTCAGCATGGCAAAAAAGGATAAATCTTGATACTGATGAAGTATGTCTGACATGGAAGGATAAAAATTTGCAAATGGTCGGTCATGATAGACAACTTGTTGTTTTGGTAGATAATAACCTAGCATGGACTAAACATATCAAACAAATCAGTAAAAAGTCAATTCAAGTTTTATGGCATCTTAGTTTGATAAGACATTTTCTCTGTGAAAGGCACAGAAAACTATTTTATAACAGTTACATACAACCATAGTTAGACTAATGTATGGGGTACTTCAAATGATAAAAACATAGCCAAGCTGGCACATCTTTAATAAAGAGCATTTACACATGCTGGCTACACTCTTCAAACCATTATACATAATGTCTACACTCTTCAAGCCATTACACATACTGGCTACTCTCTTCAAGCCATTACACATGCTGGCTACACTCTTCAAACTATTACACATACTGGCTACTCTCTTCAAACCATTACACATACTGGCTACTCTCTTCAAGCCATTACACATGCTGGCTACGCTCTTCAAACTATTACACATACTGCCTACTCTCTTCAAACCATTACACATACTGTCAACTCTCTTCAAACCATTATATATACTGGCTACACTCTTCAAACCATTACACATACTGGCTACACTCATCAAACTATTACACATACTGGCTACACTCTTCAAACAATTACACATACTGGCTACTCTCTTCAAGCTATTACACATACTGGCTACACTCTTCATACTATTAGACATACTGGCTACACTCTTCATACTATTACACATACTGGCTACAATCTTCAAACAATTACACATACTGGCTACACTCATCAAACTATTACACATACTGGCTACACTCATCAAACTATTACACATACTGGCTACACTCATCAAACTATTACACATACTGGCTACACTCATCAAACTATTACACATACTGGCTACACTCTTCAAACAATTACACATACTGGCTACTCTCTTCAAGCTATTACACATACTGGCTACACTCTTCATACTATTTGACATACTGGCTACACTCTTCATACTATTACACATACTGGCTACAATCTTCAAATAATTACACATACTGGCTACTCTCTTCAAGCTATTACACATACTGGCTACAATCTTCAAACAATTACACATACTGGCTACTGTCTTCAAGCTATTACATATACTGTTAACTCTCTTCAAACGATTACACATACTGGCTACACTCTTCATACTATTACACATACTGGCTACTCTCTTCAAACCATTACACATACTGGCTACTCTCTTCAAACCATTACACATACTGGCTACACTCTTCATACCATTACACATACTGGCTACACTCTTCAAACTATTACACATACTGGCTACTCTCTTCAAACCATTACACATACTGGCTACTCTCTTCAAGCTATTACATATACTGTCAACTCTCTTCAAACCATTACACATACTGGTTACTCTCTTCAAACCATTACACATACTGGCTACTCTCTTCAAACCATTACACATACTGGCTACACTCTTCAAACTATTACACATACTGGCTACACTCTTCATACCATTACACATACTGGCTACTCTCTTCAAACTATTACACATACTGGCTATACTCTTCATACTATTACACATACTGGCTATTCTCTTCAAGCTATTACATATACTGTCAACTCTCTTCATACCATTACACATACTGGCTACTCTCTTCAAGCTATTACATATACTGTTAACTCTCTTCAAACGATTATACATACTGGCTACTCTCTTCATACTATTACACATACTGGCTACTCTCTTCAAACCATTACACATACTGGCTACTCTCTTCAAACCATTACACATACTGGCTACACTCTTCATACCATTACACATACTGGCTACACTCTTCAAACTATTACACATACTGGCTACTCTCTTCAAACCATTACACATACTGGCTACTCTCTTCAAGCTATTACATATACTGTCAACTCTCTTCAAACCATTACACATACTGGTTACTCTCTTCAAACCATTACACATACTGGCTACTCTCTTCAAACCATTACACATACTGGCTACACTCTTCAAACTATTACACATACTGGCTACACTCTTCATACCATTACACATACTGGCTACTCTCTTCAAACTATTACACATACTGGCTATACTCTTCATACTATTACACATACTGGCTATTCTCTTCAAGCTATTACATATACTGTCAACTCTCTTCATACCATTACACATACTGGCTACTCTCTTCAAGCTATTACACATACTGGCTACTCTCTTCAAACTATTACACATACTGGCTACAATCTTCAAACAATTACACATACTGGCTACTCTCTTCAAGCTATTACATATACTGTCAACTCTCTTCAAACCATTACACATACTGGCTACTCTCTTCAAACCATTACACATACTGGCTACACTCTTCAAACTATTACACATACTGGCTACACTCTTCAAACCATTACACATACTGGCTACTCTCTTCAAACCATTACACATACTGGCTACACTCTTCAAACTATTACACATACTGGCTACACTCTTCAAACCATTACACATACTGGCTACTCTCTTCAAACCATTACACATACTGGCTACTCTTTTCAAACCATTACACATACTGGCTACACTCTTCAAACTATTACACATACTGGCTACTCTTTTCAAGCTATTACATATACTGTCAACTCTCTTCAAGCCATTACACATACTGGCTACTCTCTTCAAACCATTACACATACTGGCTACTCTCTTCAAACCATTACACATACTGGCTACACTCTTCAAACTATTACACATACTGGCTACACTCTTCAAACAATTACACATACTGGCTACTCTCTTCAAGCTATTACACATACTGGCTACACTCTTCATACTATTAGACATACTGGCTACACTCTTCATACTATTACACATACTGGCTACAATCTTCAAACAATTACACATACTGGCTACTCTCTTCAAGCTATTACACATACTGGCTACAATCTTCAAACAATTACACATACTGGCTACTGTCTTCAAGCTATTACATATACTGTTAACTCTCTTCAAACGATTACACATACTGGCTACACTCTTCAAGCTATTACACATACTGGCTACTCTCTTCATACTATTACACATACTGGCTACTCTCTTCAAACCATTACACATACTGGCTACTCTCTTCAAACTATTACACATACTGGCTACTCTCTTCAAACGATTACACATACTGGCTACTCTCTTCAAGCTATTACATATACTGTCAACTCTCTTCAAACCATTACACATACTGGCTACTCTCTTCAAACCATTACACATACTGGCTACTCTCTTCAAACCATTACACATACTGGCTAGTCTCTTCAAACCATTACACATACTGGCTACACTCTTCAAACTATTACACATACTGGCTACACTCTTCATACCATTACACATACTGGCTACACTCTTCAAGCTATTACACATACTGGCTACTCTCTTCATACTATTACACATACTGGCTACTCTCTTCAAACCATTACACATACTGGCTACACTCTTCAAACAATTATACATACTGGCTACAATCTTCAAACAATTATACATACTGGCTATTCTCTTCAAGCTATTACATATACTGTCAACTCTCTTCAAACCATTACACATACTGGCTACTCTCTTCAAACCATTACACATACTGGCTACTCTCTTCAAACCATTACACATACTGGCTACTCTCTTCAAACCATTACACATACTGGCTACACTCTTCAAACTATTACACATACTGGCTACACTCTTCGAACCATTACACATACTGGCTACTCTCTTCAAACCATTACACATACTGGCTACTCTTTTCAAACCATTACACATACTAGCTACACTCTTCAAACTATTACACATACTGGCTACTCTTTTCAAGCTATTACATATACTGTCAACTCTCTTCAAACCATTACACATACTGGCTACTCTCTTCAAACCATTACACATACTGGCTACACTCTTCAAACTATTACACATACTGGCTACACTCTTCAAACTATTACACATACTGGCTACAATCTTCAAACAATTACACATACTGGCTACTCTCTTCAAGCTATTACATATACTGTCAACTCTCTTCAAACCATTACACATACTGGCTACTCTCTTCAAACCATTACACATACTGGCTACACTCTTCAAACTATTACACATACTGGCTACAATCTTCAAACAATTACACATACTGGCTACTCTCTTCAAGCATTACACATCCAAGCTGCTCGTCTATAGTGATGATGTGCTGTAATTGACACAAAGGCAGAGAGAAATCAATTTAAAAATCTGTCTACATGGCCAATTAAGTACTAAATGTTGACAGGCACTTTACTTTAATTACCCCAGCACTAATAACTTGTCATTAAGAACCAAACCTAACAAAACCAAAGATATTTATAGAGATAATAAATAAATATCCAGCCCTGAAGTCTGACAAGTACTAAAAGTCTGTACTATAGAATAACAACTCTTATTCAACCAGCCATTATTAGAGAAATATAAATGTTTATGACCTTAATGACCTCAAGGTTGTTTTCAACATTTTATTTTTCTAACCTTTATAAAACCAGATGCAAGTAATTACAATCTGAGACCAGTCTGGTAAGCATTTATTAGTATTGAAGAGTGAGAGTGAATCAATTATCTTGAGTAAAACAAATAGAAAACAAAATACAAAGTTTGCAATATAAATATATTCTCGCTGCACACACTCAGGCCAGTTCTGAATCAGCAACTCCTAATGTACACAGATGGTAATAGCTATTAATTGATGTTCATACAATGTAGCCTCTCATGTAATGACTGAGTTCAAAGGTCATTTGATTCAATTGAAATTCATATAATTCTTGGATTGTGATTCAGCAAAAGACTGTTGGTGTTTCACTATGACACATGCCTTCACATGCAAATCAACAGCATTGGATTTATTTTGGAATAACATTCAACATTATTCAGCCCTTAAATCATTAGGACTTGACTTAGAAATTCTAGGATTATTTGGAATTTAATTGGCAGTACCATAAATTCTTTTATTCCAAGGAAATAAATTATTTGTTGAATTTTATAAAACTTGTTGGCTTTTGCTCTTCTCTATTACATAGTTTAAGACCATGGAGTCGTAATAAATTACTCATACATATGAGCTAGTCATTATTGTGAGTCAACTTCCCATTTATTTTCGAGTGAATGTATGATGGATGGATTGATGGATCTACGGATGCATGCTTAGGTTAAATGTCACCTTAGCACAACCCGGATAAATGGTGTCATGTACCGTAGGTTTAGGCATCCACAAAATAGGTATGCAAACCAAAGCTTTCGACAAAATTGAAGCCATTTAAATGTTTATCTATATTTAATAATAACGACCATATTTAACAGCAGATCAGCAACAAAGGGTAATGTCAGAACACTGCCAACCAAGTTTGACTAAAATTCATTAAATGTTGGGTTTTTTATTGGGGGGAGGATTAGAGTTGAAATTGCTGACAGCCAGATCACGCTAGAGATACTTATGGTCAGGGAAGCTAAAAATCAAACAGCATGACTTTTAAATAAAGGAGGTTACCACAGTTTTACTTTCACTTGTTCCATTCAAAGTCAATATATATATCTGGTCTAACCTTGGAGAAAACTGGAATAAAATCAAACGTTTTATAATCAAAATTTGTACCAAATCTTGGTACAAGGGGTGTTTGTGAGTGGCACTCAAATCCCCTTCAACAATAAGGTAAATTGGTGCCTGGTCAATTAGATATGCGTTTGTTTTCATCTATTTTCAATGAGAATGAAGTATTCTTGTAAGTTTATGGGTAAAGTAAAATATTATTGCTAATGTTTACTGACGAAAATACACCAAAGAACCACTACCCAATTCTTACATCTGTCATTGTATTGGCTATTACCTACTATATAAGTAATCAATACTTACATATGTCATTGTATTGGCTATTACCTACTATATAAGTAATCAATACTTACATATGTCATTGTATTGGCTATTACCTACTATATAAGTAATCAATACTTACATATGTCATTGTATTGGATATTACCTACTATATAAGTAATCAATACTTAAATATGTCATTGTATTGGCTATTACCTACTATATAAGTAATCAATACTTACATATGTCATTGTATTGGCTATTACCTACTATATAAGTAATCAATACTTACATATGTCATTGTATTGGCTATTACCTACTATATAAGTAATCAATACTTACATATGTCATTGTATTGGCTATTACCTACTATATAAGGGGGACATCGAGTGGCCAAGTCGTCTAAGGCGCTCTCCGTTACAGATCACTACCATCTCACCTCTGTCTGCGTGGGTTCAAGTCTAAGATTTTGCTAAAGTAGTTATGTGAAAAATTTTGCCAGTAGCTTTTCGTGGGTCGGTGGTTCTTTCTGGGCATTTTACCGGGTTCTTCCTCCACCAATAATACTGGCCGCCATATATAGCCTATCATGTGCTGAAAAATGGCATTAAACCCTACAACAACAACAACAACAACAACAACCTACTATATAAGTAATCAATACTAAAAACTGAGCAATATTACATATTCTCTATTTTGCCTTCAACCCATATGATTTTAAATGTACTGTCTCAGAGAGCTGCAATAGCTCAGGTGTTTTCTTGTCAATTTCATAATCCAGGGGTTGTGGTTTTGAAACCAAACCTGGACCCACTGGTCAACCCAGGTTGGCTGCCTTGGTATGTTCTTGGGAAACATGATTGCCTCCCATTCCCTCTGTGGGGTATAGCCCACAACATCAGGCCAAGTTGGCTGCAATTATAGTAAAGTGTTGTATCTTGTCATGTGCTGGTATTTACATGGGTTCAGTGTTGTACCTTGTCATCTGTTGGTATGTGCATTGGTACATTGCTGCAGCTTGTCACATATTAGTATATGCATAAGTAGTATTAGTATGTACACATGTAGATTCTTATTCTGAATTAGTATGGTCTTGAATTACATCCTAACTGATATATCATTAAGATGATATCATATGTTACATGATATTAGCAACCTAAAACAAATACTGAAGAATGAAAAAGGATTCAATTTTCCATAGAGTCATTCTGTATTGCCTAAAATTATTCAAGTTTCTATTTTTGGAAGATCTATATTGTGTCTCCTTTTATTCACTCCGTAACTAACTACATTTATATATAGCCACTGAATAGTACAAATTATCACTGCTTTAGACTGAATATCAATTTCAATACACATACCATTAGACCAAACTCTTCTACATGTACTTAAAACATGAATGCATTACAACTCTTCAGAACTTTGCAAATTGCACTCACTGTGAGAAACCTAAGAACATCCATATATTGGACTATGAGTTATTGTTTTCTTACACACACACACACACACACACACACACACACATGCACACGCACAGAGTTTTGTTGTCTTTATAACAATCTGTAGCTAAGCTATTTATATGTACAGAATTCTTTGGATCTGGTGACCCATTTTAACAGGTGACTTTAATACAGTGTAAATCAGTTTAAAGATCTGGATATCAGGCTTCTATTTGTTGGTAGGAATTAATCAGTTCAATGGATTATCTGGATATCAGGTTTCTATTTGTTGGGAGGAATTAATCAGTTCAATTGATCAGCAATCATGATAACAATGGCATGTATCAAAGTCTTTGTTTCTATTAATGATACCTAAATTGTTTGTTTTTATCAAGACAAATAGAAACAGTTTAACCTATGACTGTATAGGCTGCTAGACTTAATATACAAGTAGAAGTCTTATAAGAGAATTTGAGATAAATGCAAAGATAGAGAGATGGGCTGACAGATAAAGAAGTATAACTTGGACAAGAATAATCAGATATCACCCCTATAACAAGACCAATAAATCCATCTCAATAACAAGATTTTCAATTTGATGATATTTTTCGATAATGAGCAACATAAAAAAACTTCATGTTATTTATCAAGATTTATCAACATTTAATGCTTGATGGCTTTTATTCAGCATTGTTGAAACCACCAGCCTTAGACAAAGTTTAGTCTTCAAAAGCACCTGCCTTAGACACAGTTTTATCTTTGAATGCACCAGCCTTAGACACAGTTTAGTCTTCAAAAGAACCAGCCTTAGACACAGTTTAGTCTTCAAAAGCAACTGCCTTAGACACAGTTTAGTCTTCGAAAGCAACTGCCTTAGACACAGTTTAGTCTTCGAAAGCAACTGCCTTAGACACAGTTTAGTCTTCGAAAGCAACTGCCTTAGACACAGTTTAGTCTTCGAAAGCGACTGCCTTAGACACAGTTTAGTCTTCGAAAGCAACTGCCTTAGACACAGTTTTGTCTTTGAATGCACCTGCCTTAGACACAGCTTAGTCTTCAAAAGCATCAGCCTTAGACACAGTTTAGTCTTCGAAAGCAACTGCCTTAGACACAGTTTAGTCTTCGAAAGCAACTGCCTTAGACACAGTTTAGTCTTCGAAAGCAACTGCCTTAGACAGTTTTGTCTTCAAATGCACCTGCCTTAGACACAGTTATGTCTTCAAAAGCAACTGCCTTAGACACAGTTTAGTCTTTGAACACACCTGCCTTAGACAGTTTTGTCTTCGAAAGCACCTACCTTAGACACAGTTTAGTCTTCAAAAGCAACTGCCTTAGACACAGTTTTGTCTTCAAAAGCAACTGCCTTAGACACAGTTTTGTCTTCAAAAGCAACTGCCTTAGACACAGTTTTGTCTTCGAAAGCAACTGCCTTAGACACAGTTTACTCTATGTCAAAGAGAACCCTAAATGTCCAGTCTCTTTACATTCATATCCAATTGAGTGATCACGTGATGCTAATAATTATGTCAGGAAGGTACATGCTTGACGTTTGCCCAAAAACAAAGTAGTAAGTAACAAATTATCAGCAAAATAAATTATGCTGTATGGAGGACATAAAAAAGATGGAATAAAATAGCCAAGTGGAAGCTTATTGATACAATATATAAACAATACTAGTGATGATCTACACGAATTCAACAACACACCTTTAACGACAAATAGTCTACTTCCTTTAATTCTTTAAACAGAAATCTGTATAATTTATTTATCATTTGTAACATTTTCAGTGCATATAAAGAATTATAAAGACTACTGGTGTGTATCAGAAATACACATTCAAAACTTTGTTCGCTGACTTATTTTTGATTTTTTTTCTCAGTCCTAAATACAGATTTTTAATGTACCAGCTAGTAGTCCAACAAACTTGACACTTTCCAAAACGCTTTCCAAAACCACAATGAATCCTCTTCTTATGTTGATTATTTTTATTGTTGACTTTGATTTGTGTACTATTTATAAAACCTTTTTTGCTCTTATTTTCCTTATTATTCTAATACAGGGCACCATGCATTTTCCTGTGCACCTTAATTTAACCTTTTCATGAGCTAGGTAGTATTAATTTCCTTCAAAGAACCTTGAACATCTTGCATTGTTTCAAAATAATTAACAAGGTTGCTGATGATACTGTGGGATATATTTATTTCCTTAATAATATGATGGAATTCATGAGATCATCTGAAACCAAAATCCAGAAAAACAAATTATCAATAAATATTAATATATATTAATATAGATATAACATTTTGAAGCAAATTTCACCTTTCTAAATCAAGAAAAGATGATTTAATTGGAACTGATACACCAATACCATTTCATCCCTTCATCCCCTTAAACTGATGTTGCCCACCCTGCCCCACCCGACTACTTTTCTAAATTGCCTGCTACATTGTTTCTTCTTGAAACCCCTAATAATGAAACAGGCAAATTTGAGAATAAGAAGAAAAAGACAAACTTTTATAATATTAAAGGGTCAATTTACATAGAAATAAATTGTCTATATTTAAGTTAAGGGTTGTTGTTGTTGTTGTTGTTGTTGTAGGGTTTAACACCATTTTTCAGCACAAGATAGGCTATACATGGCAACCAGTATTGATGGCGGAGGAAGAATGCGGGAAAACCCTGAATAGAACTACCGACCCACGAGAAGCTACTGGCATGCCTTCTCACATACCCACATTGAGCGAATCTGAGACTCGAACCCACGCAGACAGTTGTGAGATGGCAGTGATCCATAATGGAGAGTGCTTTAGACCACTCGGCCACTTGGGGCCTCTAAATAGAGGGTTGTTATTTGTTATTTGTGAGATCTTGATTTTAAAATGATTGTAGATTCATCATCATATGCGGTATTTTTGCTATTACATGCAAGTGATGTCAGCATTTTATGAGGTGGTATAAACATTATAAGACTGAGGTGTTTTTATTATTCCTGGTATATACTTTAATATATGCAGTACATTTACCTTCATATTTGGTGCTTTACATTTTTTTTATTTCCATTTGGTAGTTTTATCTTAACATACTGTGTTTATTTCCTGACAATCAGTTGATCATGAGATGACTAAGAGATTTCAAACACTTGACCAAAGGTTGATAAAACTGAACACACTGTACATTGGAAGCAAGGATTGCAGGTATCACACCTCAGTGTTTTTTTCAACAAATGTTAAACATGGATTATTTTTCATTTTTAAAAACATATGTCTAGAAAAAATTTAAATACACCTTCAGTTGTAGGTATGTCCCCAGCAAATAAAATAGGGTAGCCATACCTATATATCAATACAAAGATAAGAAAAGCAAAGTTTTCCCAAAAACTGAAGGCTCCACTATTAGATTTTTCATGCTGATGTAAAAAGGTCTATTGACTATCATTCAGAATAAAGTATCGGTGGCAAAATGTTATCCTGAGGAAAACAACAGTGACCTATTTTTCATGATTCAGTTACAAGCCATGCTGTATGGTATATTCAAAAGTTTCTCTACTTACACACCTACTGACCTACTGACCACACATCTAACTGAAGGAAATCCAAACACCTTACAATTAAAGTTAGTGCAGAAAGTAATTATGCAACACATTATTGTGTGACCTGAGATAAGATAAAAAAGTGTCTTCAATCGATACACAGCTTTCAGGATGCTTTTTGTATCACACAATTACATTATCCTGACACCAGGCTGACCAGTCGTAACACTAACCTCTTGATGCTGAGTGCCAAACAAGGCAGCTGTTACTGGTAGTACCATTTTTGTAAGTCTTTAGTATGACTCAGCCAGGGATCAAACCCCCATCCTTCTGCATTTGAGGCAAATAATAATAATAATAATAATAATAATAATAATAATAATAATAATAATAATAATATTTAATAAAACATTAATTAATACATGCCATTTTAAAAAGCATCAATCAAATTATTATGTTTAATTAGAGCTCCATGGATATAATTTCCCAGATTTTTAATCTTTTTAATAAATGCAATTTAGTAATTTAATAATATTCACAAACTTCTGGCATGACTTAAGATCACTGGCAGCACCTGACAAAATGAAAAGACTGTCCAAGTTGTTATTGGAGAAAGTGAATGCTATCAAGCTATCATTGCATGCACCAATTATATCAGAAACAATACATTAATCACACAGGCATCTGTGTACTGATGAAACAGAATGATCTTAAGTTTTTGAGAAAATATATTTCACTAGTGATGAAAACTGGCACCCCAGATGATTGAGTGATCTAATGCGATTGGGCTTTAAAAATTACTGATATCTGACCTCTGACCTCTGTCTATCTGGGTGCAAGTGTCAGGCTCTGCTAACATTGTGAGGAAGATTGCCAGTTATGCTTTCCCATGGCTCTAGTGGTTCTTCAAATTATATATAGCCTATAATGTATTGGAAAGCAGCTTTAATCTCGTAACACCCAACCAATCAATGAGATGAAAAAAATTACTAGTACCCTATCTACTCATTAACCCAACCATTAAACTGTCACTGGAAATTAGAAACATTACATTATTATTTCCATACCTCAGCAAATCAATAAAAAAGTAATAAAAAATAGATACAATTCCTGAGACGCCACATCCACCAATATAATGTTGAAAAAAATAGATTCAAGATACATGTATGTTCAAAAGAAATTTCTCTTCCTTTCAAATCTTGAAAGAGTTTGTGAAATAAAAGCATGTTACCATTGCTGTGACTTTAAAAATAAAAATGCAGTGAAAAATCATCATGGGTTGAACAAATGATTCATATATTTTTTTATATAAGTCACATGTGAGGTGTATATATTTCATCATTAGGATTTGTATATTATTTTAAAACATTACAAGAAGATGATGGTACATTTTAAAAAATTTCCAAACCAAGAGTTATGACCAAAAGCTCATCCAAAATAAATAAAAAAAATTGCATACATGTAAATAAAACTGCCAATAGCTGTAAATTATTCTTTAAAACTGAATGCCCAATCTATTTCTCCTAAATGAAGGATCCAGACCCAAGTAGTTAAATTTACCCTACAATAGGAAACAAAATCCCTAATTCTTTTTCAAGTCATTTGGTAACTCCTGTTATAGCACAAACTTGTGATAGTGACCACCTTGTATAACAAAATCACATTTTTATACTGCTAAGTTCCTTTAAATGAGTATATACAGTAAACTAAACACCCAAGTAAACAAGCTCATTACAAACTATATTATAATGTACACCTTTTGTCATTTAATGCTCTCTAGCCTTATATATGCGGGAATACTGATTTTACTGTAATGTACCTGTATATAAAGACCACACACTCTATAAGGCAGGTTCCATATGGTCCTTGAGCAGTTGTTATACATACGATGATTGTATTATGGGGGTAGAAATGTCTCATTGCAATATCATTAGAACTCAAAGTAGGATTGATTTTTTTTCCCTCTAGAAGTTGGCAGACTAAACTAATACCTGTGTATGTCCTACAATAAAAGCTGTGTGATTTTATTGATCAGGCCTCTTGTGGTACACATAAATTCTTCACCTGACTTGAAAGTCACCTCTTTACTTTTGACTCTGATTGATTGTAGCTAATACAAAATGTTTACATTCAAACACGGATCTCTATTATTTCCACAGCAAATATACATATATCCTGGCTTGAACAATATTTATTCTTTGCCACATTTACCCTCTCTCTCTCTCTCTCTCTCTCTCTATCTCTCTCTCTCTAACAAATTTATAGAGAGTCGTTGTGCTCCATTTAATTTTACCCAAAGCAGAGTATCATTGAAACAAATAATACGTAAATCAGCATAATTAGCTCAGTATGGAGTAAACTTGTATTAAGCAGACATTACCAACAAGGCTCCAATAACCCTTATTTTTTCAGAAAGTTCTCTTTATCCGGCTGTAGGACATTTACAAGGAATATGGCAAAATAAAGATAGAAGATTGTTAATGTAGATTTTAAAATGCCTGAATTTAATGTACAAATCCATTTCCTAAGGGATTAAGTATGATCATTCCAAAATAAACATAAGACCGCAGGCTGACAGAAATGTTTTACTGATTTTTACTACCTAGGTATCAATTGAGAGTACCAGTACATGGTTGATAGTCATTGATGGAAAATGTAAAGAAGAAAAGACTCAGTCTTCAGCATAAACATTGTTGCACATCTATTTCCAAATTAGTATTATACCAGGAGAACATCACGATACAAAATGGAGTCGACTGCTCAATAAAAATTACAATTACAGGATTTTGTCAATGATGATTAAAATTACAGACCATGATTATGATTATAATTGTAATAGTCATGTTCTTTTGTTTATGGAAACGTTTTCTTACAATTATTTGATATAATTAGTGATTTGGGGGTTTTCTTTTGTAATCATGATTACAATATACATGATTACGATTATAGAACTTTTGAAAATAACCATCATGATTACATTTGTACACTGACCCATGCCTGACTGCATCCATTACAACATATAGCTTAACTTAGGTTCTTTTTAAAAAGTTTAAAAAAGCAAACACAATAATAAAACTTCTACAAGTTATTTAAACTGTCATGGGTGCAGTAAGTCATATACATATGACTGAACTCGACACTGAAGAATTAAATTAAGTAAGGGGTATCAATGAATATTATTCATATGGTTTCTTCTAGTTTGCCACATTTCTCAAAGCAATCATAAATTATGTCAAATTCATCTGAACTTGTCATAGCCTATACAGGATTAGAGTTTTATATTAATATGATTACCGGTAGTTGAGCGGGATATATATATATATATATATATATATATATATATATATATATATATATATATATATATATATATATATATAGTACTTACTTGTGGCTCAAATATTACATCCACCTTTTCATGTCCATTTTTTGAAACTTCCCCAACACCCCGGCTGAGGAGTGAAAGATTCAATGCTCCTCCAGTCGACATCCTACATTTCCTCTACCATCCAATCAATGTGCCGTTATCCTTAACCTGGCTCAGTGAGCCGCGTAATAAGTGAACACCCTATCTGATCAAGTATTTAAATCACACGATAATTTTATCACATTTTCATTTTTCTATACATGCCACCTTCATTTGCTATCCACTGTAAACGACAGTCCCTTGACAGTCCATATATTTTCGTTTCTCAAAGATAAAGAATAACCTCTTGAGCAAGCGACAAGTGCTATAACCTCATTTCCGAGTCAACTAACTAAATTTAAACGAGGACCAAATGCGACAACAGCCATGTTGTTTATCGTTGCCGGGTGCGCGTGACGTCACTACCTGTCTTGCACGCGCCGAAAACAAATTATAGCTAATTGGTACCCATATTACAAGAAACATAAGGTTGAATTTAACAGCAATGTAAATGTAGCTTTAATAACAGAGAACCAATGACAGAAGTGCAAGTATGCTATGATATATACAGCAGTTTATTCCGTCAAATACAATCTGTTTGATTGAATTAATCTCATAAGTTTAATGTATATTTTGGAGTGAAAACTATTAAACTTCAAATATGGTATTCTAATTTACGAAAATCTTGTTTTTAAATTTTCTCTCAAAAATATTCTATTCCATCATTGACGCAACAGGAGTCTGGTTGGTTGATGGGGGGTTAAGGTGTAAAATATTTACAAAGCGTTTCCTTATATAATTCACAGAATTTAATTTTAATATAATGAAATACAAGGTTTTAATAAAGAAATTCAATGTAAAATTTGTATAAATCGGTCATAATAAATATGATCTATGTTGAAAATACGATTAATTATCATCATTAACCCCTTGAATTTTGAGTATTTTGAAAGAAAGCTTTGATCTTTAAAATTTCTAGCTTCCATTTACGAACGAAGAAGTCTAAAATTAATATCCGAAGAATTACAGCTAGTATCTCTTATGACTGAATTTCATGTTATGTACTTACACGAACATTTAGCTACATACATGTATATGGTCATTTATGTTCACAGTCTGTAAACCACTGGTCCAAGTTTCCGCCACAGTAGTATGAAAATGGGGCTTTAAGGTGTGTGTCACCGCTTTGGTAAACGCTCTTTACCCCACTACTTTACCGTTTTTGTACACAGAGTGAAATCTCTGAAACCGCCGCACGTTTTCTCGTGCACCCGCACTTGTCAATCGTTCCCGTTTTGGTTCTGTCTTAGTGCTACCTCTACTGTTTCGAATATGCGCATCGTCTCGAACGTAGTAACCGTGTCACTTTTGATATCCACCTAATCTAGCTTGGTATTTGTGGTGAGACTGCTTATAATACGTACTCGTTGATTATTTTACCAATGCCGACGTCCACAAAGGTTGATATTGATATATCTCCGACAGCAAATCCAACTGGTGTGCCTAAAATGGTTAAGCAGCGATTACACAAATAACATCAGCAATCTTAATATATATATGGGGGTTAAGGTGTCTGTATATATATATATATATATATATATATATATATATATATATATATATATATATATATATATATATATATATATATATATATATATATATATATATATCCGTTTATCAGAGTATGGATATTTTAATGTTTGTGTACTTTGCATGAGTTGTAATAAATGCATCTGAGTATTGTGATATTGTTTAGTGTAACAGGATTAGGAATATGTATAAGAAGTAATTGATACCGTGCATTATTATGGCATTGTTGTACCATACAAGAACGTATGGTTATCTCGATGTGAACGAATGCGCGGCAGAAAAAAATAATTTCCTTTATGTGACGATAGGCTGTATGTAATGTGAGATGAAAGGGCTAATGAAAAAGGTTGTCCATGTATTTTCAGTTATCTTTCCAGAAGACACATAATTTCGGGTTCGATTGAGTCTCGAATCTGCAAGAGTTGGAGACGGAAGTGAGACTAACTGAAACAGTTGAAGTCGACGGAAGTCTGGGCGGTGGAGAAAAGGTGGAGGAGGAAGAAAATGAGTCTGGAGGAGAATGTGGAGTAGGAGAAGAAGGAACAGGATAATGAATTAAGATAAATAAGAGCGAGAAGAACATCACGGAGGAGAAAAATACAAGGCCAAGTGGAATCGATCTATAATAGTTTCATTAAAATATTGGGAGCACCCCACATAACAACCCTCACCCTGAGAAATATTGAAGTTTTCGGTGAGTGTACTTTCTTGGACACAGAACCATACTGATTAAACAATTGATTGTTGTCGGAAATAGTGTTTCCCTCCTATTTTGTTCATGAACGGTCCCGCTTGATAAATAACAGTCTAGATCATTCGTTTCTTAAACGAGAGTAGTTATAGGGGATACTCTAGCCTCAATGGAAAATCCAGTCAAAAACAGCTTGGGAACATCTAGCCTCAAGGGGAATTTAACATGGTGGGACTATCTAGCCTCAAGGGAAATTTAACATGGGAATTATTTGGGGACTATCTAGCCTCAAGGGAAATGGAACATAGTGGGTCTATATAGCCTCAAGGGAAATGGAACATAGTGGGACTATCTAGCCTCAAGGGAAATATAACATGGGAAATAAAACAAGGGAAAAAAAGGGTGGCAATGAAAGCTACTATCTTTTCGAGACCTATGAGTGGCCCTGAAAAGGGCCGTTATGTGTAATGTTAACGTTGTCTTGTTAACACAGAGGACATCTCACAGATCTTCTTCTCTTCCTTAAACTTCTCCTTACTGTGGGTCCATAGAAGAGAACTCTCTTCAAGCAACCTTGTCTTTCCACATAGACTCTTCTCTTCCAAAAGGCTGTCTCCGTCCTATGAATGACACTCCATGATGATCTGACATACATGGGTATGTCAGTCCTAAACAGCATACTTGACACAAGGGTTGACGATTCAACATTAGTCCACATCTTCTGATGAGAACAGGTGAAGCGAATGCCGTGTACTGCGGTTATTTATAGGGGAAGAGCGGATCGAAACGGATTGAGTGTATCCACCAATCCAAACGTGCGTTACAAAAGTCAGGCACAGCCATCCAATTGGAAGAGAGCAGTCTGTGACGTCACCTTTTCTATATAGAGGTACTAACGCCTGTGCGCAGTCAATCGATTCAAGAGAGTTGTCAATCATGGCGGACAGTAAGAAGACAATGAATTGGAGTGAGACAGGAGTAGAGACAGCAAGTCATGGACCAACAGTGACTACTAAAGTCATGACAAATCTACATCCAGAAGAAGTTGATTTTAACTGGGATATTGTGGATTTTTTAACATCGCAAGAATTTATTCCGGAACCTTCGTTGCCTTCTGTATCTTCTTATGGACACGTCGATGATTTTAAGCAGAGACAAAAAGAAGAATTGGAGAGATTTTTACAACAACAGAAAGTAGAAGAACAAGCTTTTCTTATGCAACAGCAGGAAGAAGAAGAAGCAAGAAGAAAACACCAGGAAGAAACAGTAGCAGCAACAGAGAAGAAAGAAGACCAAGGACAGAAAGAAAATAGTGAAAATCAAACGGTCACGACGGTACTTTTAGATATTTTAGCTGAGTTAAGGAGTCTGAAACAAATGTATCAGACTTCTTTATCACGACCGAAGAGAAAAAGACCTTCTCGTGCGAAACAACCCGATCTCTCTGTGACTACGTCTACCTTACCACCGTTAGTGATTTCTACCAAATCATTGACAGGAACCACCAGTCCCGAAGTAGGCCTTGGCCGTGGCAAAGGCTTAAGACAGCTCAAGAGGATTTCGTCCCGTTTCTGAGTTTGTTTTGTTTTAAACACACAAAACACCAACGGTCCTTTTCAGGGCCACTCCAATTATTTCGAAAAGAAATACTATGTCAATTGCCTATTTCAATGAAAACTCAAAAGTCCTTTTTATTATATTTTTTTAAAAACCCATGATGTACGTGTGAGTGAATGAATGTGTGAGTGTAGGTAATTATACTATCAAATCAAAACCAAGAGACACTTACGTTTTTTCTCTTTAGTTTATTCTAGTACAAACGTCACAATTCAATATCACAACATAACATAACACAAGACCACTTTAAAAAAGTTCATAGGTTTTCTTCTGTTTCACTCTTTCTTTTTTTCATTTTCTTTACTGTCACAGCTTTTTTTCTTCCTCTTCACTTTCGTTTCGTCTTCTTTTCTTGTGAACGTGACGGGGTTCTTCCTTGGGGGAGGGTACCTCTTCCTCCTCTTGTTCAGAATTTCTTTCCTCCTCCTCCTTCTCCTCCTCCTCCTCCTCCTCCTCCTCCTCCTGTTCCTGTTGTTTCTTAGGGCAGTTTGGAGACCAATGTCCTTTCTCTTTACAATAATAACAGGTATCTTGACTTTTGTCTCTATTGGTACCTTTTTTATTTTTGTTACGATCTGAACATTCTGTAGCCCAATGTCCTTTCTTCTTACAGATATAGCAAGTATCTTGACTTTTATCTCGATAGGAAGGAGAGTAGGCCGTCGGTTGGTCTGACGAAAACTTTCGTATGACCCCACGTAAAGCTCTGATAAGAAGTTCCACTTGTGTAGGTTCTTCCATCGTTCTGGTCAATGTGAGAGTGAAATGAATACTGAAAGGTTAGACACTAACCCTTTATATATATATATATGCACGGATCGAACATGAATATATAGGGGTTATGGTCTTTAAAAGGTAGTTATTTGACTTTTTGCAGACAAGATGAAAAGACCACATCATGCTGTGGAGAAAGGAAAAGACAGTAAGAGACAGAAACGTAATGTATCGCCTAGCACAGTAGCTGAAGTCTTGGCTCAAATTCATGCCAGTGATTTTGAAGATGACATGAGTGAGCCCGAATTCACACCCAGACAATTGACGTCCAAGCAAAGTGCACCACCCTTAGTAAACCCTGAAAATTACTATCACATTCGAGAGACAGAAAAGCGTTCCTCTCGAAAATTTAGAACAACGGCTTACACGTATACCGTAAAGTTTAAAGATTTCAAGGCCAATGTACCTTTGGAGAATACAGAAGGGTTCATTACTGAGGTGTGGGATTCTGTGTTAACTGCATTGAAACAGCAATGTCAAGCCAAAGAAGACGATCGCTTGAGACTTTCTATTCATCACGATAATTTAAAGTCTCCCGTTTGGATTGAGTTTACTAACCCATCACAATTAACACCTTCCAAAGTCATTGACAAAATTCAACATGTGCAACAATCCAACGACAAGTTTCACATCACCGATGGAAAAGCCACACTGTTCATGACCCACGTGTCTCTTCCCCAGGGGACAGGACGCAAAAAAGTATTATTGCTCGACAACCTTCGCAACACCAAACTAAGCCTCGTCCGAATTAACAATCCTCAAGACCAGATGTGTTTAGCCCGTGCTGTCGTCGTGGGACGAACGTATGCCAACAAGAACGACACGGTAGAATGGAAAAGAGTCTGGAAATCTATTCGACAATCGGACCGAGCCAAACAAAGAAGTGAAGCAGAACTCCTGTTACAGCAAGCGGGGATATCCAAAGACACCCCTTGTGGCATTCCAGAAATTCAACAATTGCAAGACGTCTTGGCTCCACGTTACACCTTGAAAGTACACCCTCAAGAAGTGCGTGGACCTCTTTTGTTTCGAGGCCACGATTTCAAAGACGGAAAATACATTCACGTCTATCATCACGATGAGCATTTTGATACCATTACCAGTATCACTGGATTCCTGGGATACGGTTACTACTGTGAAAAATGTGACTATGGTTATATCAATCGAGAACAACACAAGCATTGTGGATCGAAATGTGAGGGATGTTTGGCCTCACAACCTTGTCTGGACCAAGGACAAGAAAGAGTGCATTGCCCTGTGTGTCAGCGTACTTTTGTCAGTCTTACCTGTTACCAACAACATTTGAAGATGCAAAGTTCACAGCAGAAAAATACTTGTCAGCTTTTGAGATTGTGCCCTACTTGTGGACAAGGCATACGTACCAATAGTGTTAAGTTACACGTTTGTCGAGGGAAGAAACGATGTCATATTTGTCACCAAATCGTGGACTTGGAGCACGAATGCTTCATTCAAAAATATCAACCCCAACCAAAAGATACCCAGAAGAAAGGGAATTTTATCTTTTTTGATTTCGAATGCATGCAAGAAACTGGTATTCACATTCCTAATTTCTGCGTGGCTCACCGTGCGTGCGAGCAGTGCATCCAAGAACCTATCTTTAGTCATTGCCCTCACTGCAGCAAGATTCCTGGAGGACGTGAAAAAATCTTTCGAGGACCAAACACGCTAGTCGATTTTGCCCAATGGATCCTTAATCCCATCGACGAAACGTGGAGTCCAGAAGACATCGAACGTTACGGCAATTGTCATCGCCATGCCACGGTCATGGCTCACAATTTCTCGGGATACGATGGGCAATTTCTGCTCAGATACTATGCGGAACAAAGTACCGAACGGCCTCAAGTGACTTTAAACGGAGTCAAAATCATTTCTATGCAAGTAGGACAAGTACAGTTTAAAGATTCGATGTGTTACTTGGCCATGCCATTAAGTCGCATGCCTAAAACGTTTGGAATGACAGAAATGGCTAAAGGTTATTTTCCACACTTTTTTAATACCGAAGCCAATCAACATGCCGTTCTACCCCATTTGCCTGAGGCTGACGACTACGACCCCGATAACATGCGCACCGAACAACGAGAAGCTTTCTATGCTTGGTACCAGACTCACGCCTCGGACCCTTTTGACTTTCAAGAAGAAATGTTAAAGTATTGTCGATCTGACGTGGACATTTTACGACGTTGTTGTGGAAAATTTCGAGAATTGTTCATGGAGTACGGAGGGATCGATCCTTTGAAAGAAGCTTGTACCATTGCCAAAGCGTGTTCTTTAGTGTACCGAAAACGCTTTATGCCTGAAAATACTCTAGCGGTCATCAGTCCTCAAACGACGAACTTTGTCAAACGTCAATACTCGGTCAAAGCCCTACGCTGGCTCCATTACTTGTGCGACAAGGAAGACAAATGGATCCAACACGCTCGCAACGGAGGAGGCGAAAAGACCATCGGGACGTATTCGGTGGATGGTTGGGACTTAGAAAACCCTCAGATCGTGTACGAGTTTAACGGATGCTTATTTCACGGATGTCCCCTATGCTACCCTCAGCGTAACACCAAAAATCAGTTTTTACAACGAACCATGGAAGACTTGTACCAGATCACGTGTCAGCGACGTTTGAAGTTAGAACAGCAAGGATACCAGGTGGTGGAAATGTGGGAACACGAGTACGATCTGCGTTTGAAAACCGATCCCGAGTTTAAACGCATCGTAGAAAGTTACAAGTGGGTGGACCCATTGAACCCTCGGGATAGTTTGTACGGAGGACGAACGAATGCTACCTGTTTACTGTACCAAGCGGACGAGGAGAAGGGAGAAGAAATCAAATACTTGGACGTGTGTTCGTTGTATCCTTACGTGTGCAAATATTGTCACTTTCCCGTAGGGCATCCAGAATTGATGACAGAACACATTGACTTGGACCACATTCGACAGTACGAAGGATTGATCAAGTGTAAAGTCTTACCACCCACAGACTTGTACCATCCCGTTTTACCTCACCATTGCCAAGGAAAACTGATGTTTCCTTTGTGTCGCACATGTGCCGAAACGTGCAACCAAGGCCAACCTTGTCATCACACTCAGGAAGAACGCGCCTTGACAGGAACGTGGGTGAGCGTGGAATTGTTTAAAGCTCTGGACCTGGGATATCAACTGTTAGAAGTGTACGAAATTTACCACTTTCCTAAAACACAACAATACCGCAAGGGCGACGAGAGACAGAAAGGTATTTTTGCAGACTACGTGGATGCCTTTTTAAAACTAAAACAAGAAGCTAGTGGCTATCCTTCCTGGTGTCACACTCCCGAAGACCAAAAGATATTCAAAGAAAAATATCGGGAGCAGGAAGGTATCACTTTAGACCACATCGAGAAAAACGAAGGAAGGCGATCGTTTGCCAAAGTGATGCTCAATTGCTTGTGGGGTAAAATGGCACAACGCCCGTCTTTACCCAAGACAGAGTATTTGTCCGAGCCGTCTCGCTACTTTCAGATGATTCACGACCCAACCAAAGTCATGAAACACGTGGACGTCATTCGTGAGGACTTGATCTTAGTCAATTACGAAGAAGAACTAGACTTTGTAGAAGCCGACAAATTTGGAAATGTCATCATTGCGGCTTACGTAACAGCCCACGCTCGCTTAGAATTGTACGAAGTGTTAGAACTGTTAGGAGATCGTGTGTTGTATTTTGACACGGACAGTTGCATCTACATTCACCGACCGAACCAGTGTAACCCTGTCATCGAAGGAGACCGTTTAGGAGCCTGGACCGATGAACATCCCGACGACAAGATTCTATGTTTTGCAAGTGGCGGTCCTAAAAATTACGGCTACGAATACCGAGACCCACAAGGAGAAATGCACACCGAATGTAAAGTGAAAGGATTGACTCTTAATTATCGCACCAGTCAAGTGGTGAACTTTGACGTGCTACAAGAAGCCTTGCAGTCGGGACAGGATGAAACGTTTCAAGTGACTACCCACGAACCGCACAAGATTGTCCGTTTACCCACACACCAAATCGTTAGCCGACCTTTGGAAAAAGTCTATCAAATCGTGTACCAAAAGAGAGTACGACTTCCCAATCACTTTACTCTACCGTACGGTCACGTCGAAATTGAGCAGCATATAAAAAGGGACATCGTCCACGATCAATAGTTCATTTGTCACTACAACGGCACAGCGACAAGAAGATGAATCCATTTAAACAGACATCATTCAAATTTGGGGATTGTAAAACAAATGTACCTTCCCCGAGTGTGAAAAGTACTGAATGGATAAGACCCATGCATTGCAACGGAAGTTGTCCGGAAGGAAACTGTAAGTGTCCTTGCGGTATGCACTGTAATTGCGTTACAGAGTGCGATGGTGAACCGTACGATTGCAGAGATGCCAGGCGCTGTGACATTAGCGATTCAGCTGGATATCGTGGAAACTTTGCTATGACTACTACCCCTATATCTACCGTGGAAAGTGATGCTGTGCGTGTCAAACCTGAGGGATGCGAAAGCGGTGCGACACGTTATCGTGGACTCCTAGGAATTTCACCGTACCTACATCGAACAGAAGTGAGGAGAGTCGAATATTCGTTCCCGACGAGTTTGCCTGAATATTGTCATTTCAAAAGTCGATTCCAAACCTTCAAAGATAAATGGCCAAAATATCTGCCTGGACCAACTCCTGAAGAATTAGCCAGAGCCGGATTTTTCTACTTGGGCGAAGGGGATAAAGTCAAGTGTTTCAGTTGTGGTGTATCCATTTACGAGTGGGAACAGAAAGATTCCGCTTACTTGGAACATGCTCGATGGTCTCCGAATTGTCAATACCTACCTTTAGTAGGACCTAGTGATTGGAAGTGACACTACTGTTCCATGTCGTGTAACACACCTAGACCAGTATATAAACCCTCTCTAAAACATTATATTCAAGGATTACCACACGAATTGCAAGAGAAGATCTACAAGGACGTTTGGCAAGGTCTTGCTAAAGAAAAATCGCAATGGGTGACTGTAGAACTTTTGTGTCGTGAAATTCACAAGAGGCAAGTGACAAAAATTAACCAACGTGTTAGATTTCTCTGGATTAAGGGTATTTTTTTGCTCTGTTACCAATTTACTACGTTTACCTCTGAAGATGCTTTGATCCTTCTTAACCGTTACCCTGAATGGCAGTGGGACGAAATTACACGTTATATTAATCACTTTCGCTTTTGGAGCAAATTTAATTCTATGTTTAATTCTGGGTTGAATCTACACTGATAGTCTTCGACCTAAAGAAGTATAAAAGAGAACGGCCATGCCACAACCTTTATCAGTTGTGATCCAACAGATTCCGTGGAAGGATATCAATGAGAAGATTCACACGGTGAAAGATTACGAACACTTATTACAAGAACTATACCCTATGAATTGGGGTCGACGTGTCGTGTGTGTTTTAGTGACTTGCTTTCTGGGATTTCGTTTACCTGCCGATTCCTTGTGGACACTTTACGAACACTACCTATCAAAAAAATAAGACAGTATGGTGGTTCCTTTAAATGTCCACGAGAGACTTATTCTGTTCAAAGCCTTACGCTTTCATCTGGATACGTCTCGACCTTTCCAAGAAAAAAAGATTCGTCAACTTTTACGTACGGAAGCAGTGTACGAAGATGTGTGTGTAGCTTGTGATTTACACCCTCATTGGACAGATGTACGTCACTGGAAAAGTTGGGATTTTGAGGCTTGGACAAACGAAGCATCCCATTATGCCCAAGCGTTGTGTTCCTAAAATTCATCGTCGAGTGAAAAAAGTCACTTTTAAACCTGTGTTAGTGACAGTACCAGAAGAAAAAGAGAAAGAATCTGTCATCCAAGACAATCCCTCTGTTCAAGACAGAACTGTCATGGACATTCCCCCACAAAGGCCCTTTCGAGAAGACACCTATGTGACTGTACCCCCTGTAGAGGAGACTATAAGAACATTACATACTACCTCTAGGACACCTTCGTTACCCAAACCATGTTGTACAGGGAGTTGTTTATTTGCCACTTTGATCGTTTGCCTATGTATTTTATCCCTGTATTTATCCATTTGGCTTTTATGTTTTCGTGTTGTTCAAATTTAAACATGCATTGAAATAAACGTGTCTTGAAAAAAGTATAAAAACCTCTTGTCTTGTCTGTTTTTGTGTTAATACTGTCATACCACTACACGACTATGGCTCACTCTACTCTTTCTACTACTCCTTCCTCCTCCACATTCAAAGTCATTGACGAACACTTAGATTCTGCTAGTTGGAAAGCCTTGTATCTTCGTCATCCTTTTAACATGTTAATTGCTGGACCGAGCGGTTCAGGCAAAACCGAATTTGTCAAACGTTTGATCGAACATAAACATCATTTGATCGATCGTCCACCTCAACGCATCGTGTGGTGTTACAAAGAGTGGCAATCGTCATACAGCCTCTTGCAAGAAAGTCAAGGTGATTCCATTGTGTTTGTAGCAGGCATTCCTAAAGAAGACGAGGGGATCGTGTCTGACCCTAGTCAAACTCATTGGGTTATTTTTGACGACATGTTAGGAGAAGACGAAGAAGAAATTAAACTGTGGTTTACACGTAAAGGGCATCATCGTAATGCCAGTGTCATTTACATTACACAAAATTTATTTCAACAAAGTAAAGCCCATCGTACCATTAGTCTTAATGCTCATTACGTGGTCTTGTTTAAAAGTCCTCGAGATAAATCACAAGTGCAAGTTTTAGCCAAACAGTTAGGAACACCTTGGCTAACTCATGCGTACGATGATGCCACTCAAACGCCACACGCCTTTTTACTCGTGGATTTAAAACCCACTACCCCTGATTATTTGCGATTTCGTACCGATTTGTTTCACGACTGGTGTCAAGACGGAGGACCTGTCGTGTACACGTCCTCGTCGTCGACATAACCCTATGAACCACTAAAAAAATCTATAAAAACCTTGGGTTACTTTGACCTTGTCTCATACATCGTCAACATGACGTCCCTTCAGTCTCATCTTCCCATCAAATTGATTCGTGCCTTGTACGGCATCAGTCGCGAAACAAATCCACAAAGACGTGCTCACGTCTTAGAAGCCAGTCTCAAAGAAGTCTTACGATGGTTTACGGTGACAGCACGTCAAATACTGCAAGGCATCATTCACATTCCACATCAAACCAAACGCTTTTTTGACAGAAACAAAGTAGCCTTGACGCAACTGGCCAATCCTCGCATTGACTCTCACACCAAAAAGCAAATCATATTGAAACCTGGAGGTAGTGGTTCTCTAGGAGGTGTCATCATTCGTTCCCTTTTAAAATGGGATCCCAATGCTTCCAAAGTTCACCCCAAGAAGAAAACAAAAAAAGTCAAACAAACCCCTAAGAAAAAGAACAAGGGTGCCAAGACCAAAACACAGAAAAATAAAAGTCCACAGACAAAAGCGGTCACCCGCAAGAAAGGCACTTCGGCCAGGACACAACCTTACCTTCGTCAACCACGACCTGTAAGAAAAGATCTACAAGGACGTTTGGCAGGGACTACGCTGCCAGTAGCCTCAGGGGCTGTCACTTCTCCGTTGCGGGTGATGCCAGCCAAACCCAATTTGACACCCGTTTTTCCTAATTTGATGAAACATTGGAAATCTGCGTCTCCCAAAACGTCTCCTCCACCGGAGACACCCTCGTCCACCTTAGCGACAGTAGCAGCTGCTCACAAAGTACCTGCCCCCAAAGTCAAAGTCCAAGAAAGATCTGGCATGTTAAAGAGTTTACTAGATTTGTCCAAACAAGAACTGTCCCGATTGAGTCCGTTGCGATCTCCTTCACGACATGTGTTACCTGCCATGAAGTTGATACGACGCAAAGATAATCAGTGGCGTCGCATTCCAGTATAAAAATGACTTGATGACAACAACGGGAATCAATATTTTCTGTACCACTGCTAAACACTCAAAGATGCCTCCTCAAAAACGTGCACACCACCACCCTCGACGTTCTGCTACCCAAAAAGGAAAAAGACAATCTCGTCATCCCACCAAAAGCTTTAAAACCAAACATCGACGTCCTTCCCTCCAAAGACGTAATCCTTTAAAGAAAAAGAAGAGACACCAAAAAGGAGGATCCTTTGGCAATTTTGGGAAACACATTGTTACCTTTTTGACGAAGCGGTAGTTCCCACAAAAGTAAATAAAAGAGAGTGTGTACCAAGTCATTGACACCAGTGGTATTGTGAAACGAACAAGCAAAGATGTCACCTCACAGAAAACATTCTTCTTCACCCCCCAAAGGAAAGAAAAGGAAAGGACTACCTCCTCGTTTAGTCAAACACGGAGACGTGTTGTCTGTCCTGTCCAAAGCTTCTCCACTCATGCGAAAACAAATCATTAAAACTGCCTCCAAAGATGTCATCGATACCGTGCGCGAATGTTGTTTGAATGTCTTGAAAGGCACGATACCTTTGTCTCCACATCAGAAAAAATGCTTAGCCAAACATCGACACGTTCTTCGTCAAATGGTTCAAAAGAAAATACCCATTCGTCAAAAGAAAAAGATGTTGGTGCAACGCGGAGGATTTTTTCCCTTTCTTATTCCTATGTTGACAGGATTAGCAAAAGCCGGCGCAAGTTTATTGCCAGGTATGATAATGGGGTTGCAACGAGGGGTCCCCCAAAGTTGATCCTTCCAGAAGATAAAAGGGATTCATGGAGCACCACGATCTCAGACGTTACCTTTGGAAGCCCATGGAAGGACGAAAACTGACTTTAGTTCCTTACAAACGATGGATGGAATACCATCGTTGGCAAGAACAACGTACCCCCCATTTACCGCCCAATCCTGATTTGAACGAGATGTCCCAATTACAACACGAATTGCAATCCTTGATGCATCGCCACGATTTGTCCGAAACCGAAAAATCGCAAAAGTACGGTCAACTTCTGCAACGACTACAACTCTTTCATCGAAAAGCTGTGGAACAAACAGCTCTACCCACACTGTCCGATTTGAAGGCACTAATGAATAATCCGTCGCCTTTACCCTCTACAGTAGTCAAAACAGACGTCACCCCACCATTACCCAAGGAAGAAAAAGAACCCCATGATCTCTTTCAAACACCCACTGCTACTCCCATTCCGAGTAAGATTGCCGCTTCCTTGTTAACCCCTTCTCCCACACCCCAACGAGAAGAACTCAAAACTTGGGTTAAAAAGATGATGGCCACTCCTTCTTCAACAGAAGTGAAAAAGAAAGAAAGGAAAGCAGAAGTGAAAAAAGAAAAGAAGACCAAAGCTATCTCATTACCTCCGCCACCACCACCACCACCACCACCAGTACCCTCGACGTCAACTCCTGTGGCACATCGGACACGTAAAACCGTTTCCAAACAACCCCCATTTCGTCCCACCCAAAGCAATATCCTCGAAGAGTGGGTCACTTATTAACCTAAACCATGGAGAAGGTCTTAGCCAGCATTTACTACGATCCAGCTCACCCTGCAGGTTACGGAGGCATTCAGAAATTGTATCGTGCTGCCAAAACTCGCCTGAAAAAGCTTCATTTACCAGCAGTACAACGATGGTTACAAGAACAAGCGACGTACACTTTACACAAACCCATTCGACGAAAATTTCACAGAAGTCGCACTCAAGTGGAAGGCATCGATCATCAATGGCAAGCCGATTTAGCTGATGTCTCTCATTTAGCCACCTACAATCGTGGCTACAAATATTTGTTTTGTGTCATCGACGTCTTTTCTAAATTTGCCTGGGTCGTACCATTGACATCCAAATCGAGCGGAGAGTTAGTACGAGCTTTGCAACTGGTGTTGAAACAAAGTGGTCGTCACCCTCTTCGATGGCAAACCGACAAAGGCACCGAATTTCTAAACCAAGCTTTCCAACGAGAATTAAAGAAACGTGACATTCATTTTTTCACCACCGAAAATCCTGAAACCAAAGCCAGTATCGTGGAACGTTTTCAACGTACCTTGAAAGAACGCATGTGGAAATATTTTACGCATCAACACACTCTCAAGTACATCGACGTCTTACCGCATTTAGTTCAAGCCTACAATCAATCTTACCATAGAAGCATTGGACGTGCCCCACAAGAGGTGACACCCGACAACGAAGTGACTGTTTTTGAGCGTCTGTTTGGTACGTCCCGAACGAGGGCTGTCCCCAAGAAAGGTAGAGAAGTGTTAACCCTGGGAGATTGGGTACGCATTGGTAAAACCAAACGCACTTTCGACAAAGGTTACTTACCCAATTGGACCACCGAATTGTTTCGTGTGACTGAACGAGTGCGTGGCCGTCATCCTGCCGTCTATAAATTGGAAGACATGAACGGAGAAGTATTAAAAGGAACGTTTTACTTGCCTGAGTTACAACGTGTCACCAAAAAAGAAGACGACGTGTACGACATTGAAAGCATTCTCGAACGAAGAACCCGTAAAGTAGGAAAACGTCGTGTCAAAGAAGTCAAAGTACGTTGGAAAGGATATCCTCCTAGTTTTGATTCTTGGATTGACGCTGCCCAAGTCATCGACTATAAAAAGAAGTGACCATCATGCCCTTCAATACAGCTTCAGCAACCACAGTGACTACTCCTTCACCCACGTCATCTCTGCAAGATTTACAAAAGCAACCCTTGTGGGTGTGGTGTGGAGAACGTGTCCCTAAAACCCAAATCGTCTTTTTCTGTCAAATCTTTGTGGTGTATTGTGTCATCGGTGCAGCCATTGCTAATTTGAGTTTGCAACAAGGAGACAAACAATTGTGGACCATTTTACTCAGCAGTTGCATCGGATATCTTCTTCCCAATCCTTCCCTGAAATACTCTTACAACGGGAACAACAATAACACTATTGGGAGCCTTGCGTCCAACGTTAGTCATTCTCCTGACAGTCACCCTTCCAATCACAATCCTCTTTTAGACACTCCTTTAACCTCGAGTGACTCCTCGGACAGAACAACATTGGAATTATGAACAACACTATTAACCAATTTTACTTAACGTTACCCAGTGACAGTTCCATGGAGGTGTTTCCTAACAACACGTTGTGCTGTTACACGGCTAAATTACCTCAAACCATGCATTTGGATCAAGATGATCATTGGGAAGTAGCTTTAGTGGAAATAATACACCCGACACAAATCAAAAACATCGTCGAAAATCAAAACACTTTTACAGTAGAAGTGCTTGACGATCAATTGCAAAAAGCCTTAGACGCACGAGGTAAAGGTGGCGAAAAGAAATCCTCAGATGGAGCCGCAACTAAAGCCCTGTCCACTCATAAGTTCGTCATTCCTCCAGGTTATTATTTTAGTGGTCAACATTTAGTGAATACGATTGCTACCCTGTTCAATGTTAAGTTTGGTAAAGCCATGGAGTCCACAAACCCCAAAAAAAGTGTGACCTTTGAGTACTATTCATTGGCTCGTCGAGTCCTGATCAAATTTTCAGAGGACAAAATGATAAACATTACTTTTTGTCCTGAATTGTTTGATATTTTAGGTGGAGACGTCGAGATGGTCAGGAACAAAAAGCAAATAGTACAACCCATAACCACTAACATGGAGATTGAAAAATTTTTTAAATTCCCTATTGAATTGAACCAAGGTCTCAACTTGATGTTTGTGTACTCCGATGTGGCAGAGTACAACGTGGTAGGACACACCTCTGCACCGTTACTGCGTGTCATTCCTTTCAAAGTGGATTCTGGCACTACCAATAAAGAGGAAGGTGGAAATACCTATCACGTTCACCGTGAATTTGTACATCCTCATTATTTACCCATCAGTAAGTCGTATTTCGACAGTGTCAACATTACTATAAAAGGAGAACTAGGACAAAATATTCCATTTACCAAAGGGAAAGTCACAGTGAAACTCCATTTTCAAAAACGATTCTCGAACAACTGAAAAAGTGATGTATCCTGTGTACCGAGGAGTCACTCGACAACGAGGACATGGTTTAGGAGATATGTTTAAATCAGCCTTTCGTTCCGTGGTCCCTGTTTTGAAACCGATGGTGACACGAGGATTGCACGCCTTAAAAGATGCCGCATTGACTCACGGCAAAGATTTTCTTCACAATGTTCTCATTGACAAACAAAACCCCAAAGAAGCTTTTTTGAGAGCAGGCAAAAATGTCTTACTTCAAACGGGTAAAGAGATTTTGGGTCGACGAGAAAGTCCTATAAATGCCCTGAACGGTACCGAGTCTGACATTCCTGCTTCCCTGACGACACAGCAAGGACAAGGTAGAAAGCGACGACGAAGGCACAATTTCAAAAGTCTCCGTACCTCTAAAGTGAGAAAGACGAAGAAAAAAAGAACCGCTCGAGACTTAGACATTTTTGATTATTAAAAGTGAAGAAAAAAACATAAAGAAAAAATGATGCACCAAGAATCTTGTGCCTGTTCCAAGTCGGAACTAGATCTCTTTGCCATGCCACCCACCATGACGACCATGCAAGAAGCCCAATGGGTCGAATTTCATCCCGTCTCCTCTTTGACGGATTCAGCTCCCATCGAGTTTGAAATCAAAGGACAACCCGAAGATTACATCGATCTCAACAACAGTTACTTGTATTTGAAAGTGAAAGTGAGTAGAACGGACAACACCGATCCAGCAGCCGATGCCCAAGTAGCTCCCGTCAACAATTTCATGCATTCTTTGTTCAGCGAAGTGGATTTGTACATGAATAACAAACTGATCAGCAGTAGCACGGATACTTACCCTTACCGAGCGTACCTCGAAAATCTCTTGACGTACGGAAAAGAAGCCAAGAACACTCATTTAGATGCTTGTGTGGTATGGAAACCTGACACCGCAGATAAGTTTAACGTCACAGACTTGTCCGTAGCAGCAGCAGCTGCTGAGGGCAGCAATCCTGCCATTCCTGCCAATCCTCACAATGTGGGTTTTAACGAGCGTCGAAAGAAAATTCTGCGAGGACGTAGTTTAGAACTGTTCGATCGTTTGCATTTGGACATGTGGTTTCAAGAGAAGTATTTGCTGAACGGAGTAGATATTCGCTTGAGACTGAATCGTAGCAGTACTGCTTTCCATTTGATGGCTGATGCCAACACATACAAAACCATCATCCAAGAAGCCAGGTTATACGTGCGTCGTGTGGAAGTGTTACCTAAAGTGGGAAATGACATCAGTCACACTTTGAGCAGAACGACAGCCAAGTATCCGATACGGCGCGTGGAAGTCAAAACGTTCACCATTGCCACTGGACTCCAATCTAAGATCGAAGATCATCTGTTCCAAGGACAGTTACCCAAACGTTTATTCATTGGTATCGTCAGCAATGCAGCCTTCAATGGGGACCACACTAAAAATCCTTTCGAGTTTAAGAACTACGGAGTATCCAAAATAGAAGTCAGTCGCGATGGCAAAACTTTGTGTACCAGACCCTTCGAACCCAAGTCTGCCGCGAAGAATTATTTGAGGTCGTACTTGTCACTGTACGAAGCCACAGGACAGTTAGGAACCAACACCAGTCACGGTATTTCCTACGACGATTATGCAGGAGGTTACGCTTTGTGGGCTTTTGATTTCACTCCAGACCAAGGCAGTGACGAGGGACATTTCCACCCTATAAAATCTGGGCAGATACGTGTGGAACTTCAGTTTGCAAGGCCTCTTGAAGAAACGGTGAATGTCATTCTGTATGCTGAATTCGATAATACCATAGAAATCAACAGTTTGAGAGAAGTCATTTTAGACTATTAGACATTATGGAAGACCCTTGTCCTTCTTTGAATAGTGGAGAATCCATGGAATGGGAGGTTACAGAAAAAGCAGATCCTCAAGACCAAAAAGAAGAGGTAGTGATCATGCAATCCAGATGGCCAGAACAGGAACAACAGTTAGTGGCTTGTTTTGCACAACACTTGGAAGATAAAATGAGAGACATGATTAAAAAAGATTGTTATGGATGTCAAATCGATCATCCCAGTCAAATTCAACACGACAAATGTATGATGATGAGTCAAGAAGAAAAATTGGATGATTATCTGAACGAAGCTTGGAGTCTCATCTCCGAAGAAGATGTGTTACTTCAGTGGTATAAAGGCTTACGTGATCATTCCTCTCCTCCATTGTTTGCTCGAGAAATTGATCGCATCGAAGCTCTCTTGGCCAAGAGTAAAGAGACGAAGCAAACTATCAGTTACTTGTCAGACCGTTTCAAGCAAAAAGTCTGGATTGAATTGATGACTTATCATCACCTGTGAAGAAAGGAGAGAAAAAAACAAGGCTACACAACAAAGAATGGATACCTGGGAACTTTATTATCTTTTGAACCGTAGTTCGTACACTGCTTCTTGGAATCCTGTCGTGTGTGCTAAAGATGAACTACCTCATCGCAAACCTCAAGAGAATCAAGCTTATGTCATCAACACAGATGACAGTCATCTTCCAGGAACTCACTGGGTAGCTGTCTACTTTCCTCAAGAGGGTTGTGCGGAGTATTTTGATTCGTATGGATTGCCTCCTTTCGAAGAAGATATCATTGACTTTATGAGAAGAAATGCCCAGACGACACGATTCAATAATGTGCAATTACAAGGCACTGATTCTATGGTGTGTGGACAATATTGTATCTATTATCTGCATCATCGCAGTCTTGGATATTCTTTAGAACATTTAGTGACTTATTTTGATCGTCATTCGTCTCGAAACGATGACAAAGTAGATCGATGGTTTTGTGACCATTATGGCTATCTGTTGTCTTTAGCTAGGAAACGTAGTGTACATCAATCGCCCAATGATTTCCAACAGTGGAAATCTCAATTTAATTCACAACGTTGTCAACCATGTCAAAGATAATGTATTAGTGTTATGGAAGAAAAACATGTTTGTTAGTTGAAATAATTGTGTTTGTTATTTGAAATAGTGTTTGTTATTTGAATAAAAATGTTGTGTTTTGAAAACCAATGCGTCTGTCGTTTGTTTTACATTTGTATTGATATAAATGCTCTTTGACTTTTCTTCCTATCCCTCACATCAAACTATCCAAACGTTTCAAAACCCTAAACCGTCGAGGGGTGTTTTCCATCACGTCCGCGCTTGAACCATATAAAGCAGGGATAGTCTCCAGTCTGGCCATGGGGTGGGTGTGTGTAGCACCATTCCTACCCACCCTATAGGCTTTCATTTTCACTGTTAGTTACTTTTTAGTAATACAGCGAAACGCCTAACACTGACTAAATAATAGTGCAGTTAAGCACTTTAATCCTTAAGGGAGGGAGTGCTTCTTCCCCTCTTCGAGGGAAACAAATGGACACCGATATGGTGTCTATAAAAGCTGCACATATGTCTCTAGTAGACGGTTGCAGCTATAAAACAAACAAGTCAGTCAGCCAGTCTGGCCATCCATTGTTTGACTCATCCTCCTACGAAGATGTGCTCAAGACTAGCTAAGCTGAACGAAGCTTACGTCACTCTGCATCGTATCAGACACAATCTGATGCCAAAGCCTGAAGAGATTGAGAATGTAAGAATGCTACAAGTAACGGAAGACCTCATAGAAGAACTCTTCAGAGAGGAAATTCAAAAAGAGAAAGAAGAATGGACTGAGAAGTATCGACTTCAAAAGCAGCAGAGAGAGCAGAGAGAACAGCAGCAGCAGCGTACGAACACGAACCTTGGAACAACGTACAATCTAAAGTCAACACCTCCCTCACAGAAAAAGGCAGTAAACAAAATCAAGAACAAACTCTCAAAATAGAAGCCTTAAACATTATAAATACTCAATACCAACAATATACCAAAATATATACGGATGGATCTAAAATTACTAACCCATACAGAACAGCTGCTGCAATGGTCATACCAGAGCTCAACATACAAATAGGCAGACGTCTCCCAGACTACTGCTCTATTTACACAGCTGAATTCTGGTCCATCCTCAAATCATTACAATGGATTGAAGAATTCAAACCTAATAAGACAGTAATTATTAGTGACTCGCTTAGCGTCCTATCTTCAATTCAAACAAATACCACTAAATGCAGGGAAGATTTTCTCAATCAAATAAACGCCAAACTAAAACTACTAAATACCGGAAATACTATTGTAGAGTTCATGTGGATACCATCCCACATTGAAATTAAGGGTAACGAAATGGCCGACAAACTGGCTAAGGAAAAACTACACGAACCGAATTTCGAGCCGCTGCACTATAGCACAACCGAACTCTACAGTATAATAAACACCCAAATAGATATAAAATGGCAACATGATTGGGACAATAGTACAAAAGGGAGAGTGTTGTACACTACTGTTAAGGAAGTCAACAGGCACAAAAAACCGCCCAAGGGCTCACCTAAAGAGCAGACAATCATCAATAGGATAACTTTAGGAAAAACCAAGCTGGCCAACAGCATGGGAAAATATATAGGACCCTTTCCTCATAATATAAACTGCTACCATTGTAATACCCCGGAAGATCTACATCATATCTTCAACAATTGCAGTAAAACCAAACAAGAAAGGGACAAATTTAGATCACAACAGCAGAATATAAAAGCCCCATATACATACCCAGAAATTATACAAAATACCAATCCCAACATTTTAATGACACACAAGAATATGTTGGAATTGCTACAAAACATAGGAAAAATAGGAAATATATAAATTATCCATTAAAATCTCAAACCCAACAAACAACATAACAGGACCCTAATGCTTACATATAAAACATTACTAAGCCCCTTTAGGACAGGAAAACAAGAAACGGCCAGGACCGGGGTGGGGAAACTGGGCTCAACAAGGAATACCTTTGACGTGTCGCTTAACGGCCCCGGATACTTCCGGCAGAGGTCCCTTGTTATTGCCTGGCCGCCGCGCCTCACGGACCGGTCGGGGGGAGGCGACTGGGTGTAGAAATGGACAATCCTTGACGTGTCGCTTAACCGGCCCGGGACATTTCCCGCAGGGACCCATTGCTACTACCTAAAAACCGAACCACACACCTGAACTAAACCAAGGGGCCAAAACAAATATGAAAATAGGGTCCCAATAAAACAAAAAGGGAAATAAAGAGCTAAAAACACAAACAAGTCATGCTTACATATAAAACATTAATAAACCCCTCTAGGACAGGAAAACAAGAAACGGCCAGGACCGGGGTGTGGAAACTGGGCTCAACAAGGAATACCTTTGACGTGTCGCTTAACGGCCCCGGATACTTCCGGCAGAGGTCCCTTGTTGTTGCCTGGCCGCCGCGCCTCACGGACCGGTCGTGGGGAGGTGACTGGGTGTAGAAATGGACAATCCTTGACGTGTCGCTTAACCGGCCCGGGACATTTCCCGCAGGGACCCATTGCTACTACCTAGTAATCGAACCACACACCTGAACTAAATCAAGGGGCCAAAACAAATATGAAAATAGGGTCCCAATAAAAACAAAAAGGGAAATAAGGAGCAATAACACAAACAAGACATAAAAACAAAATCAATTTACCCAATAAATAACACCACAAGAAATAACAAGATGACACCAAAAACAAACACCATAGGCAGTAAGGATGTAGGTTAACACTCTACTCTCTCTTCTTTCCTCTTTAGACACTATCCCTAGATACCTTCTCATTAGGAGTACAACCAAATGTACAGTGTTAAAAACATAAGTATCAACCACACCGAAAAGCTTAATTAGAACCAACAGTTGCACCGAGAACGGAGCAACTTAACCAGGTAGAGAAATATGATAGAGACCCCAAATCAAGAACATATAAGGTAGTCTAAAACTCCAAAGACTATCAGGTCCGGCGACACAAGGTCGCACATCAAATAGAAAAAGGAAGAACGTAATTTAGATCCCGTAAAATTAGAACATATAAGGTAGTCAAAAACCCAAGACTATCAGGGCCAGCAGCACAAGGCTGCAAAACTAACTAAATAACCTAAGAAATATGGCATAATTAGAACCCCAAATAGAACATATAAGGTGGTCAAAGCCCAGACCATCAGGCCCGGCAACACAAGGTTGCACATAACAAAATTAGGAAAACAACTACACAAAAATACACATCGAGCACACAACATTATAAAACACTGTTACATAAACGTTGTACACTCAAAAGCAGCACAGAGTATATAAATAGGGATAGGGTACGTCCAAAGAAGCAGCCCTTGCCAGGCACTTCGCCTCGCCCGCAAAACCTGCCGCAGCAACTACACGTGCTTAGCACGTCCTAAAAAAACCAACAGAAACAGAATGAATTAATATGAGTGTGTGCTGGAACTATTCCCACTCATATATGTGGCCCTACAATCACACAGTAGTAGCTCAATAGCTACTCCGATGTGACGGCCCAAGTAAATAGTGTTCCATGAACACATAAATGCCTGCAGGGTGGCGGCTCCATTCCCACCCTCAGGATAAAGTAAATAACCGTCTTTTGACGGATAAAACAGTGGTAAGAGCCCTCGGGACGAATCACTTTAAACGCATAATGTCAGTCAGTCAGTCAGTCTTGAGGATTCAGGCAGTGGCTGTGGACCGAGGAGGACGTCTTTTTTGGAGCGGGTGACCTGGTGACGTCACAATGGGAGTGCTGTAATGGCATGATGATATCCTGGGCTGAAAAGTTAAGGACGACTTGTGATGTTGCCCCGTCTCTTCTTCGGAAGGAAAAACTCGACTCGTACGGTGTCGCTAGTACAGGTGGCTCGAAATGGAAGTCTCGTAACTCCCGAACTTGATTTGTGGCGGGGACGGACATGGAGGGAAACTTGGAAAGTGGCGACTACCACGTGGACTCGACATGGAAGTTTCGTAACTCCCACTAGCTTGCGGCAGAGACGGAAATGGAGAAGAAACAGTGGTAGTTGCTTGCACTGGTGCGACTTGAGAATGTGACCGGCATGGATGTAACTTGAAGCAATCATGGAGGCCGCCACCCCGACATGGATGTAGATAGAAGCAGTCATGCCGGCCGCCACCGGACCGCCTCGTAGTGAAAAGATTTTTTCATTGCCATAGTCAATTTGCCTGAATAATAGGGGGCTCATTTGGTTACGAGTACCCCTCTTTGAACAACTTTCCGTGGCCCTAAAAAGCTGATATGATTTATTATTGGTACCTCCGTTCAAATTCACAACTTAAAATATCTACCATTGACTACACTAATATATGTCGCTAAGACATTTTTAATATTCAAAATTTGTTAGGGACTTATGTTATGTACGCTTATGGAAGCCTAATGTACGCTTATGTACTTGAAATTTTGGAAATATAGGATATTAAATATCAATTCTTCAACTATCTTATTTGATAAATTGCACAGGTGGCTAACACATTATTGGATATTAATCTGTCCTTAGTATAACTGGACTGAATTTGAAATAAGTGCGACCATTTTGTTTCAGGTGTGGACTGCGGCTGTGGCCTTGCTGTCTCTCTCTTGTGTGCTCTTGTGTGTGTTGCTGTGTCGCTGCGCTCCTGGACCTGGACCCTTTCCTCCTTTGCCGTTGCTGTTGGCTCTGGTCGGTTGATGTCGAATGGGGGTGGGTGTGTGTATGCTCTATTCCTACCCACCCCTTAGGCTTCCATTTCCCTTGATAGTTACTTTTTAGTAATTCAGGGGAACGCCTTAATTTATAGTGCATTTAAGCACTTTTAAGGGAGGGAGTAACACCCCTCCCACCTAAATGGGTACCGACATGGTACCTATAAAAGATGTACAAATGCCCCTAGTGGGCGGTTACATCTATAAAACATCCAAGTCAGTCAGTCAGTCTTGAGGACATGATTCAGGCGAAGACTGCAGACCGAGTAGGACGGCTTTTCTGGAGCTGGCGACCTGGTGACGTCACGACGAGGTGCGAGAGCACATTGCCCGGGCTTAACAGCTAAGGACGGTTCAAGACGACATCAACTCACTTCACTATGAAGAGAAACATCACAACGTGGGGCGGTGGACTGCGCAGCGGAAATATTTTGGAGAAGTCATAAGTCCCTTTAACAAGTGGCAGACGACGAAAACTTATGGAAATTGGACAGCCCACCATAACCACGTGGTGAAGAAAAATGGCGGCGCTGAAAATAGACTTGCTCCAACATCGAAATACTGGAACAGCATTTCAACAGGCCATGGAAAATAAGAAATGTTGCGGACCTGAGGCGCGCTGACTGATGATATCAAAATATTGAGTAACCCGCAGGCTGCCGTAGGATGATATCGTCAAGTCAGCGAAACACTACCTTGGATAGCCAGCATTTTGATTGCCATTACAGCGGTGTACGGATGCAATGCCAGCATCGGACTACTCGGATAAAGCAGTACAACGAAAAGATATATGCCATTTATCTTTTCATTCGCCTGAATAATAGGGGACTCATTTGGTTACGAGTACCCCTCTTTGAATAACTTTCCGTGGCTCTAAAAACCTAATTGGACTTTATTGGTATGCCTCCAGCAAAATTCAAGACTAAAAATACCTAACATTGACTACACTAATATATGTCGCTCAGACATTTTTTAATTTTCCAAATTTGTTAGGGACTTAATATATGTACGCTTATGTACTAGTTTTATTCGAACGATAGGATTGTAAATAATAATTCTTCAACTTATATATTTGAATAATTGCACAGGTGGCTAACACATTATTGGATGTTAATTTGTCCATTAATAAAACTGGACTGAATTTGACCTTTGGTATGACCTTGTTTTTTCAGGTGTGGACTGCGTTCGTGGCCTTGCTGTCTTGCTGTTTGCGTGCTCTGGTGTGTGCTGCTGTGTCAACGCCCTCCTGGACCTGGACCTTTTCCTCCTTTGCCGTTCCTGCTCACAAAATTACTAGCGAAATGAGGAAACATTTCCCCTCGCTACCTTACAACTGCTCGATTGGATGATAGGGGTGGGTGTGTGTGGGTACTATTCCTACCCCCCCAATATAGGCCTTCATTTCCCCTGATAGTTACTTTTTAGTAATTCAGGGGAACGCCTTAAACTATAGTGCATTTAAGCACTTAAAGGGAGGGAGTAACACCCCTCCCACCTAAATGGGTACCGACATGGTACCTTTAAAAGATGTACAAATGCCCCTAGTGGGCGGTTACATCTATAAAACCACCAAGTCAGTCAGTCAGTCAGTCTTGAGAAGCACTCGTCAGTCTTGAGCGAGATTCAGGCAGAGAACACGGAGCGAGCAGGACCGGACTACACAGAGCTGACCGGTGCTCTACAGCAGAGCCACAGAAATAATATAGAAGACCATAGGCGTGCCTAGCAAATAATTAAAGGCAACCATAGGAGCTTCAAGTAACCAGATAGCGGTGACGGTAAAACCGAGCCATGCTGGAAAACTACTGTGCTAACTCAAGCTGGACACCATTGCAGCAACCTGTAGGCTATTTCTACAAGACTGGGCTCACAGGAAAAATGGCGGCTGCCGCGTGGAACAAAATGGCGGACACTACAAGAGGCCAAGCAGGCGTCACTAATGTAGGGTCCAAAATGGCGGAACTACACGACAGCGAAACGTCTCCTGAACATCACGCCGGTACTTCTAGAGAACAACACATGCAGTTCAGAATATGTGCTGCAGTAGCATGGACGAGTAGCAGACCATGGAGTCGTGAAAAACGTGCTACACCCGCTACCTGCCGGACACGATGTAGAAACAGAAGACACATTTGACGTTCATTTGCCTGAATAAAAGGGTACTCATTTGGTATAGAGTAACCCTATTTGACTAACTTTATGGCCCTGAAAGGAATAATTTGACCTTATTGGCACTGCGCAACAAATTTATAACCAAAATCCCCTACCATTGACTACACTTTTATGTGTCGCTTAGACACTTTAGTTTAAATACAATAGGGACTTACGTATGTACACTATAGTACTAGTCCCTATTTTCTATAGGATGTTAATTAATATTTTTTTATAACTTAGATATTTGGTAAATTGCACAGGTGGCTTACACATTATTGGTTTGTTAGGCTGTCCATTAGTACAACTGGACTGAATTTGATATACAGGTGCGCGCTTGGCTTTTCATCACCTTTACTCCCTGCTGCCGTAATTTCTCGTGCTTGCACGACCACATTACGCAGACATAAGCGATATGAGAAAACTAATTTTCTCTCGCTTCACTGCTCTTGCAGACCAGTAGTCAACAGAATGATAGGGGTGGGTGTGAGTAGGTTCCATTCCTACCCACCCTATGGCCTATGGCTTATGGCCTTACATTCACCCAGGCAATACAATTATTGCCCGTGGTGACGGCCGAAGTCACACCCAGCGGCAGTACACTTATTGCCCAGTGGTGATGGCCTAAGTAAATAGCACTCTATGAGTGCATCAACGCCTGCAGGGGATGTGGCACCATTCCTTCCCCTCAGGATAAATTAAATAACTCCCCTATGGGAGGTAAAACAGTGGTAAGAGCCGTAATGGACGAACCACTTTAAACCCATCTAGTCAGTCAGTCAGTCTTGAGCATCATCATCATTCAGGCAGAGAACACGGAGCGAGCAGGACCGGACTACACAGAGCTGACCGGTGCTCTACAGCAGAGCCACAGAAATAATATAGAAGACCATAGGCGTGCCTAGCAAATAATTAAAGGCAACCATAGGAGCTTCAAGTAACCAGATAGCGGTGACGGGAAAACCGAGCCATGCTGGAAAACTACTGTGCTAACTCAAGCTGGACACCATTGCAGCAACCTGTAGGCTATTTCTACAAGACTGGGCTCACAGGAAAAATGGCGGCTGCCGCGTGGAACAAAATGGCGGACACTACAAGAGGCCAAGCAGGCGTCACTAATGTAGGGTCCAAAATGGCGGAACTACACGACAGCGAAACGTCTCCTGAACATCACGCCGGTACTTCTAGAGAACAACACATGCAGTTCAGAATATGTGCTGCAGTAGCATGGGCGAGTAGCAGACCATGGAGTCGTGAAAAACGTGCTACACCCGCTACCTGCCGGACACGATGTAGAAACAGAAGACACATTTGACGTTCATTTGCCTGAATAAAAGGGTACTCATTTGGTATAGAGTAACCCTATTTGACTAACTTTATGGCCCTGAAAGGAATAATTTGACCTTATTGGCACTGCGCAACAAATTTATAACCAAAATCCCCTACCATTGACTACACTTTTATGTGTCGCTTAGACACTTTAGTTTAAATACAATAGGGACTTACGTATGTACACTATAGTACTAGTCCCTATTTTCTATAGGATGTTAATTAATATTTTTTTATAACTTAGATATTTGGTAAATTGCACAGGTGGCTTACACATTATTGGTTTGTTAGGCTGTCCATTAGTACAACTGGACTGAATTTGATATACAGGTGCGCGCTTGGCTTTTCATCACCTTTACTCCCTGCTGCCGTAATTTCTCGTGCTTGCACGACCACATTACGCAGACATAAGCGATATGAGAAAACTAATTTTCTCTCGCTTCACTGCTCTTGCAGACCAGTAGTCAACAGAATGATAGGGGTGGGTGTGAGTAGGTTCCATTCCTACCCACCCTATGGCCTATGGCTTATGGCCTTACATTCACCCAGGCAATACAATTATTGCCCGTGGTGACGGCCGAAGTCACACCCAGCGGCAGTACACTTATTGCCCAGTGGTGATGGCCTAAGTAAATAGCACTCTATGAGTGCATAAACGCCTGCAGGGGATGTGGCACCATTCCTTCCCCTCAGGATAAATTAAATAACTCCCCTATGGGAGGTAAAACAGTGGTAAGAGCCGTAATGGACGAACCACTTTAAACCCATCTAGTCAGTCAGTCAGTCTTGAGCATCATCATCATTCAGGCAGAGAACACGGAGCGAGCAGGACCGGACTACACAGAGCTGACCGGTGCTCTACAGCAGAGCCACAGAAATAATATAGAAGACCATAGGCGTGCCTAGCAAATAATTAAAGGCAACCATAGGAGCTTCAAGTAACCAGATAGCGGTGACGGGAAAACCGAGCCATGCTGGAAAACTACTGTGCTAACTCAAGCTGGACACCATTGCAGCAACCTGTAGGCTATTTCTACAAGACTGGGCTCACAGGAAAAATGGCGGCTGCCGCGTGGAACAAAATGGCGGACACTACAAGAGGCCAAGCAGGCGTCACTAATGTAGGGTCCAAAATGGCGGAACTACACGACAGCGAAACGTCTCCTGAACATCACGCCGGTACTTCTAGAGAACAACACATGCAGTTCAGAATATGTGCTGCAGTAGCATGGACGAGTAGCAGACCATGGAGTCGTGAAAAACGTGCTACACCCGCTACCTGCCGGACACGATGTAGAAACAGAAGACACATTTGACGTTCATTTGCCTGAATAAAAGGGTACTCATTTGGTATAGAGTAACCCTATTTGACTAACTTTATGGCCCTGAAAGGAATAATTTGACCTTATTGGCACTGCGCAACAAATTTATAACCAAAATCCCCTACCATTGACTACACTTTTATGTGTCGCTTAGACACTTTAGTTTAAATACAATAGGGACTTACGTATGTACACTATAGTACTAGTCCCTATTTTCTATAGGATGTTAATTAATATTTTTTTATAACTTAGATATTTGGTAAATTGCACAGGTGGCTTACACATTATTGGTTTGTTAGGCTGTCCATTAGTACAACTGGACTGAATTTGATATACAGGTGCGCGCTTGGCTTTTCATCACCTTTACTCCCTGCTGCCGTAATTTCTCGTGCTTGCACGACCACATTACGCAGACATAAGCGATATGAGAAAACTAATTTTCTCTCGCTTCACTGCTCTTGCAGACCAGTAGTCAACAGAATGATAGGGGTGGGTGTGAGTAGGTTCCATTCCTACCCACCCTATGGCCTATGGCTTATGGCCTTACATTCACCCAGGCAATACAATTACTGCCCGTGGTGACGGCCGAAGTCACACCCAGCGGCAGTACACTTATTGCCCAGTGGTGATGGCCTAAGTAAATAGCACTCTATGAGTGCATAAACGCCTGCAGGGGATGTGGCACCATTCCTTCCCCTCAGGATAAATTAAATAACTCCCCTATGGGAGGTAAAACAGTGGTAAGAGCCGTAATGGACGAACCACTTTAAACCCATCTAGTCAGTCAGTCAGTCTTGAGGCATTCATTCAGGCGGTGAACACGGAGCAGGCAGGACCGGGACGGCGAGCTGTCCAGTGAGTGTGGAAATAAGCTACCATTTAGGAGTGCTAAGGAAAAACGCACCCATACGAGTAGATGTAATGAAGCAGTAGTGTTGAGTTAACCTCCACTACAAATTAAGACTTCAAAATTTTCCAGCCACAAGAAGATAGACGACCGTAAAATCTATACCAAGCTGAGCAAGAAATGGTGCCACGTGGAGAAACAAGATGGCCGCCGGATTACAAGGCTATCATAGAGCCATCAACATTGGAGGGACCTAGTACCACTGAAGAGTACTCACGGGGATCACATTTCGACAATCAAAGTGTTCAGCGAAGTAGAAGATAGAAGTTAACCAGCCAGCAGGGATAACAGGAGGCCACATGAGACAATTCTGTGGCTTCCACCTACTGCACCCCGACGACGAAGCCTGCGTTTACAATGGTGTTTTCATTTGCCTGAATAATAGGGGACTCATTTGGTTACGAGTACCCCTCTTTGACTAACTTTCCGTGGCCCTAAGGGAGAAATTTGATTTTACATTGGTACTGCCTCCATACAAACTTATAACCAAAACAAACTACCATTGACTACACTTTTATATGTCACATAGACATATTAATTTTTAAATTTGTTAGGGACTTCATTATGTACGCTTATGTACTAGATTTTTAGAAAGGTAGGTTGATAAATACAAAATTTTTCAACTCTAGTATTAGAATAATTGCACAGGTGGCTAACACGATATTGGATGTTAGGCTGTCCATTAGTACAACTGGACTGAATTTGACTTAGGTATGGCTCTTTCGTTTCAGGTGTATGCTGCGTCCGTGGCCTTGTTGTCTGTTTCTTTGCGTGCTCTGCTGTGTGTTGCTGTGCCGCCCGCGTCTCCTGGACCCGAGCCTTTGCCTCCTTTGCCGCTTCCACCTGGACATAATTACTAGCGAAATGAGGAAGCTTTTCCCCTCGCTACCAGTAACTTTCTCTGATTGGTATTAGGAGTAGGGGTGGGTGTGAGTAGGCACCATTCCTACCCACCCTATGGGCTTTCATTTCCCCTGATAGTTACTTTTTAGTAATTCAGGGGAACGCCCACAATTACATCTATAGTGCAATTAAGCACTTAAACCCTGAGGGGAGGGAGTAGCGACCCCTCCCTGACGGAAAAATATGGGTGCCGACATGGCACCTATAAAAGATGTACAAATGCCCCTAGTGGGCGGTTACATCTATAAAATACTCAAGATTCGATTCGATTCGTCAGTCTTGAGGCAGTGGCTGTGGACCGAGGAGGACGTCTTTTCTGGAGCGGGTGGCCTGGTGACGTCACAATGGGAGTGCTGTAATGGCATGATGATATCCCGGGCTGAAAAGTTAAGGACGACTTGTGATGTTGCCCCGTCGCTTCTTCGGAAAGGAAAAACTCGACTCGTACGGTGTCGCTAGTACAGGTGGCTCGAAATGAAAGTCTCGTAACTCCCGAACTTGTTTTGTGGCGGGGACGGACATGGAGGGAAACTTGGAAAGTGGCGACTACCACGTGGACTCGACATGGAAGTTTCGTAACTCCCACTAGCTTGCGGCAGAGACGGAAATGGAGAAGAAACAGTGGTAGTTGCTTGCACTGGTGCGACTTGAGAATGTGACCGGCATGGATGTAACTTGAAGCAATCATGGAGGCCTCCACCCCGACATGGATGTAGATAGAAGCAGTCATGCCGGCCGCCACCGGACCACCTCGTAGTGAAAAGATTTTTTCATTGCCATAGTCAATTTGCCTGAATAATAGGGGGCTCATTTGGTTACGAGTACCCCTCTTTGAACAACTTTCCGTGGCCCTAAAAAGCTGATATGATTTATTATTGGTACCTCCGTTCAAATTTACAACTAAAAATATCTACCATTGACTACACTAATATATGTCGCTAAGACATTTTTAATATTCAAAATTTGTTAGGGATTTATGTTATGTACGCTTATGTACTTGAAATTTTGGAAATATAGGATATTAAATATCAATTCTTCAACTCTTTTATTTGATAAATTGCATAGGTGGCTAACACATTATTGGATATTAATCTGTCCTTAGTATAACTGGACTGAATTTGAAATAAGTGCGACCCTTTTGTTTCAGGTGTGGACTGCGGCTGTGGCCTTGCTGTCTCTCTCTCTTGTGTGCTCTTGTGTGTGTTGCTGTGTCGCTGCGCTCCTGGACCTGGACCCTTTCCTCCTTTGCCGTTGCTGTTGGCTCTGGTCGGTTGATATCGAATGGGGGTGGGTGTGTGTATGCTCTATTCCTACCCACCCCATAGGCTTCCATTTCCCTTGATAGTTACTTTTTAGTAATTCAGGGGAACGCCTAATGAATCGATAGTGCAATTAAGCACTTTAAGAACTAAATGGCTACCGACATGGTAGCTATAAAAGCTATACATATGTTCCTAGTGAACGGTTATAGCTATAAAAATTCCAGCAAACAAACAGTCTGGCTACCCATCGTTGGCGCATCAAAGAAGATGAGCAGAGTTCAAAAGTTAAGAGAGCTTCAAATGCATCTGGAGAATGCTAGACGTCTCCTGGACGAGCTGGCAATGGAGGCAGAAGAAGAAGAGACCAGAATTAAAGAAGAGGAGGAGAGGAAAAAGAAAGAAGAGGAGAAGGAAATGAAAATGTCAATTTTGCCTCACCGCATGATGAGGCAAACTAGTGAAGTCAAGCCTATGGTGAGGACACCAGAACCAGTTCGTCCACTACAGGCGCAGCCCCCACTGCCTCAGCCGCAACAACCACAGTCTCATCCACGGTTGCAGAATAGAGGCAGAAATGAAGAGACTTTCACTATCCCTCAAACAGAAGATTGGGATAGTGAAGCCACTCATTCTCCCTCTGCGCTCCCAATCACAAGAGTGAATTGGGAGAATGATTGGAGTAGGAGATGTGTGTGTGGGGCTAGACCTGGGAGATGCCAGCATTAGCCAGGTGTAATTTGAAGTTTTAAAAACAGCCCTTCTCAGGGCTACCCAAATAACTAGAAAAGAAATACTATGTCAATTGCCAATGGGTATGAGAGAGGAGTAGTGTGATTATAAACACTGACTCTTTACTGTGTGTGTGTGTGTGTGTGTGTGTGTGGTTAGTATAGGGTGTGATTTTGGATAGTATATGATAGGGTGTGTTTTGGCTGCTTCCCCGTGTGTGTGGTTAGTATAGGGTGTGATTTTGGATAGTATATAGTATGGTTTGTTTTGGCTGCTTCCCGGTGTGTGGTTAGTATAGGGTGTGATTTTGGATAGTAAATGATAGGGTGTGTTTTGGCTGCTTCCCCGTGTGTGTGGTTAGTATAGGGTGTGATTTTGGATAGTATATGATAGGGTGTGTTTTGGTTGCTTCCCCATGTGTGTGGTTAGTATAGGGTGTGATTTTAGATAGTATATAGTATGGTTTGTTTTGGCTGCTTCCCCGTGTGTGGTTAGTATAGGGTGTGATTTTGGATAGTAAATGATAGGGTGTGTTTTGGCTGCTTCCCCGTGTGTGTGGTTAGTATAGGGTGTGATTTTGGATAGTATATGATAGGGTGTGTTTTGGCTGCTTCCCCGTGTGTGTGGTTAGTATAGGGTGTGATTTTGGATAGTAAATTATAGGGTTTGTGGATAGTATCTAATATGACAAGTGAATGTAGGGGGTGTTTACTTTCACGTCCGTGCTTAAGATATATATACTCAAAGTGACTGACATTAGAACCATAACAACATTTAAAAATATTGGCATTGGAAATCATAAATAATCAATATCAAAACTACACAAAAATTTACACGGATGGCTCAAAAATTACAAATCCTTTTAAAACAGCTGCAGCCTGGGTCATACCAGAACATAACATACAAATGGGCAGACGTCTTCCTGACCACTGTTCCATTTATACAGCGGAATTTTGGGCCATCCTTGAATCATTAAAATGGATAGAAGAAAACAAACCAAATAAGACACTGATTATTAGTGACTCGCTCAGCGTCCTTACTTCTATCCAAAACAACAACACCAAATCTAGAGAAAATTTCCTAAAACAAATTAATCAGATATTAAAAATACTAAATTCTCAAAATCTAGTAGTTGAGTTTATGTGGATTCCATCCCACATAGACATAAAAGGAAATGACTTAGCAGATCAACTGGCTAAAAACAAACTCACCGAATCAAACTATGTGCCACTCAAATATAGTCAAAAAGAAATATATCATTTAATCTACTCAATGATTAATCAAAAGTGGCAGACTGATTGGGACAAAAGCAAACAAGGGAGAATTTTACATAACATCATTAAGGAAGTCAATAGAAAAATCATACCACCTAGGTGCAATAGTTATGAACAGTCTAAAATAAATAGAATAATCTTGGGAAAAACAAAACTGGCTAACAGCTTTGGTAAATATATAGGACCTTTTCCACACAGCATTAATTGCTTCAGTTGTAACATACCTGAAGACTTACATCACATATTTAATAACTGTAAAAACAACCAGAAGGAAAGGAATATATTTAGATCTAAACAACTAAACATCTCTGCACCAAGTACATACCCGGAAGTAATTCAATTAAATAACACCAACCCCCAAAAATCAATTCAACACATAATAGAATTACTAAGAACATCAGGGCTCCTTGAAAAAATATAATGCAAACAATACTATATAATAAATAACACACGTAAGGAATGCCCCCTGTTGGTCACATGGGTTCATTGGCCAATCAGGGGACAGGACCTGCAACCGCGTAAATACGTTAAGCGGAATTTGTATAATAACAAAAAATAAAATAAACAATATCCATAAGGAATGCGAATGCATAGGACCTGAAGGGTTCCGTTACTTGAAAAAGAGCCCACCTACACTACGCTGGGTATAACGCCCCGGATGGTACCTGTGCTAAACAAACCTAATAGGATACTTTAAAGATATTGAAATTTAGAGACTATACAGATGGACATTGAAATTTGCATTATAACAAAGGAAAGAACAAAACAGAAACAATAAACAAGTGTCTAGGAAACCGCCTCTCTTCTGTCTATTCTTACAACTCTTCCTATATACAGTCTCATTGGCAGCATTATACAACTAAACTAGGAATGTATTTACAGTTAAAAACCCCAACAAACCGGGAAATCCACATGGTCTAAACGGGACCATCTAAAACGTCTCCTGCCTTATGGCCTCAAATAGATTTTATGAGGTAGTCTCAAAGTCCAAAGACTATCAGGCCCAGCGACACAATGTCGCAACATAAAAATATTTACTCTAAGTAAGATCACTAAATTATTACCATATAAGGTAGTCAATGCCCAGACTATCAGGCCCCGCGGCACAAAGCTGCACTATAAACTAAGCTATAAGAACTAAGGCCTATAACATGATTTAGGTGGTCAATACCTGACCATCTAGCAAGACAGCACACGCTGCAATAAATTTTTACACAATAACCTTAATTACTTTAAAATTTCTACGTTGGATAACTACCAACGCGAGAATAGGCTGTCATATGAGGTTGTATACTCTACTTTAATAACAGCACAAAGTATTCCAAATTGTTAAGGGAGAACACGGAATGGATACGACGGAAGGAGGCAACTTCAAGATGGAGGAACAACAAAACCAAGGCACCCAAGAAGGACACGGGGACTCACCGGACGGAATGAGGGAACTTCGGTTACACCCTGTAACACTCCATCAAAAAGCCCTTTTAAGGGCTATTTATACTTACAGAGTTTCCTTTTGGCTCAGAAACTCTATTCGACAATCTCTTTCTTCAAAAATCAGACTTGATCAATTTTGGCTGTCCACCATCAAAATTAACAACCCATTTAACCAGACATTGACCAACCTACACATGTCACTTGACATACCTAGTTTACAAAATTGATAGGGAAAACACAAAATGTACACTCTGTACTAGACAAAAATTGGAATGTTAGGATGTTAGGAAAAAAATATAACTTGAAAGATTGACTCAATTGCACAGGTGGCTTACACAATATCGGTATAGGATGTCCACTAGCAACAACTGGACTCGATTTGATAAGGCTAGGGCGTGCAAGACGAACGACATCAAAGTGCCAGTTCACAGATCCTTTTTCTCCTCCTCCGCTGCCTGACTCCAACACCAGCAAATGACTAGAAGTGGAAACCATTTTTCACTAGTCATCATTCGGTGCCATTGCACCTCTAGCTCTGCATCCTCCGATTGGTTGATAGGGTTGAGTGCGTGGCTGTTCTATTCCCACTCACCTAGGTCTTTCATTCATGTCGATAGCTCCTTATAGGGGTGCGGCATGACGACCAAATTAAATAGCATACTATGTATGCATAAACGCCCGTAGGGATGTGGCACCATTCCTTCCTCACGGGAAAATCTAAATCACTACCATATTAATTGGTAGTGTAAAATAGTGAACAAATGACCCTTTGTGGCCGGTTTCACTTAAAACCATAATTCATTCATTCATTAGAACCATCATTCATTCAGGCGAAGACTGCAGACCGAGTAGGACGGCTTTTCTGAAGCAGGCGATCTGATGACGTCACGGCGGATTGCGAGAGCATGTTTCCCGGGCTTCACAGCTAAGGACGAACTGAAGCGTTATCACATCACTACTACAGAGAGAAACATCAACATGTACAGCGGTGGACGATGCAGTGGAAACATTTCGGATATTTTATAAGTCCCTTTAACAAGTGGCAGAGATTGAAGATATGCAGAAACTGAATCGCCTTCTTAACTACGTGAAGAAGAAAAATGGCGGACTTTGAAGTTGGATTGCTCCTGCATCAAGTTGCTGGAACCATATTACAACCAGCCATGGTAATTTAAGTAATATGGCGGACCTGAGGCGCGCTGACTGGTGATGCCAAAATATCGAGTATCCCGCAGGTTGCCGTAGGATGATATTATCAAGTCAGCGAAACTCTACCTCAGATAGCCAACAAATTGATGGAAATACAGCTGTCTACGGAAAAGTCGTCACCATCGGATTACTCGGATAAAGCAGTACAACGAAAAGATATATGCCATTTATCTTTTCATTCGCCTGAATAATAGGGGACTCATTTGGTTACGAGTACCCCTCTTTGAACAACTTTCCGTGGCCCTAAAAAGCTAATTTGACCTTATTGGTACAGCCTCCAATAAAATTCATGACCAAAATTACCTACCATTGACTACACTATTATATGTCGCTTAGACATTCTTAATTTTCTAAATTCGTTAGGGACTCAATATATGTACGCTTATGTACTAGTTTTATTTGAATGATAGGATTCTAAATAATAATTCTTCAACTTATATATTTGAATAATTGCACAGGTGGCTAACACATTATTGGATGTTAATTTGTCCATTAGTACAACTGGACTGAATTTGACCTTTAATATGACCTTGTCGTTTCAGGTGTGGACTGCGTTCGTGGCCTTGCTGTCTTGCTGTTTGCGTGCTCTGGTGTGTGTTGCTGTGTCGTCACCCTCCTGGACCTGGGCCCTTGCCACCTTTTCTGCGTCCGACTCATTAATTACTAGCGAAATGAGGAAACATTTCCCCTCGCTACCTTACAACTGCTCGATTGGATGATAGGGGTGGGTGTGTGTAGGTACTATTCCTACCCACCCCCAATATAGGCTTTCATTTCCCCTGATAGTTACTTTTTAGTAATTCAGGGGAACGCCTTAATTTATAGTGCATTTAAGCACTTTTAAGGGAGGGAGTAACACCCCTCCCACCTAAATGGGTACCGACATGGTACCTATAAAAGATGTACAAATGCCCCTAGTGGGCGGTTACATCTATAAAACATCCAAAGTCAAGTCACATTAGAACCATTCCACGGAATAACCATAGAAGATGGCAAAAGCATCAAGTTTATTCAACAATTTAAGACACAGCTATTTCTGGATATTAGACGGGGAATATGAAGTGGAAAAACTACATCATAAATGGAAGATTGCGAAGAGTTTGGACTTTGCAAAAAGACTGAAAATAGCCAGGGAGCTCTTAGGAGGAATGCTAGAAGAAGAAGCCAAAAAGTTACGAGGCTGCATTAATCCACCCTATGTTAGAGTGGGGACATTGAAGCAAGTAATAGATATTGTCGAAAACGTCAAGTGTTTTTTGGATAATATCTTGACAGAGTACCCCCATGTCCAAAAGGGTTTGGACCCGCTCAAGAAAGCTGAAGAACTGATGAGAAAGGAACTATTAGAAGAAGTGAAGAAGATAAAAGATAACTGGAGTAAGGAGAGAAAGGAAAGAAAGGACAATGAAAACCAAAAAAAGAAAGAGGACTTTGAAAGATTAAATAACAATTGGATAAAGATACAAGAGAAGTTTAGAGCTATGGGGCATCCTGACTGGATTCCCGACGAAAAGAAGAAGAAGGGAATTATTGGTAAAATCAAAAGGTGGTGGAACAAAGGCAGAAAATAAAAGAAGAAGTATCCAAAGGCCCTTTTCAGGGCCACTCATAGGTCTCGAAAAGATAGTAGCTTTCATTGCCACCCTTTTTTCCCTTGTTTTATTTCCCATGTTATATTTCCCTTGAGGCTAGATAGTCCCACTATGTTCCATTTCCCTTGAGGCTATATAGACCCACTATGTTCCATTTCCCTTGAGGCTAGATAGTCCCCAAATAATTCCCATGTTAAATTTCCCTTGAGGCTAGATAGTCCCACCATGTTAAATTCCCCTTGAGGCTAGATGTTCCCAAGCTGTTTTTGACTGGATTTTCCATTGAGGCTAGAGTATCCCCTATAACTACTAACGAGTCAATATAATTAAGGTTATGTGGTGTTAACCTAAGTAATAGAAAGAGCGATAACCAACATGTTTTGCAAAACTCAACAACTTCACTCACTGATATAAAAAGTGAAATATGTAAACTGACCTACGTTATTGCGCATTAAATCCCAAATAATATAATGTCTAACACAAGTCCTAATGATTAAAGTCCTGAATAAACTTTAGTAGTATTCCAAAATAAGTCCAACCTGGAAGTGTTGATGTACCCGTGAAAGTCTGTGTTATAGTGATGCTCCAACAGTCGTCTCTTGAATCAAACCAATACATTGAAAGAAAGTATTCTTATTTGAATTTCACTATGAATCCAAATATATATTGCCAATAATAGTATGTAGATGAGCACTTTGTATTTTCATTGAATAATTTGAATGGACACAATAAAAAGATTGGTGTTTGTCTGTGATGTTATTTCTGGAAATTTTTTTTTACAATGAACAATTCGCATTTTTTTTTATATTAAAAGGATATATCACCTAATGAAAATCTTCGTTCTGAAAGGTTACAAATGTTCACAACATAAAACCTTGAATATAAGGTACTGAGAGTTTTGCAAATATCTTTGGATATTCCAGTTGGTTGTCTGGATGGTACGCGTGGTATACTCGAATACCTTTTGAAGTAATTATTTGCTGTGATAATTCTCGGATGGTGCTTGGTGCGAGTCTATGATCATCGCAAGGAATAAAATCGAGACGTAAATGTCTCGCTAGACTCCATAAATTCTGCTACTTTCATTTTGACATTTGTGGACATATCTAGGACATTCAAAGCATAAGTGTGTATAACTCAACTTTATCAGCAACGATATTCGCGTCACGACCAATCGCATCTTTGATGTCGCCTTTACCGTTTAAAATGACTGTGTGCTTGGGCCTGAAAATAACCTATCGATAGTTTCTGCAAAACTTGAGTATGTGTGTGAGTGAAACTGCGCATGAAAACGCATTGAGCGCAGATGAAAGGTTAAAATACGGGTTTATGACGGGTACGTGGTGCCATTCTGTAATCTTCCCATTTTGCTTTAAAATATGAGGCATCCTCGTTGATTTGTTGGCGACCATATGTTAAATAGTTAAGGCAGCGCTATCCTTGACTTACGCTTTGTTAATTATGGAAGATGATGATTGTCTCTTGGAAGCCTTGTTGGACTCTCGCAAGCGTTCCCGAACGCTCCAGATACACGTTCATATTCTGTTCCCGTACAATTGATTACACAAAAACCATCACCTGATCCCCTTCATCAACAGCCGAGTGTAGAAATATAGAGCTGTGATTGGACGGCTGAGACCTCGTTCGCGTATACAAATAAATGACGGGAAACTAGGAACTTTTGACATTTTTGTCGGGTATTTCTTTAGCCATGTTTATCCTTAAGCATTTTAGAGATAACAACAAAATTAAATTGAACGAACTTTGCTCAGTCTCCTATTATGAGGTTAGGATATTACTTTTTGGTATTTTATCGTTTCATTAGATTTTTTCGTGCGAGTTTTGCTCACCATTGGTATCAAATTATATAGACATTTTGTGTGATACCACATTTTCATTCATGTTGATTTGCAGATGAATAACTTGTACATTTACTAAAGTATGACCAGTTTCATGCAATTTGTCATGGTGCGTACTTCTATGATGAATCCATATAAAATGATGTTCTATCACAAAGTTGTCTACATTTACGTCTCGTAGTTCTGTCTGTTTCTGTTGTTCTGTCATGAAGTTATTTACACTTATTTTTCGTAACTCTGTATGCTTCTGTTGTTATGTCAAGAAGTTGTCTACACTTACGTCTCGTAGCTCTGTATGCTTCTGTTATGTCAAGAAGTTGTCTACACTTACGTCTCGTAGCTCTGTGTGCTTCTGTTGTTATGTCAAGAAATTGTCTACACTTACGTCTCGTAGCTCTGTATGCTTCTGTTGTTATGTCAAGAAGTTGTCTACACTTACGTCTCGTAGCTCTATATGCTTCTGTTGTTATGTCAAGAAGTTGTCTACACTTACCTCTCGTAGCTCTGTATGCTTCTGTTGTTATGTTAAGAAGTTGTCTACACTAACGTCTCATAGCTCTGTCTGTTTCGGTTGTGCTGTCATTAAGTTGTCTACACTTATGCTTTGTAACTCTGTATGCTTCTGTCGTTCTGTCATTAAGATATCTACATTTTTGTTTCGTAACTCTGTATGCTTGTGTTGTTCATTGAAGACATACTTATTAGCTTGTATGAATTGTTGTTTGAGCACAAACATTGGAATATTTTATCTAAAGAGAATGACTAGTTTCTCAATCAAGTGTCTAGCGATCATTCTCTATCTTTATAGTTCTTGATAATTTGAATAAATTCAACCATGTTATATGAGATTTTTTGTCTTACTATATTGTTTAGGAAGTGCCAAGAGCAAACAAACAAGTTGTTTGTACAAATTTAGTCAAAATAACTGTCAAATATTAAATAACAAACTGTCAAATATTCAATCACAAGAATTAATTTGGGAAGACTTTACTTTTATTGCAATATGACAAAACATGGACTAATTATAATTTATCAAGCATGGACTAATTATAATTTATCAAACATGGACTAATTATAATTTATCAAACATGGACTAATTATAATTTATCAAGCATGGACTAATTATAATTTATCAAGCATGGACTAATTATAATTTATCAAGAATGGACTAATTATAATTTATCAAGCATGGACTAATTATAATTTATCAAGCATGGACTAATTATAATTTATCAAGCATGGACTAATTATAATTTATCAAACATGGACTAATTATAATTTATCAAACATGGACTAATTATAATTTATCAAACATGGACTAATTATAATTTATCAAACATGGACTAATTATAATTTATCAAGCATGGACTAATTATAATTTATCAAGCATGGACTAATTATAATTTATCAAGCATGGACTAATTATAATTTATCAGAGATTTTGCAGCTGCCGTGAGTTGGAAGCTACTTCTTTTCAATAATATATAAATAGTATCAATGTACTTTAAAAGACCTCATGCATGTAGTGTTACAAATGGTAAAAGACAAGTTCTGCATTAAATTTGATCGAAACGGAATCTAAAATCTTTGATGACCTTATTGTTATTATCCTCCTAACATTTATATGCAATTCGAGTTGCAAAAGAAGTTGACTATAGAGAGGACAATATAATTGTAATATATAATTATTATAATATATCATATAATCGCAACAGAAGAGAGGACAATAACATTTTAATATATCATTATTGTAATATATAATATTATTGCAATATACGTTGACTAAAGAGAGGACAATATAATTGCAATATATCATATTAATCAATTTATATAAATTGCATTTTGATCTTTCGCGATCTCAGTCAGGGATGGTTTCGTTTTAAAATACGTCAGTTATTATTAGTCTTGCTGAATGTAGTCAATAGTAATTAGGCGATTTAATAGTGTGAGTTGCTGTCTTCAAAGATCGGATTGACAGTTCTCAATGAACCTGTTTCGTTTCAACTGGCGCCGGTTGGGTGTGTTGGTATTTCATACACATACACCAATGGTTTCATCTCGGGTGTCGCTGCTTCTCCTCCAACCAGAAGTTACTGTAGCCACTGTAGCCCTATCGAAAAAATGACTTCTTAAGTTTCCCTCAAGCTGGAGCTGTGTTCACACCAGAATGGTCGTCATGTTGCGTCGTTGTTCCTACTTCTGGGCGACAGTGGGCTTCGAATGGGTGATAACGGCTGATATCTGGTTCGAAATTAACTGCTTTCATCCAGGCGGTATTTCCTTTCCTATGGTAGCCGCGATGTTTGTTGCGTCGTTTCAGTCAGTTATCCTCTTCCTGACTGTGTTGCTGTTCATTTAGCCGCTTTTGACAGATTGGATGACTATAACACTTCCTGGTATTTCTTATTGCCCGTATGATGTTGAATATCTTATCCTTTTTATTTACTTGTATCAGAAAACTAAATATTCTGTTGTGTATCTGTTGTTTATTGTTTCATCATACATGTAATGATTGTACATTAATATTCATCTTTGGATTATCACAACAATAAAAATCAGTATCCGTCAGTAACATTTTCATTTGTCACCATATTGTTTTTCTTCTTCTTTGGTTTCTTGTAGTTGAAGTCATTTATAAGCATCTTACTCTCTATAATACTGTAAAACCACCATAAATTGTTTATGTTAGTTTTATTTGATTTTTTTTCTTCATGTTTGCTGATGCTATATCTGTATGGTTCTTCTTGCAATTGAGATATCATTTGCATTTTAATCTAGTTTTCTTCATTCGTATATATTTTCCAGTTTATATAACAATGTTCATATTTGAAAAATCTTTTCCAAATTAGTTGCTTTTAAGTCTCAAAAGTGTGTTTAGTTCTATTAATGACTTAGTTATAATTCTAACTTATTTGCAACCTCAAATAACGATAATGGAAAACATCTCCCTCTTATATATATATATATATATATATATATATATATATATATATATATATATATATATATATATATATATATATCTTCCATCAATTTATTTAGTGATGGAGATAATCAAACTCATTGGTAATAAGGTTTTGTATTCGTCAAATAAAATAATATTAAATTTTTTTCTTCTAAATTTGCTTCTAAACTTCATACATGTACTAGTTCTCTCATAGCCAAATCATACAAATTATCATTGTAACAATGAATGGCCAACACTTTGATGTATCATATTCTGAATTTTCTTTTTTTTTCGCCTTCAGAATAAACATAATATTCGTTATTTTCTTAAACATATCTATGCGATATAATGCTAATTCCATATATAAATCCTCATTCAGTTATTACGAAAATTTTCATAATCAGCTAGTAATTCTAGTTTACCGCCAATTATTTTTAAACTTGCGTTATGAACTAGTTTGGGTGCAATGAAATCATTAGCAGAATCAAATGAATATTTAATTAGACCTTCAAAAACAAATTTACATTAGTTTGTCTTTCCTCACACTTTTGACTATAAACTCTCCTTAAGTTTATACAATACAATTTCTCATCGCATAACTTACACATTGATGGTCGCTAATTATATATTCGGATGAATTCGAATAAAAATGCTTTAATATTAGGTGCTTTTCTTGCTGTATGTTTATCAAAATGATCCATTTCTTCATATATAAAGAATAGAAAGTATTAAAGCTAAACAAACTTCCTTGTTGTATAAAAGCTGAGGAAATGCGATTAAGGTCTTTTTTAACCTAAGTAATGAAGTAAATTTTAAAATATTCTGTATGTAAATTGTAATAACTGTGAATTTGATGCAAGTTGATACTGTAATTACGCAACAGATGTTTCTAATTTTAATCTAGATAAGATTTAAAATTTATTCTAAATCTGTTAGCAATTTATCATCTGACATTCGGTTAGATTTCAATAATTTTGAAGTTTGTATCAGGTACCATGAGAAATAGGGGAATCTAAAAATAATTACTAATGTACTAGTATCTTAAACAAGCCAAGAGACTAAAAAATCGATATAAAATAGTTAATGTTGAAGTAATATGTCAAAATATTAAAATCTCTGGATATAAAGAAATAAAAAGAATAATAGTTACTTATTTAATATGTTCATAATTTGCCCGTCATCCCTGCCCACAAAAGGTCGCCATAGGCTTCTGTCCTGTGCCATCCCCTCAAGCTGACTCCAGGTGTGACCCATCTTAGTGATGTCCACCTCAAGGTCGCGTCGCCAGGTGTTTCTTTGTCGTCCTCTTCTCCTCTTGCCTTGAGGGTTCCACCTCAATGCCTGTCTGGTAATGTTGGTTGGCGGCTTACGTAGGGTGTGTCCTATCAACCCCTCTTTCTCTTCTTGATCTCATCCTCTACCGGAAGCTGGGAAGTTCTCTGCCACAAGTTGTTGTTGCTGATGGTGTCTGGTCAGCGGATCTGGAGAATTCTTCTTAGGCAGCTCTTGATGAAGGTCTAAACTCTCTTTACTGTGGACTTGGTGGTTCTCCAGGACTCTGCTCAATACAGTACGCTGACTTCACGTTGGAGTTGAACAGACTGATATTGGTAGTCAAGGAAATTTGTTTGGAGCTCCAGATGTTCTTGAGTTGTATAAAAGCTGCTATTGCCTTTCCGATCCTTGCCTTGACATCTGCGTCTGTGCTACCCTGCTGGTTGATAATGCTGCCTAGGTACGCGAAGGACTCCACCTCTTCCAGAGGACTTCCCTGCAGTGTGACTGGGTTGTTACTGATATAATCGATCTTGAGGATCTTGGTCTTGTCTTTCTTCCTCTAATATATTCACAAAGAGAGGGTATAGCATTTCCACTGGTCTCCAGGTCTGCTCTGAGGGCTTCTGCTGGGATGTCATCAGGTTCAGCAGCCTTGCCGTTCTTCAGCTGGGTGATGGCTTTCCTGATCTCGTCTCTGGTGGGATTGTCACGGTTTATGGGGAGATCTGCGTTGGCTGGGTGGATTTCTGGGTGATTTGGTGGTGCTGGCCTGTTGAACAGTTCTTCAAAATGTTCTGCCCATCTATTCATTTGGTGTTCTGTACTGGGTATGGTCTTTCCCTGCTTGTCCTTTACGGGTCTCTCTGTTTTGCTGTACTTGCCGGACAGCTTCTTGGTGATGTCGTACAGCTTCTTCATGTTTCCGCTTCCGGCCGCTTCTTCTACCTCTGCTGCCAGTCCGTCAAGGTAGTTTTTCTTGTCTATCTTGATGTTTTTTTTTTCTCACTTATCTGTGGGCGTTAATGTATTCTTTTTTTTACTTTTTTAGTTCTTGTCTTACTGCTATTTACTGCTGATTTTTTCTGTTTACGCTCCTGGATTTCGCGCAATGTTTCGGCTGAAATCCATTCTTTCTGCTGGTGCTTCATGGGGCCTTGTACTTCTTGGCATGTTGTTTACACTGTCTCCTTAAGTTTATGCCATCTGTTGTATCCGCTGTCTACCTCGTCTTCAAGCAGCTCTTGTAACACTTGGTACTTGTTAAGAGTAGGACTGTATTCTTCTTTAGTATTTGCATCTTTCAACAGGCCGATGTTATACCTTGTTTTCTTCTCTTTTGTGCCCATCCAGTTCTTCTTCAACTTACGTTTCAGCTTTGCAACAACTAAGTGGTGGTCAGATGCCACATCTGCTCCCCTCTTCACTCTAACATCTTGCAGGGATCATCTGAACTTCTTGGCTGTGCAGATGTGGTCAATCTGATTTTCTGTTACATGGTCTGGTGATAATGTATTCATACTATTCTTTTAAAAAAATTGTTTGGTTAAACTTATATATAATGGTGGATTGACTTAAGATGTATTTTTTTTTAATTATCTCTGTTTTGGACCCCATCTTGTATTTTTATTTTTAAATGGTCTTATAGTGACGTCAGATAATTTAAATGTATTATAGTTTTTAAAATGACGGTGAGGTAGTATTTTCTCACAAATTTAAAAAGTACTATTGAAAGACGAGTGAATTTATATTTTTCAAAAATTATTAGGGACCCGGTTTTTAATCGAAAAATAAATGAACGAAAATACAATAAACGAATCTTTACTTTGCGATAAGGAAAAGCTTTTGCCCTTTAAAAATAAAGAAAGAAAGTGCGTTTTTTTTATTAAAGTCAAATTAAATACCACATGTCGTACGAGAGAGAGAGAGAGAGAGAGAGAGAGAGAGAGAGAGAGAGAGAGAGAGAGAGAGAGAGAGTATTGAATATATTTCTATGAGCGCCTTTGGTACCATGATTGCGTGAACGTAACAGAAATACATAGTAGACCTATGTGCCATTTGTGTTCCGGTCATTGTGATTTAACTAAGAACTTGTTCATTTTTATTTTCATTTCACTTAACACAGTTAACATAGGTAAACATAAGTAGAAACATTGCTTATACACGAAGGTAAACATATAACGCAAACAAACAACGAAGTCCAATCACACTCCCATATAAGCCCTTTGTCGAAATTTGACTTGGACGATCTATATTATAGTTACTGGGTATTATTGTTAATTTTTCAGTTTAAAAAAAAATCATAACACATTATGTATTTGTAGCACATATTTTGTATAACTTAATCATACTTTTATAGTCGATGCTTATAGCTTAATCGCCAGGTTAATTTTGAGATGGTTTACAGAGAATAACATATTTTCGAGGGTTACGTACTCGTTAATCTACCGTAAACAATGAAACAATAATTTGACTCTGTCGCCCATATTATGACAGAATGAGGTTGGTAGTTGTTTTTAATGTTGCCTAAGTAAATGGCATGGCTCTATAATTTTTCTAGTATACTATTCGTTGGCATTGGGTTTGAAATAAAAATATTTCAGGCATCAGGTATTGTTAAGAAAAATGGGAGAAGTGTGGAAGAAAAAAAAAGATGTAAATATAAATTTGCTTGATTTATGACAATGCTCTAACCAAATCTGGAAATTAAAAGCTGCAGTGCTGTACGCGTGTCATTAAATGAATGACAATCGATTTAAAAAAGTACATATCTGGCCATAGTCCGCTAATTCTGTGGTATTCCTAACTAGTCTTTGTGTATTGTAATGTTAACAGGACTCAAGCTTGGTTACATTTGTAGGCAGGAGTCATATTTATATCAAATGACCATGAAGGAGAAGTTCAGTTTAGTTTTTAAAAATTTTATTTCATAAATTGGACATTGGAAATCACGAGATTACAGCATAGAATGTTAGATTTAAGCCAACGGCTTATAATGTTCTACTTTTATGACACAAAAGTTGTAAATATATGGTAGATGATATTAAGTTTCCATGACAAAATATTAATTTTTATAATAATCAAAGTGAAGAGTCAAGGATAAAGAAAGGAATAGAGTTAGCATGATAAGTTGTCCAGTAAAATGTGTCAAAAATAAAGTTTAGAAAAAAGTAAGAAAAGAAACACGAGTGACCAAAATAATGGAAAGGAACAAAAAGTGAGATTTATAGTCAACAGTGCTTCATTATGAAACTCTTCAATGTGGAGACAATTGCAAAACATTTTTAAAAAGTTAAGGCATTGCTGTTTAAGAGTTGTCTGTGACCTGTAGAAGTGCATACCTGATAGTAGTATGTGTGTTTCAGTTAATCATTTAGACTTTTCAATAAATGTATGAATAGCATTGAAAATATGAATGTTGACTTCATACCAAGGCATTGTATCACCAAGATATTTAAAGTTTTATTGTGTGAGGGATTGAAACAGTTGTAATTGATAATAGATACATTGAAATTGGTAATAGACACATTGCAATTGGTAATATACACATTGTAATTGGTAATAGACATATTGTAATTGGTAATATGGTAATAGACACATTGTAATTGATAATAGACACATTATAATTGGTAATATACACACTGTAATTGGTAATAGATACAAGAAGTAATATTGTGTACAGATCCACTTCTACAACTATACAATGTAGAGATCAAATATTTTTAAAAATAAATGTTGATTAAGTTAATTGCAGTTTGCTGTAACTTAGACATGAAGAATTTTAAATTTTAATTTACTTCTAGCTGACTGAAAGTGTTTTGGAATGTAACTTGTGAGTATTTAATGTGCTTTTGAATTCTTTTTGACAAGTCTCAATAAATAATGTATCCATTCTTAGGGGCCACGAGTGGCAGAGTGGTCTAAAGCGCTTTCCGTTATGGATCACTACCATCTCACCTCTGTCTGCGTGAGTTTGTCTAAGATTCTGCTAATGTAGTTATGTGAAAAAGCTTGCCAGTAGCTTCTCATGGGTCGGTGGTTCTTTCCGGGGATTTTCCCTTGTTCTTCCTCCACCAATAATACTGGCCACCATGTATAGCCTCTCTTGTGCTGAAAAATGACGTTAAACCCTAAGAACTGTCCATTCTTGAATGGTTGAAGGTAGAAATGAGTTGTAATAAAGACTTATTCTAGCCTGTACTAATTGGAAACACATACAGTGTTATAGGTTTCCAAGGCAGCAAAAGTAGCATTAAAGCTATCAACGTTTTAGACAACTTTTGCAAGGTACCCATCAGTCTTAATGATGTTACCTGGTACCTGATCAAATCGTAATTGTAACAAATGTGTACAAACCTGAAGTTTAAGTTCACATTTTTTTTAATTTACAGTATCCTATTAATATCACCATCGAATGTCATCTAGTTCAAAGTCCAAGAATTCATTCTAGGTGTTACTCTGGACAGTACTGTCACATTGCACCAACATGTCATGAACATATGCAATGCTGCATATCTTGAGCTGAGACGCATCAGCTCCATTCACAAATATCTTTCAATTGATGCCACTAAAATACTTGTGTGTTCATTAGTACTTTCAAGAGTGGACTACTGTAATTCAATTCTGTCTGGTTTTTCTCAATATCAACTCCAGAAACTTCAAAAGGTTCAAAACACAGCTGCTCAGATCATCGTTAGAGTACCACAATCAGAGCACAAAATTTGTTCTCTGTGCTATGTTTCACTGACGGACTCCAGTCCAACATACCTAGGTGGCCTTACCCATGTGTATACACCAGCAAGATACTTACGTTCCTCTTTTGACAGTCGTATACTCATTATTCCCACTATGAATACAAAGTCATATGGACAATGTTCTTTTACATACCAGGGTCTAGCAACATGGAAGTAATTGCCCATTGAAATTAGACATAAAGACGCAGTGATCCCTTTCAAGGGTGCTCTTAAAACTCACCTTTTTTGACTGCACGAACAAATTTAAAAACCTAATACAGTGTAATTGTTTCCTACCTTAAATATTTTCAGCATTTTTTGTTTTCTAATTTCATGTGGTGTTTTGTTTTTTGTAGTTATATCATAAAAATTGTAAAGCTCTTAGAGCTTCTAAAGATTAGGCACTATACAAAGTCCTCATTATTATTTTTATTATTATTATTATTATTATTATTATTATTATTATTGTTATTATTATTACATGTATTATTATTATTATTACATCTATGATAACCACTGATCCATCATTCCTTTTATTTTTCTAGGTTCTAGATGTCTAATCAAGAACAGCTACAGTATCTGTGTATCAAGGACATTCGCCCTGGTCTTAAAAACCTGAATGTGGTATTCATTGTCCTGGAAATAGGTATGTTTGAAATATGTAAAAAATCATATTTGTAAATACACTACTCATGATTTTAAAGTGTGCAGTATATTTGTAAATACACTACTCGTGATTGTAAGTGCAGTATATTTGTAAATACACTACTGATTATAAGTGTACAGTATATTTGTAAATACACTACTGATTATAAGTGTACAGTATATTTGTAAATACACTACTGATTATAAGTGTACAGTATATTTGTAAATACACTACTGATTATAAATATACATTATATTTGTAAATACACTACTGATTATAAGTGTACAGTATATTTGTAAATACACTACTGATTATAAGTGTACAGTATATTTGTAAATACACTACTGATTATAAATGTACAGTATATTTGTAAATACACTACTGATTATAAGTGTCATTATATTTTTAAATACACTAATGATTATAAATATACATTATATTTGTAAATACACTACTGATTATAAGTGTACAGTATATTTGTAAATACACTACTGATTATAAGTGTACAGTATATTTGTAAATACACTACTGATTATAAATGTACAGTATATTTGTAAATACACTACTGATTATAAGTGTCATTATATTTTTAAATACACTAATGATTATAAATATACATTATATTTGTAAATACACTACTGATTATAAGTGTACAGTATATTTGTAAATACACTACTGATTATAAGTGTCATTATATTTTTAAATACACTAATGATTATAAATATACATTATATGTGTAAATACACTATTCCAGATAAGCTGCCTCAGCTTTAAGTCCTTTTTGTATGACAAGTAGGGTCATGGATACATTAATAGAAATGGGTATTTCCAGTCGTGTATTGAAATATGTCTAATGGGTATTGCACATTGAAATATATATGATGGCTATTGTCCTTAAAGTGTGTGACAATGTTATTGCATACATACAGTAGAACAACTGAAAAATCTGTTACCACATCTATGCAAAACAAAACATCTATTGTACCACTGCATAAATCCATTTTAGATATTATGACTCCATGGTCTTAACTTAGGTAATATAAAAGAGCAAAAACTGACTAGTTTTGTAAAATTCAACAAATAATTTATTTTCCTTGAATAAAAAGTGAAAATTTGAAAAAGAACGGATAATATTTCGAAGTATTTCATCACCAATCCTAATGAATCAAGTTTTAATTAATTCCAGTCCTGTTTAAAATAAGATCCAACACTGACTGTGTTGATATGCTGTTAGTAGCCTGTGATGAGATGTGCCAGCAGTCATTTTGATGATTCACAATATTATAATCCAAGATGTCTTTGTCTGAATTCACTGTAATTCCAGTGAATATTTCTGTCTTAGAATATTGTTGAAGAGCACATTGTATTTCCAGTGAATAATAATTTGAATAAATAATTCCACCTAATGAAATCCTGAACACAACAACAATAAGAATAGTTCTGCCTAAAGATGTGAAAGCAAGAATGATTATTTTTTCATGTAAAAAAGATTGTATAAAATACAAACTAACAGAAGAAGAGCCAGGATGTAGGGTCAAAGTTCATTTCTAGAAAATTCTAAGTTGTAAACAGATAAATCTGTTGCTAAAACCATAATAAAGAATGTGGTAAACATCAGATACGACGGGTAATTCCAGTGGTAATACCTGTGTTCTAGTCATGGACCCAATTAGATATGTTTGCTTTGATTGATAATGATTCTAATATTTAATTCACACTCATAGGGAAATGTTAAATATGTATTATTTGTTTACCAAAATAAAAGTTACTGGTCAGGTAGACAACAAACATTTTGGACAAGGTCAGGTCTAAAATACAGTTGTATATATCACGTAATCATGGAGAAGAAATTAATAATAAACATAGAATTAAATATACATAACATAGAATATGATAAATTTACAGAACAAAAAAAAGTGATTTTTCTTTATTGCAACTTTTTATTAAATTTTCACTAGACATTGATTAGATACACCAACAATATTTTAAGACAAATATAATATGATATTATGCAGATATGTCACTTGGTGCATGACTGTGTATGAGGGTGCCTCTGTTTAGGACCCCATCATGTATTTTTGTATTATCTCTATTTAGGACCCCATCATGTATTTTTTTTTATTATCTCTGTTTAGGACCTCATCATGTATTTTTGTATTATCTTTATTTAGGACCCATTCGTGTATTTTTGTATTATCTCTAGGACCCCATCATGTATTTTTGTATTATCTCTAGGACCCCATCATGTGTTTTTGTATTATCTCTATTTAGGACCCCATGATGTATTTTTTTATTATCTCTATTTAGGACCCCATCATGTATTTTTTTTATTATCTCTGAGTGAGCTTCTAGGTACATGTACTTTCCATTAATTAGTTGTTTGATCTATTGATCAAGGTAAAAATAAACACATCTTTCAAGATCTGAAAACTAAGTATAGCGCATAAAGGTATTTTCCCACTGAAATATACATGTTTATTAAGCAGAACTTAGTTCATTTATTTATTTATAATTTCAAAATTGATTATGACCAGGACTGAAACATAGTTATCGTTCACATGTTTCACTCCAAACAGAAGTTTTCAGTGTAAAAGACAGTCATGCGGACCAGTCATTTCCAGCTCCTGGACAAGTCCATTTTCAGCAAAGGGGTGTATACACAACTACACATGTATGTACATAGAAGGAAAATACTACATCATCTGCTTTCATTATTTACAAAGTTAAATTAAGCAAAGGAAAAGAATAACGACTACAAATTTGCCTTTCTGTTAGATTTAGCTGGTGGTGTAATTTCATATGTGCAGAGAGATATAACTCAAAATATTTTAACATTATGGTATTGTATGCAATTAGCTGGCAGTTACAGAATAGGATGAACTTTGTCACAGTTTTGTCTGAGAAAAAGATACTTGCTCATGGTGCGCGCAATATTTCACCGTATTAGTTCGGAAAGTCCGTTAAGCATGAAAGACACAGAGGATGCTAGTGTTAGAGCCACTCTGGTTAGAAATTATAAATCAATGAATCAATGTCTACTTTTTATTACATTAAAGATTTCCATTATTGAAATTGGTTGGAGGGTACAAACAAATGGAGAGGTATAGTCAGGCTGTTGATGCACATGTGGAAGTGCAGAAGCATCAGTCTCTAAATAAAACTCAACATCTACGAAGCCATTTTTTGACAACCCTGCTGTATGCATTTGAAACCTGGATTAGTTTACAGATATCATGCAATATAGTTGAACCATTCTTACATGGGCTACCTGTGGAAACTAATGATAAGATAGCAGGACAGGTCCCAGACACCGAGGTTCTCACACAGACATGGATTTTGAGCATGCACACACTGCTGATGAAATCACAGATGAGATGGGCAGGCCACATGATGAGGATGTCAGAAGAGAGACTACCTAAAAAGATCTTGTGAGCTGAAGGATGGAAAGCATTTGCAGGGTGGTCAATTGAAAGACTTTTAAGATTCCCTAAAGTTATCCTTGAAACATTTCAACCCTGACCTTAAGTCTTTAGAAAACCTTGTACAATATCACTTCGCTGGCGCACTGTACTTATAACATGGTATGTTTTTATGGCTAATTTTAAACAACAATATACATGTACATTTTATTAAAAATTAAGAGTTGGAACAAATACAGTTGTCCCTCCTAATATGTTATAACCACCAACTGCATTTTGTAGTATAGTATATTGGGGATAGAGTATATTCAAAGTCATCACATATTGACAATGTACTATATTGCAGTATAGAATGAATGATCAGTTTATTTTTAAAAAAATCCACCATGATTTCAGAAGGAATTAAATAATGAACACTAAGCTTCATGTTATTTTTATTTTTTTCAATCCATATTTTTATACATTTTATACCATTCTGATCATTAGGCCTATAGCGGTTCTGCATTATATCTGGAATTATGATATAATGAGGCATGTTATCATGGCTGTATTTTTTTTTTCCAACTTAATTTTTCATTGTTTTCATTGCATTCCTCTATCAAATGAACTTTTCTGGAATGGAGGGAAAAAAAACAATATTTTCAGTCAGATAATTAAAAGTGCTTGATAGTCAGGTACTGAAAGAGTAATTAAACAACAAATTGCAGACAATGGATTTCCAATTTGAATCTCTATATCATACATCTACCCTTGCCTGTTTCCATCCACCAAACTCAAATTTGGACAAAACACCATTTTCCACACAAATTTATCTGATGTCATTTGATTCTGACAGACATTAAAACCTCATTCTGTCCTTCTAATTAGTCTTTCAAACATTAATTGCAATTTGTTTATTCTAATATTATGAGACAGAAAACAAATTTGATACGTTGAAACCTTATAATCATCTAAATTCATTGTGTCACTCTGGATTCAGTGGTGAGAAGACTCATGTTAAATAATAGTTTACACATTAAATAATAGTTTACACATGTAATTTTCATATGGCTAATGGTACACAGTTTTAGTTTTAGAATATATTTCCAACATCATAGTGAAGAAACAAATTTTCGCTTAGGATAAAATCTGGAATTGCAATTATGATGACATTTTTAAAATTTGGTTGAGTGACATCTGCTTTTGCAGCAGACCTATCCAGTCATTTATTATTCTTACTGAAATTATTCAAATAAAAAAGAACTTAAGTTTTACATTTTACACAATTATGGTTACATTTATAATTTGAGTATTCCATGATGTACATACCTATCCAGCCTCACCCATGTGTATACACCAGCTAGATCTTTACGCTCTTCTTCTGACAATCGTATACTCATTGTTCCCAAGGTGAAAACAAAGTCATATGGACAACGTTCGTTTGCACACCAGGGCCCGGAGACGTGGAACGAATTGCCCATTGAAATTAGACACAAAGACATAATGGTCCCTTTTAAGAGTGCTCTTAAGACTCACCTGTTTCGACTGCAGGGACAAACTTAGCGACCTAATCATGTTTTGTATCTTGTATGTTTTCAGCATGTTTTTATGTTAAAAAATCAAATGGCACTGGTCCATTGACTGAAAGAAGAAAAGTATCCTTTGCATAATAATGTTACTACCCTGAAAAAAGCTTGTGGAGGGTTGGAACTTAAGTATGGAAGCAGACAATTGACTTTAGGGATAATTTGTGCATGATAACATTTTTTTCTGGAGTATGTACCTTGACCAAAGTGTCAGGATGGTTTTGCTTTTAAGGTAATAAATCAATCTGGGATCTACAGGTAAAAGATTGTGGATATGGGAAGTCAGATAAGAAAATAAGAATGTCTGTATCTTAAATTGAGTTCTTTGTTTTATACCTTGACCAAAGATTAAGGTCATTGAGACCTTTGGTCAATAATACCCCAAGTCCATGAAATCATTCTTGTGCCTATATAGATTCCTATTCAACGTGTAGTGGGTTTATAATATTCTGTTCATGGTTTTCTTGTTTCATTATTCTTTACATTTGTACATAACCATCTGTCTTTCTATTTACTTATTCCCACTTTCATGATTGTTGAGGTAAGAACCCTTTATAATTCCATCTGTGGTATAATGAACATAAGATGTCCTCAATGTGAACATACATTGGGATTATAGACAATGTGGACTGTACATTTATTTTGTCATAACGCATCTTATTCTGTTGATAAATGAACTTCTTCAAATCAAGCATTGATTATATGGTATTAATTAATTGATTATATGGTATTAATTAATTGATTATATGGTATTAATTAATTGATTATATGGTATTAATTAATTGATTATATGGTATTAATTTCAGACTCTTCTATTGTCTTATCTCATTTGTGTAGTTTAAAAAGTCTTCAGGGTTGGTTTTTGTACAGCAAATAAAACTGACCCCAAATGATTTTCAAATCATAATCATGTTCTGGTGTGTTTCAGGAAAACCAACACGAACAAAAGATGGGCATGATGTTCGATCCTGTAAGGTAGCCGATAAAACAGGCAGTATCAACATCTCCATATGGGATGAGGCGGGGGATCTCCTGCAGACTGGGGATATCTGCAGGCTGATCAAGGGGTAACCTTATCTGCAGTAAAATATATCTAATGACCAGAAAGATATGTACTTAATAAACAGTTCTTTAAGATAGAAATGGCTTTATTCATTCTGTATTGAATTTATGCAACCCTGAAATCACTAAGGCATTTATGTGCTACTGGGAAGTTTTGACAATGTTAATGACATATTGCTATTTAATTATATTTTTCAACAAGTTGTATGCAGTGGTTGCCATAGTTGTCACTCCTAGGTTTGCCAAAGAAACCAGAATATATTCAGATTTAACAGCTCAACAGCTGAAGATGTATGCAACAATATGTAGTGGTTGTTAAATTTGTTCATATTTTTATAATTTCAATACATTCCCTGAATGTATAGATGCTCCACTACCTCCCAAATCTATTACGGAGAGATGAAAAACCTTTTTTTTTTTTCATCTATATTCCGTGATGACAAAGAGAAGAAAATCTAACCAAATTGATAATTTTGTTGTTATAGGGTTTAATGACATTTTTCAGCACACAACGGGCTATATATGGCAGCCAGTATTAATCATGGAGGACGAACCTGGGAAACCCCCGGAAAGAACCACTGACCCATAAGAAGCTACTGGCAAGCAATCTCACATACCCACAGCCAAATCTGAGACTCAAACCCACGCAGACAGGGGTGAGATGGCAGTGATCCATAACAGAGAGCGCTTTAGACCACTCGCCCACTCAGGACCGCACCAAATTGATAACCATACCAACCAATCTTGATTACTAGTATTTTATTACTGGCAATTACTAGTATTTTATTACTGGCAATTTGCCTATGCAACCACCAGAACAAATCCTTACAGCTTATGCCTTGGAGAGAGATGAAACTGTACATAGGGATGATACCATGCCATGTTGCTGCCATCCTTGATAAAAATTATGGCATTCAGTATGACCAGCCCTTTCTTTCACAAGGTGAATGCAAAATTTCTTGCTTGCCACCTCCAAGTTGGTGAGAAATGTGATCTGTCTCATTTGTGCTAGATTTGGCATCTCTAGCTATGTTTTGACTGGCTGAAAAAGCTGGGAATGATCAAGCATGGAAGCCATAGCCGGCATTGCTAAGGTAATTATATAGGTCAATCTTCAAAGACTGGCAAATGCCATAATGGCTAATCTCGATTTCATAAGATGGGACACTTGCCTAAACACTGCCGCCTTTAAGCCACGTTTTGCCTTGGCTCTGCATTTGGCACCTTTTGGCCCTCTTTTACTGTTTGTTGGTAAAACTGAAGAAGTGCAGATGCAGGCATTTCAATTACATTTATTGGACATCACATTTTTTAATATGTCTCATAGCGGGAGATATGATTTTGATTGTCATGTGAAATGGAAAAGAATTTCTAAGAATTATGTCAAGTTGACAGATTGCAACAAGCCATTGAGCTGCATAGGGTTTGGAACTAGAGTTTGATCAACTGCACTAGTGGTAAATAAAGTTTACACATACTTTAAAAACATTTCAGTTGAACATAATGTTTATCATCGATGCGTTTTCCATCTTTACAATAGCAGTTATTGATATTTTGTTGCACTTTACTGAAAACTAGTCAGGGCTGGAAGATCTGGTCCCAGGGCCAGAGGCATGAGCTGTTCATTAATCAGTTAGATGGGATGTTTTGGTACCAAAATTATTTCCGAAAGTGATTGGCTAAAACTGATTCTGATCGCCTTTCTAATTTGGGACAAGTCTTGAAGGAACAGTCTTGCATAGTATAGTGATACATGTTCCCAGGAAAATTACACTAAGACCCCTTACTTCTCATACAGCCATGGTCATGTGTGTTGCTTTACTTATGGCTGTTGTCAGGAGAGCCTTGCAAAAAAAACAATTTCTGTCATGGAGAAAATCTCACAAGGTAGAATGTGCTCAACTATGAAGGTGTATGGAGCGAAATGGTTTTTGGCTCTCTTTAGTCAGAAGTAGTTAACACTAATTAACATTAAAATGCTAGTGGTAATTTCACTCAGATACATCATAGTATATAAGTCATGATATGAATTTATCAGACCTACTAGTTAGTACTGAATTTAATAGACCAAAATCTCTCATCATGTTTCCTGAATGGAACATTACTTGCAAGGTTCAATTCAGATAGTTTGATTCATTAGCAGAGACAAGAACTGAATCTGGTTGGTCTGGTGGCTGAATACCAGTCCATCATGAGACCAAACTAAAGTCAGCATGGTTTTATAATGAACATCAAACAACGCTAAGCTGGATTCACTCAGTCATTGCTTCCCTTTTCTTAAATGGGTACTGGTGTCACAGGTTAGATGATTGTCGATGGTGCTGTTCTTTTATTTCGAGTGGTTTACCCTAATACAGCAAAAGGTAGGATACTCAGCATTTCTGTCTGTTCACCAGATCTTAATTTGATCAGAGAATACATGTATATTCAAAGAATAGAACAAGTTTTTTAGAAAATTAAGTTTTAATAGCAGTATTTACTTATTCCGTGGCAGACGTTCTAACCACTAGGCCACCGGATCATGGGCAGTATATTTATTTAGCTTACAGTTATATTGCCTGTCAATTTATGCCTTCACATATTTCCAGCTGCTATCACAATTTATGAAAAAAGTCAGAACTTCCACTACTCAGATCATCCTCATCGCACCACTGTGGCCCAACAATCATGGTTCATCTATCTCCTTGATCTGTTTATCAGTGAAGTATTTTGAGCTCCAGAGACTTGTCTCCAACTCTCTTACACCCAGATGGAATCTTTCTTGTTCTTTCTTGCTGAATGCCCTCACCCCACCCCATTCAGATTTCTTTCATAATTGCTGTCTGTGAAAAAAATGACAGGTAATATCTACCTTCTGCACATGACCATGCGATATACAGAGTGGTGTGCAAAAGGTCATACAGTAAAATCTGTCTTGAAAGACAACTTCTATGTGAGACCACCTGTCTTGAGAGACCACATTCTCAATGCACAAATTTATTGATTATATAGGTTTTTGACTTGTTATGGGAGACAGTGTGTCTTGAGAGACCATACTTTTTTGGCACAAGAGGTGGTCTTTCAAGACAGGTTCCACTGTACTGACTTTTCTTCACTTTGTGGGAGGATTTATTCACATTGAACAGGCCATGAGTTTTAGGTTAGCTATACAGTAGCATCAGGGAAGTATTGCATAATTACCATCCAAAAACTACATATTAAATTGACTTGTGCTTATTTGGATCTCAAAACAATTCACACAAAGTGATGTTTTCCTCCAGGTCCAGAGGTTAGGCATTATCTAATTGCTCTTAAAATGTCCTTCCTCATTTATCAACAGTGTTTTTGTTGATTAGCATATGAAGTTACTTTTGTTCATAGGTGCCATTGACTATGTTTAAATATTTTTTCATTATACTAGCTTAACAGTGATAAAAAAAAAAACTTAATTATTTTTCATTGAACTTCAGCTTATATTATTCTTGACAAACACAATAGCACTTGAACAAGACCATACAAATTAGTCATGGTTTTGCCACAACCATTTTTAGTAGGGATAAATATATATATATATATATATATATATATATATATATATATATATATATATATATATATATATATATATATCTCAGTTCACTCAAAGGATGGATAATTTTTAATCAACATGACCAGTTTGATACATTTATTACTTATAATATCTATAAAAACAAAGTTAATATAACTAAGGGAGCTAACTTAGGCTGCATTACACTGGCAAGTGTCATTGTACTGGTTGCAACAATTATTGGAACATTTCCAGTACCCACAAGATGGGTTCTAGCTGGTTCCAGCACATAAATTATCAAGACAGTAATTTAGAATTACATATATGTTAAAGCCATCCATAAATCAAATACTTCACTGTGAACACCAAGTTTGCAGCTTTTGAACTTCATAAGGGTTAGGGGCATGAGTATAAATATTAATAATTTATTAGTCTCACAGTAACTTGGAATCACATTGTTTTCAGCAAATTAACTTATTTTGCTCCGACAAGCCCACTGGGCACCTCTCTTACTCAAAATACAGCAGGGACTCGATTTCAAATCAGGGAAGCCCCAGGCATCAGGCAAAGTGTTTGAGCAATGGATAATGAGTGATATTAATGAAAAATGTTTCAACACGTGTACTTCAGGAGATATGAACAAGTTACTTAACAACATCTTACATATTTAAACATGTATGCTTGTTAACTAGACAATAGGAATAGTTCTGTTTTGTACCACTATAAGGTTTAACTGTATATATTATTTTCAGGTATGCATCAGTTTGGAAGGGCTGTTTGACATTGTACACTGGAAAAGCAGGAGGGATATTCAAAATTGGAGAGTAAGGATAAACCATCAGCACTTCTTTAAAATCAAATAATGACTTCTTCTGAAACTTTTTTTTGGTAGTTTTTTATCACAAGCAATAAGGCATAATTGCACAGAAATTACTTCGGATTTTTTTTAACTTGTGCGTTGTTGTTTCAGTTATGAATATAATTTTGTATGCTTCTTCCTGACCTATGGAGTAGGCATAAAGACTTACCTATATCTGTCCATCCCTCCCAATCCCATCCATCATGCAGTGTTACCAATATCTGTCCATCCCTTCATTTAATCAGTAAGAAATTTTGTGACATGATAGCTTGTTGTTTGCTGAGCATCCAAGGGTTGCAGGTTTGATAATCACTCCGGTCAGCCCAGTTCAATTGCCCCTGTATGTTACTTCCCCCCCCCCCTGCCCCGGTTTAGGCCAGTTCACCTGCCTCTTTGTGTTACCCAGGTCACCTTATGTCAGCTGACTCTGTGTGTTACTCAGCTAGGTCAACCCATTTCAGCTGCCTCTGTGTGTTACTCAGCTAGGTCAACCCATTTCAGCTGCCTCTGTGTGTTACTCATCTAGTTCAACCCATTTCAGCTGCCTCTGTGTTACTCAGCTAGGTCAACCCATTTCAGCTGCCTCTGTGTGTTTCATATAAAAACTATTAGCTCATTTTTCCTTGGCATGATTTTATACAGTTAAAACCAACACAATCACCAATTCTTATTTTGAAGTTTATGTTGATTTATATCCAGATTTTCCTGATATTTACGTGTTCTCTTTGAATTATAGTTCACTTTACTTTAAAATAAATCTGATTATTATTAATTGAGTTGTGGATATAAATATATCTTTCCTATTCAGTTTAACTCATAATAGGGCAAGTAATTCAAACATTTGATGTGCTCTGAGCTTTTTGCTAAATCTTTAATTGTAACAGTCCTGTTTTACTAATTCTTTCACACATTTTTTGTTTATTTTCCAGATTCTGCATGCAGTTTTCAGAGGTACCCAATATGAGTGAACCCAACCCAGAACATATGCCCAAACCTGTAAGTTACATTTAAATCTTAAAATTTAAAGCCAGGGACTAGTAAATGTACAGCAAGTGTCTTTTTCTTCTACAAACCTATGAGAAAGCGTAATACTGTGTAATAGGCATTCAGTGTATCGAGTCCATGAAGAAAGGTATGGCTACAATATGTTGATGCATTGGCACAATACATCACTGATTCATCTTCGTTATGGGTTCACTTTGAAATTCTTGTAGTGTGGACTGTGATTATTTAATCAGATTGAATAGCTGACAGGGGCTTGGGTAGCCAAATTGTCTCCCTTTACGGATCACTGAAATCTCACCTATGTCCGTTGGGGTTTCAGTCTCAGCTTGGCCAGCATGTGTGAAGATTTCCAGTAGCTTCCTATAGGTTAATGGTTCTCTATGTGTTCTCCATATACTGGCCACCATATATATCCTATCAGCTGCTGAAAAATGTCGTTAAACCCAAGACAGCTACAACAGCTAGCTGACACGTGTGGATTTGTGTTGCTTGAAACCGATAGAAATAATCAAGCAGTTAAATATGGAATAGAGGTGAGTTAAATACACCTTTGTAAGTATCCAGAGAGACAATAACTATGAAACTGGAAAGAAAAAAATAATTCCATTGTATATTTTAACATAAACAAAATTTTATTATATTTTTCCATTGCCTGATTGAGCATTTACAGCTATCAAGATTTGCTCATTTTCTAAATGAACACTTCAAAATCCTGATTGAAACTTTAAAAGGTTTTGTGTGTTTAACCTATGAATGTATTCCCTGATCACATTAAAGTTAGGAATACAAGCCCTATTACCTTCCAAATCCAGCCTTCCCAAAGACTAAAATTAAATACAAGAGTAATAACTCTTGCTTGTTACCTCCCCTTGATGCCTACACCTAATGCCAGATTTAAACTATCGCTGTGAATTGACAACATTGTTCAATTTGCCTCCTAAATCCCTTGGAAATTTGTGCCATATTTCATCCCATCCATGGATGATTTTGTTATTTTCAGATGTATACAAGATTATTCTACAGGTGGTGTGCATTTCTTTATATATAAATATTGACAATAAATATGTGAATATTTGGCCAATGCAGACTTTTTTTCTGTATTCTCTGATGCATGGCTCTACATGGCTACATTTTACTCGAATGTATTGAAGTTGATATTTGTGCACACTGTCAATTTATTTATCACCCTTGGTGTAGCTGGTGTTTCTGGCATTTGTAATGCAGTTAACTATGCGTTTCATTTTCTTTCTTTCTTTCTTTCTTTCTTTGTCATTTCAAAATTAACTAAGATGACTATATAACTAAGTTAAGAATGCAAAGTCAGCAAGAACTCTTAAGACTTGTTTCTCACATGTACATAGTGTACTGTATTTACAGCATATGTTGGGACACGAAAAAATAATAATTTTTTTTCGTGTCCCAGAACTTATGGTGAAATTTTTTTAAACCTACATCATGTGTCCCAAGACTTAGGAAATGAAAAACATTATGTTCAATTTGTCAATTTGGCCCCCCCTCCCCTGCCGCAACCGGCCACACCGCATATTACAATAAAATAGATTTAAAAAATGCTTATTTGATAATAAAATGAAAGAAACAAGAAACTAACCTTGTACTGTTATCATTTATTCACATTTATGGTCGACATTAATATTTTATAAAAGGAAAAAAATATATACACAAACTCCGTATGAGTAGCGCATGAATCCATAGTGTAATAGCTTTCTTCAGACAACACAACAAATTAGTCATTGACGTGAATATTGAGAAACAAATCATGTTTAGTTGTCCTCAAAGGTGTGAATGTTATGAAAATGAAAATTGGATCCCGGAAAATCATATACGAATGAGATAGAGACAGAAAGAGTGAGAATTATCAGCCCTATTTGCCGAAAGCAACTGATATTTACGCATGATACGGTGTAAGGTACAAAATAACCAAGAGTGTATTATATCCAGGGTAACAATATGACAATATCTCGCAAACTAAAATCATTATTAGAAATACATTCACTGTGAGTACAAATGACAAACTTTTTGATTCCATGGGTTACAAAAAGTATTATTAAAGCAAGTTAATGCTGTGTATACTATTTACTGAATAACTCGAAACCAGTTTGTGTCAATTATGACTACAGACGGCATATAAATGAAAGCCCAGGTGTGGAATAAACACACCTAGTAACAACCATAAACTCATTGTTTGAACTTATTGGCAGGATATCAAATACAAAGGTTAATTTATTACAAAGCATGCTGACCCCAGAAGCAGACTTTGGATTCCTATTAGCGTGGAGATTTTTTTAACTATGCATGTGTATACAAAGTCGGCCGACATGGGGAAGCCAAGGAAAATGACAACACGTCTCATATTACGAGTGCAGATAAACAAACAGTTGTGGACTGTATTGTGAAAGCAGTCGAATCACTTCAGGACAAGCCAGATCTGATCCGAAAATCATTTAAAGTTTGTGGTACAATCCTACCCATTTATCTCGTTATCCTCGGGCCCGAGGAAATTATGTCGACATAGGTGGATGTAGAGATAAGTGTTTGGGGGAGGGGTGCGGGGGCTGAAAAAAGATAAAATTTAAAATTCGTCAGCAAAGGGTGACCTTTTGTCAGTGAATAGCATTTACACATTGAGAAAAAAATGGAAATTCTGATTACATGAAGACAAAATTAGTGTGAAAACACTGGTATATTGACAAATTACATTTTCGTTACCTTTGTGTAATAAAATCCAAATTAAAATATTACATTCATCTCATCCTGATAAGAAAAACATTATATTCAATGTCGACATTAGCACATGGTTGGATAGTTGTTATTTACAAGCTTCATGTACATGTACTTAAATTGGCCTTGATTTTGGTCAGTCTGTTCCCATCTTATTGAGGCTACCAAGGGGATGGGGCTATTCACAGGGAAGTGAAAAACTGTCAACAGTACATGTATTCTCCACAAATACTTTTGTATCCGATGTTATGATGAACATTAAAGCGACTGAAGCAACTACTTGTTGCAGCGAAGTTCTCCACACTAAGTTTTTTCGATCATGCTTCATTGAACCATTTTGATGCTTCCTCCACGTCTTCAAATGTAGCAGTCTTGCTTCATCCTATGGGGAGCGCAGTTACCTTCAACTTAGTCTTTCTTTATAGACTCAGAGCTTTCATCCTTCCTGAACGTGTGTTATTTTTAAGTGAAAAAATTTCACAGACCTCTTTGCGAGATGTTAAGCCCTTCACTTCCTTATCAGCCAGATATTTAGTTTCCAGAAACTGTAAATTTAATTTGCGTTTTAATCTGCTGTTGGTAGCCATTTTAAATGTAAATAAAGTTTAAAACGAAACTTTCACACCCAAAAGAAAAATTGTTTTAATCACCGATCACTTTCAAATGTCTCGGAAACGCGTAATCCATATTTTCACGCAATTTTTATATATGGGATTCAGAACATCATGTATACAGGAGTCCTCTGTGTGCATCAATTTACAGGATGGCAAATTTAAGGGCTTGCTAGTCCTGCTTCGACCACCTGTTGATTGGGAAATTGTGTTCATCAATTGATCCTTTTCGCTGTGCTGATATTTACAATCAGAAAATTCAGTGGCTGAAAGACCCACAGATGTACATGCTGTCATTGTAAGAGTACATCTGAAGAACATGACCCACAAGCTAGGCGGCAAGAACAAAGACTTAACTAGCTGCCGAGTGGTGAGAAAATATGCTGCTATGTTTTTTTATATGACCGCGACATCAGCAGCGTGGCGGCAAGATCAACTAATTGTTGAACAAAGTATGGGTCGGAACTGGCAGTTTGTCGACATAAATTATTAGAATACAAAGTACAGTCACTATCTACCAGTATATCTCTCTCTGTCTCTTTCTTTTTCTCTCTCTCTGAATATATTTTTTATGAAAAGTGAAAACAAACAACACTCAGAGTTTTCTTTTTTATGGTTTTACTTAATAAAATATACGTTTGAGTACATTTTCTGACATGTAATTTTCGAATGATTTAAAAGGTGTCCCACAACTTACGACTCGAAAACAGCTATGTGTCCCAGAATATACAGTGCACAAACAAATTACTTGTAAAATAAATTTATGGTGTTCCAACAAATACTGTGTCCCAACATATACGGTAGTCTCTCCATCCATCAGCCTTTCTTTAAATTTCCCAACTATGGGGGCATCTATGATTGATGTTTTTACAACCATGTGGAATCACAATCGTTTTTTACAGCTATGTGGAATCACAAATTGTTCATCTTCGTCTACCCAGTACTGGATCACCAGGCTTGGTCCATTGATGTTCTTTCTCTCAGTTGGGAGGGTTTGTGGCCCTCAGTCTATCCCTCCCCCATAATCTTAGTTCCTAAGATTCAGGGGCTTGAAGAGCAAAATACTTAAGATTTTCCTTCTCTGCTGGGACAAAATGTGGATCAATGATCTTCACAAACAGCCTCAGACCCACATGTTCTGTCCTTTCTCAGACTATTCACCTTCATGCTTTTAGCTCCTAGTTATGGAGACCCTTGATAAAGAAACAGTTCAACCTAAGATTTGTATGAGCTAGAAGGCCCTCCACTTCAGTGGTACACAAAGGGCAGTGTTGTGTTTTCAGGGACTGATGCCAAGTCTAAACCATATACCTTTGAGTGCTTCTGTCCCACAAGTAGCTGACTTTTTTCTTTGCCAGTTCAAGGAGAAAAAGTTGGCTCCGATTACTATTAAAAGCATGTCCCATCAGCATGGCATGTATGATCTTAGTCATAATAAAAACCTTTCTAACTTGTTATTTTGCTTTGAAATGACTGAATCATTCAGATTGTTTTCCTAAATGGAATTTTACCTGGGTTCTGACCTGTCTGAATTCAAACAAATTCAGGCCTTTAGCCAGTACCTCATTGAAACTACTTTCATACAAAACCTGATGCCTGATAGCATTTTTTTTGTGGCTTTCTTAGTCAGCAAATTACATGACATCTTTGTTGACAGAGTCTATCTTCAGTTTCATAAGACATTTTAGAGGTTTTTTTGACAAATCCCATTTCATTTCTGTCAGTTGGCATTCAAAAAGTCATTATACAACCTCTCTCCTGTATTGATACAATCCAAGAGTCTTTTAGACAGGACCTGTTACATTTGCTCAGACTATCTGAAGGGCCTGAGCCAGTTTGAAGAGTTCAAAGACTCCTCTTTCTCCTAGTTAAACCTAGCATAGAGGACATAGCTCTTCAAACCCCCTCATCTTAGTTGAAATGGGTAATATGCACTGCCTACTGAGGCACTAAAACAGAGTCGCCATATGAAGACCTCTGCTCATGAGATAAGAGTTATCTCGGCGATCTGTCAGATCTCTTATCAACAATATCATTGAATCCATCAGCTGGCATGCAGTCAACCTACCTGAGTTTTATCTATGAGATTTGGCTCAACAGGGACAAACTCTGGATCTAGAAGGTTTCATTCTCAGTTTCTCAAGCAGCTACTGGACCTAATTGACAATCAGCACAACTACCAGAAAAGCACCCTGCACAATGTTTCATTGGATTTGCCTGGAAATTGTATGTGGTAAGAAGATCTCATTATTTCATCTTCCAAGACTTGACCACATTGCCACCGGTGGTGCTCCTCACAAGTTAGGAGAGTGGTTTAATCATCAAGTGGGGAATTCACTCTTCCTGACTCAGAGGTTAACGGAGTAGGATACTCGACATTCTCTCTGCCTATTGCCTATTCTTCTAATGTTGATTAGGGAACTTCTTCAAATCCTTGAATCCCTAACTGATAACATTAATAGCTCACATCCCCCAATACACAATGTTTTGCTTAGGTCTCACTGGGCAGTTTTTTTGCCAAATTTTTGTCTGACAATGACCTATAGCAGAAAAATGATAATAATATTACATTAAAGACACAAATAAAAATGAACTAATGATATTTGTTGAAATGATGCTTGTAAGATTCTGACTGATGAATTAAAGTTAATTCCTCATGCAACTAGTGGCTTTTATACTGAATCAACACTGCCCCCAACCCCTCTTGGTTACATTCAATTTTTACAGAAAGGGGGTATTTTGAATATTTTCCTGTGACAAGATAGCTAAAAGAATCAGTATATGCCTTATACATGAATAAAGTTCACTAGTACTGTAACAAATTAGCATACTTTTCATCGCCCCTCAACCATCTAGATTTTTAGATATTTACCTCTGTAGCAGATACATGTAAATACACAAGCCAAGTCCGTGGCTCATTTGAAGCCCAATTTATGCATTTGATCTCCAGTGCTAGTCTAACTGTGACAGGCCGTCACCAACAAGTCAACAAGTTTCCAAGCCTAACCTAAAGTAAATGTAAACCACATTACAGATTTAGCTTATGTGTGAACTGGAAAATGCTAGAATGGTGATAATTAGGCTCATGCCTTCTACCTTAAATATTAGGGAGGTGTCAAAATGTGAAACAATCGAGTGAGACCTTAAAACTAGTCCCACCTGTAGATGGCAAGGGGAGGTAATGAGAAAGAGTTATTGCCTTTTGTTTTTATAATATGGACAAGTTAACCAAATGTTTGAGACGGGTGGATTTGAGAGGTATAAGGGCTTATGTTCCAAATGTTATACAATATATAATTGGGTAAGTATTCTGGAAGACATATTTCCTGAAAATTTTACTCTTTTTTTGCACATGTCTAGGAGCAAAATTGTTATTCAGGACTTACCTTTTGCATCAACATTGTTATTCAGGACTTACCTCATGCATCAATATTGTTATTCAGGACTTACCTCATGCATCAACATTGTTATTCAGGACTTACTTCATGCATCAACATTGTTATTCAGGACTTACTTCATGCATCAACATTGTTATTCAGGACTTACCTCATGCATCAACATTGTTATTCAGGACTTACCTCATGCATCAACATTGTTATTCAGGACTTACCTCATGCATCAACATTGTTATTCAGGACTTACCTCATGCATCAACATTGTTATTCAGGACTTACCTCATACATCAACATTGTTAATATTTAACTTTTACCTTTCAAACTAAAACTGAACGAGTTGTTTTGAGTTTTTTTAAAACCAGTTATTTGCTTTCTTTGAGCTGGTACCAATTGAGAAAGAACATTGAATTAACAGTTGTCATTGTTTAAAAGAGAGACATGTAGTAAATAAATTCAATGTACCTTGTAGGAACAAAACAACAATAGAAAGTCTCCAACAGAGCAAGGTGAAGGTCAAATCAATCTCCAACCACAGCAGCAACAAGTTGGACAACCTCAGGGAGCTATGCCACCTCGACCACCAGTTCCAGCACAAGGTTCTAGACCTATAGGTAAATCCAAGGCTTTTAATTCCTACTTTGATGTTCTCATTTTCATCGCTCCTTCACATTTTTCTGATTTGCATTGAGATGATTATGACTGTTCTTATCAAGAGACAGAAATGGGGACCTGTGTTATACCATTGCATTGAAATGAAATTATCACTGTTCTTATCAAGAGACAGAAATGGGGACCTGTGTTATACCATTGCATTGAAATGAAATTGTCACTGTTATTATCAAGAGACAGAAAATGGGGACCTGTGTTATACCATTGCATTGAAATGAAATTGTCACTGTTCTTATCAAAAGACAGAAATGGGGACCTGTGTTATACCATTGCTTTGAAATGAAATTGTCACTGTTCTTATCAAGAGACAGAAATGGGGACCTGTATTATACCATTGCTTTGAAATGAAATTGTCACTGTTCTTATCAAGAGACAGAAAATGGGGACCTGTACTATACCAGTAATGTTAGAATTCCAGCTCTTAACTCTAAAATCAGATGAAGGGGGTAATCACCAGCATGTGTTGTTTTTGTTTTTGCATAATGTGATTAGCAGTTATGGATACCAATGTGCAAATTATAATTAAGGTGGAACTGTAATTTAATTTAGCTGTGGTCATTCAGAATGCTTTTGTTTGTATTGTTATACAAGAACACCAAGTCAGATATCTGTATTTGGAGGTGGACTCGTCATTCCATGGACAATCAGACTTAATTCAATAACTTACTGCTGTCGTATATTCCATACAATATATGATTATTTTCATCAAATTAGAAGGTGTGGTTGTGTTTTGATTAATCAAATTAACCTCAAGTTGAATTGTAAACTGCATATTTATTTTTTAACAGTATTTCCACATGAAGACCAAACTGCCCAAGAAAACTGATTAAAGATTATATTGTAATGTTCGTTGGATATTGAAAAGTCCATGGGAATGTTCACTGGATATTGAGTGTTGTATGGTAATCTTCATTGGATATTGAAGATTATATCGGAATGTTATTGGATATGAATAAATGAGTTGAAAGCTTGGAGCATGAGGCATATGTATTATAATAGTTCTTTAATAATTCTGGTGATAATTCTGGTGATAATAGTACAAACAAAAACGTATCTCATAACTAAGAAGACTTTTGCATCACTCAATATCCTTGCTGCATAATGTTGGTTCTTGGATTATAATTTATCATTTATCAAGATATAAAACCCAGTATTTCTGTTAAAATATTATTCTAGTAGTGTGTGAGATTTTCAACAGTGTCAAAACTTGATCACAGGAAGGGTTGTAAATGAGTCACCTTACAGTCAGTTTGTAAATAAGTCACCTTACAGTCAGTTTGTAAATAAGTCACCTTACAGTCAGTTTGTAAATGAGTCACCTTACAGTCCCTTTGTAAAGGAGTCACCTTACAGTCGGTTTGTAAAAGAGTCACCTTACAATCACTTTGCAAATGAGTCACCTTACAGTCAGTTTGTAAAAGAGTCACCTTAGTCACTTTGTAAATGAGTCACCTTACAATCGATTTGTAAATAAGTTGCATGATGGCTAACAAAAGGATAAAATTAAGTGAAAGAAAATAACTGCTTCAAAATGTAAAGTTGTATAATTTAGGGTAGAAATATGTGAAATGATGGTTTTATTATCAGTGAAATTTGTGTACAAAAGAGGCTAGATTTAATTTATATATGGGGTTTTATTATCAGTGAAATTTGTATACAAAAGAGGCTAGATTTAATTTATATATGGGGTTTTATTATCAGTGAAATTTGTATACAAAAGAGGCTAGATTTAATTTATATATGGGGTTTTATTATCAGTGAAATTTGTATACAAAAGAGGCTAGATTTAATTTATATATGGGGTTCCAAGGTGGTCATAACATTATGGACCCATCTTTTAAACTAATATATAACTGATATTATCATTGTTACATATCAATGTTATAACTTGATTTTACAAGTCTTTAAATGCTTAAATGTGTTTTGCAGGTAATGGCCAGCCATACAACCAACAGAGGCTTCAACAGCCACAGGTTCCTGGGGGCAGAGGCATAGCCCCCCAGTTTCCCCAGGGTCAGATGAGAGGGTCATTACAACCACCAGCTACTGGGAGAGGATCCCCTAATCTAGGACAAGGTCAAACTCGCCCACAAGGTCAGGTGCTACAGCAGAACAGAGTGAACAGGAGGTAGCAAAGAATGGGAATTAGAATTACCTCTCTTGTCCTGAATGTGAAGAGTTACTTCCCCTAGCAAGTTCTTGAGACTGCTCAGACTTTGAAAAAGCACCCTTCTTAACAAAACAGTATTTGAGCATGACATAACCAGTTCTTTCCTGTTAAACATTTACTTTGTCATTCAACATTGGAGGAAAACTGTTATGTTCTAGTATTCCTACTGTGAGGTTGAAGAAATATTACAAGAAATATATGCGTGATTTAGCATGCATTTCTGGAGACCATTACTTGTTTAAATCATTGGTGCAAATGTTTGCAACTTTTACCTTTGTTTTTGGACACCTCATATTTTCTCAGAACATTTATTAGCTCTACTGGTCATAGATTAGAAGAGCTGATGTGAAGGCCTGTCATCCATGGTCCATTCACAGACCATCTGTCATCCATGGTCCACTCACAGACCATCTGTCATATGTTAGCAGTTTGTTATCACTACAAAACTACTGAGAGGAAACTTTACAGATATATTTATCCCATGAATGATGTGATGCTGCTTGTAATACAATGTGGCTCCAACAGTGGCCATTTTGAAAATCATGTTATGCTATTTTTCCTGAACAGATGGTTATATTGACAATGGAGTTGTCACTAAAATAATTCCTGTGAATTCTATGTGCTCTCATGTTTGGCAATGTGACCATCTTGAGGATCTTGTTATTGCCAATCCTTCTCTATAAATGGTCATACTGAGATGACGTTTTCATAAATACACTTTTTATTTGTCCTAAATGAAAAAATTATGTCCATTGAATATGTTTCCTAAATACACTTTTTATTTGTCCTAAATGAAAAAATTATGTCCATTGAATGTTTCATAAATACACTTTTTATTTGTCCTAAATGAAAAAATTATGTCCATTGAATGTTTCATAAATACACTTCTTATTTGTCCTAAATGAAAAAATTATGTCCATTGAATGTTTCATAAATACACTTCTTATTTGTCCTAAATGAAAAAATTATGTCCATTGAATGTTTCATAAATACACTTCTTATTTGTCCTAAATGAAAAAATCATGTCCATTGAATGTTTCATAAATACACTTCTTAGTTATTCTAAATGAAAATTATGTCCCTTGAATGTTTCATAAATACACTTCTTATTTGTCCTAAACGATAAAATTATGTCCATTGAATATGTTTCGTAAATACACTTCTTATTTGTCCTAAATGAAAATTATGTCCCTTGAATATGACCATAATAGAGGTAATCTCTTTCTGAGTCATATCAAGGATAGAGATTTGACTGATTTTTGTGATCTTTTGTTACTCCTGATTGAAATTAGTACCCCTCATACATCAATTATAGTTCCCATGGTCACCATCCTGAAAATCATACAAGAACTTCCCCTAAGCAGATTGTATTATCAATGATAGGTTTTTAGAACAGGGCTATTTCTACTGTCTAGTTTGTCCTAAATAAAAATTTTACATCCAAAAATTCAGCACTTTTCATGGATGGTCATATCATGGAGTTTTCACTAAAGACCTTTTATTATGTCTAGTCGGTCTTGACTGCTACCAGTCTGATGACAATATGGTGTCTAGTTGGTCGAGACTGCTACCACTCTGATGGCACTATGGAGGCAATTTAGAAAATCATTTTATTCCAAATGAACAGATGGTCATTTTGACATGGAGCTTTTACTAAAGAATGAAAATAAAATTTTATTTCTGAATCAGAATGATGCTGATCCTACAGTCAATATGACCATTACAGTAACCATCTTTACAAAAAGTTACTAAAACTACTTCTCAGGAGTGGACAGTCATATCAACATGGACTTCTTCACATTTTCAAATTGGTTGTAAATGGGACTTTTTCTGAAGGATTTTGTATGATGTCAAATTGGTCCCAAATGAAAATGGTGCTAATCTGACATCTGATTTCACGGCTTTGTGGCCATCTTGCAAAGCTTCTTATTGTTAATTCTCTTGAACTAATAATCATAGTGATATGTAGTTACTCCTGCATTAAAATGTAGCCACTGACCTCCAATAAGGCCACCATGGTAAACATGGTACAAATCTTCAACATGGGGTTTTCGCTTCTTATTATATGTTGTTGAAAATCTGCTTAGGAGTATATTTAATGAATTTCATATTGACACTTGCTTGAATAGGGGTATGGTCATGAATTGTTTTACTCCTCTTGTTGGAATGGGGTATATACATGGGGTTTTCACTCCTGTTGTTTGAATAGGTGTATTGACATCAGGTTTTTACTCATGTTGGAATGGGGCATATACATGGGGTTTTCACTCCTGTTTGAAGGGGCACAGACATGGTGTTTTCAGTCTTGTTTGAATAGGATTATTAACATGGGGTTAACATCAAAACATTTCTTGCATTTTTTTTAATTGTTTTTTTTTCTTCTGAAAATGGCACAAAGTGAAGCATGTACATAACTGCAGTTTTATTAATGAGTTTTCAACCAGACTTAATTGATCTTGGAGTCAGGTCAAATGTCATTGCTTACAGTTGAGTACTTTATACATTTATAGTAAATTTTGACTTGACTTCATATTGAATTGCATTCTAGTGAACAAGTTGATAGTCAAGATTGTGTTTATTTCAAGATTTTGACTGGGTGGGTGGGGTGGCCATACCGGTTTGTCAGATTAATAACACAAACAGGTATGAAGATATTTTTTATTAAACCCACTTGATGGATATACTTGAAGAATACATTGAATGATGCCACTTAAAAATAAATCTTTTCAGAAATAAATATTTCATTTATAGATTTAACCAAACCTAAGACAAAAGAGTATCTTGATATCGAGACAAGCTTAGTGACATTCTTTCCATGGTATCATGTTCATGGACAAAGTCCATGACAAAGGAGTTTTCACTGTATTTACAAGTAACGAAAAGAAATTTACTTCTCATGGAATCTTGGAAATTCTCTTTGGCCAGAAGAGTATCAGTTCCTTCAACATAATCTTTTTTAATGTTTTTGGACATTCAATGCCTGTAAGTTTTCTAAACCTAATTTTTACACAATTAAAAGGATCACTTGCAGTTTCCATTAAAACAACCTTTGTTCCCGTAGACCTTCAGACCCATTTACAAATTTCTTCCCTGACGAGGTACAAACCATCAGAGGTAAGCTGGACAACACAATTTTATTTGACTCATCATCACCATACAGTTGCAATGCAGAATTTCAGCAACAATCTTTACCAGCATTTGATCCTGTCTGTATGGATGTAGTTCGTACAATCGTGATGAAGAGCACACCAAATTCCAACATCACTGTTACTGGAGTGCTTAGATTCAATATTGCCTTTACTAACTGATGTTGTTAATACCTCTCTCATCCGGAGTACTTCTCTCTCATCCAGGGAATTCCTATCATTTTTCAAAAAATGTCATTGTAAAACCTCTGCCGAAGAAAGCAACACTTGACCATAACGATTTAAAGAACTACTGCACAGTTTCTAATCTCCTGTCCATATTAAAAATATTAGAAAAAGTTGTTCTAACCCTAACTTGTATGTCATCTGAATTAAAACAGCCTTTTTAGTAATGTACAGTCTGCATATTGCCCTAGCCACAGCGCTGAAACTACTCTTCTGAAAGTAGTTAACGACTTTCTCTCTGCTTTGGACAGCAGAAAGATTACAGTCCTCACCCTCCTTGATTTGTCTGCAGCATTTGACACAATATACCATGATATATTACTTCACCGTCTTCAGCATGTATTTGGCATTCACAATACAGCCTTACTGTGGTTCAAGTCCTAATTAGTCAACAGGACACAAATTGTATCTGCAAATGGAATACACTCCAGCCCAGTTGATCTATGCTGTGGTGTTCCACAGGGGTCTGTTCTTGGACCTGTTTTCTTCATTCTATATGCTTAGCCACTCTCAAGTGTCCTAGATCATCATCCAGTGTCTCACCAATTGTATGCTGATGACACCCAACTGAAGTTGATGCTACCATCCAAGGTGTAGAGAGGTTCATTTCTGATGTGAAATCATGAATGACATGTAACGCACTGCAGATGAATGATGTTAAAACTGAGGTCATTCTGATCACAGCACAAAGACTTTCTCATTGACATCCTTTACCTCAAACAATAAATATCAGAAATCCAACATTAAATTCACACAGTCAGTATGAAACTTAGGCGTTACTCTGGACTGTACTCTCACTTTGCACCAAATTGTCACGAACATATGCAAGGCTGCATATCTTGAGCTGAGACACATCACCTCCATTTGCAAATATCTTTCAGTTGATGCCACTAAAATGCTTGTGTTCATAAGTACTTTCATGACTGGACTATTGTAACTCAATTATGTCTGGTTCGTCTCAATATCAACTTCAAAAAGTTCAAAACACAGCTGCTCACATCATCCTTAGATTACCAAGATTAGAACACACCACCCTTCTGCTCTGTACCCTACACTGGCTATCCATTTGATCCAGAATCAAACACAAAATTTGTTCTCTGTTCTTTGTTTTACTGACAGAATCCAGTCCAGCATACCTATCTGGCCTCACCCATGTGTACACACCAGCAAGATACTTATGTTTCTCTTCTGACAATCATAAACTCATTATTCCCACTATGAAAATGAAATCATATGGACAACATTCTTTTGCATGCCAGTGCCCAGTAAAATGGAATGAATTGTCCATTGAAATTAGACACGAAGACAGTGATCTCTTTCAAGACTGCTTTTAAAACTCACCTTTTTTGACTGCAAGAACAAACTTAAAGACCTAATAATGTTTAGTATTTTATATGTTTTCAGCATGTTATTATGTTTTCCAATTTCATGGTGTTCGTGTTTTTTTGTGTGTAGTCGAATCATTATATATGTTGTAAAGCTCTTAGAGCTTCTAAATATTAGGCATTAAACAAAGTCCTCATTATTATTATTGTTATTATTATTATTATTATTATTATTATTATTATTAAGTATCAGATGAAAATTGTATAATGCAATGACCAATAATTGAACAATGAAAATGAAATGTCTTTAATAGATTTTACGTTGTCGTAGGATTACTCATAATGATTTTATATCTTTTGTAGCTTGTAATCAGTAATTGTTGAGACATGAAGGGAGTATAGAGATTAGATAAGATGTACATGTACCTTTAAGCATTAATTTTGAAATGTATATTGGATTCAATGCCATGAGTATTGGATTCTGTACCATGTAACTTTGATTCAATACCATATAACTTGGATTCACCATGTATATTGGATTCTATACCATGTAATTTGGATTCAATACCATGTATATTGGATTCAATGCCATGTATATTGGATTCAATACCATGTAACTTGGATTTAATGCCATGTATATTAGATTCGATGCAATGTATATTGGATTTAATGTCATGTATATTAGATTTAATGCCATGTATATTGGATTTAATGCCATCTATATTGGATTCAATACCATGTAACTTGGATTCACCAGGTATATTGGATTCAATGCAATATATATTGGATTCAGTGCCATATATGTTGGATTCAATGCCATGTATATCGGATTCAATGCCATGTATATTGGATTCAGTACCATGTAACTTGGATTTAATGCCATGTATATTAGATTCGATGCTATGTATATTGGATTCAGTGCAATGTGTATTGGATTCAGTGTCATGTATATTGGATTCAATGCTATGTATATTGTATTTAATGCTATGTATATTGGATTCAATACCGTGTAACTTGGATTCACCAGGTATATTGGATTCAATGCAATGTATATTGGATTCAGTGCCATGTATATTGGATTCAATGCCATGTATATTGGATTCTATGCTCTGTATATTGGATTCACTGCCATGCATTTGATTCAGTGCCATGTATATTGGATTCTGTGCTATGTATATTGGATTCAATGCCATGCATTTGATTCAGTTCCATGTATATTGGATTCAATGTCATGCATTTGATTCAGTTCCATGTATATTGGATTCAATGCCATGCATTTGATTCAGTGCCATGTATATTAGATTCAGTGCTATGTATATTGGATTCAATGCCATGCATTTGATTCAGTTCCATGTATATTTGATTCAATGCCATGCATTTGATTCAGTTCCATGTATATTGGATTCAATGCCATGCATTTGATTCAGTTCCATGTATATTAGATTCAGTGCTATGTATATTGGATTCAATGCCATGCATTTGATTCAGTTCCATGTATATTGGATTCAATGCTTTGTATATTAGATTTGATGCCATTTATATTGGGTTCAATACCTTTTATATTGGATTCAATACCATTTGTATTAGAATAAATATTCTATAAATCTTTCAACCTGAAACATGAGAATGAAATGTTTGATGCACAACAGTTATGATAATGAAATATAAACATTCCTCATTACTTCTGTAAGTAGAAAAGTTTTGCATTTTTGGATAGGAATTACGTTTTAAAAACATAGCTTTAACAATTTTTCAGTCATATCGCTACGATGCCTGCAGTGTGGCAGTTTATAGTGATGTCTAGCACTGGGGCATCATGCTGCAGACATGTAGCATAATGTCCCACCCAGTCACATTATCCTGACACCAGGCCTACCAGTCCTAACACTAACATCTTAATGCTGAACGCCAAGTGAGGTAGCTGTTTGTACCATTTTTGTAAGTCTTTGGTATGACTTGGCCGGAGCCCAAACCCATGAACACTCGCTTCTGAGGCGGATGCTCTAACCACTAGGCCAATGGAGTGGTCTTTGCGTTTTGGACCTAAGAGAAGTAACTTTAGTTAGTTCCACACAGCATCTTATGATATCTGCATTTGTAGCACAGTAGATTTTCAGGTTAGCATCATTTAATGTTGCTAGTTGTTACTGATTAATTTTGTGCACAAAGTTTCTTATTACTGTTTAAATCATTTAAACCATAATACAAATTATTAAATGTATGCTAAAACAGTGAGGTGTGTTTTCATCAGATTTTTCAATGCTGTCATGACCTGCATTTAACTCTGTTTATGAAGGAGTTATCAGCTTTCATACTTGGCTATATTTGGCCATAATGTAGTTGCCTCCCTTTGATACCTTTGCAGTCTCTAATATGGACTCCAAAAATAGTACCAGTCTGTGCGATTGCATGAATTGTGCACACTTTTTATGACTTAACACAGTTTAAGACCATGAGTGCAGAAGAACTCCTGCAAATTAGTTTAAAGTCACACATATGAAAATTTTCTCCTGGTATACAATTTTCACTCAACTCTTCACTCTGAAAGTGCTTGTCTCAACATAATTCATGCAGTCAGAGGTATTGGTGTGCTTGTCATGATATCTTTTTTCATAACTGTTTACAAATCTGGGTTTTTCTGCTTGACATGAATAGATAAGTTTTATTGGAACATTAGGCCCTGGAACAAGCATTGTATAAACCTTGCATCAAGGATGTTTTTTTTTTTTTCAAATCAGAATTTTTAATATGGTCTTCCTAGAAAACCCAAAATGACTGATTCCCAGCATGGTTAATCGTTAGATGATTTTAAATACTGGCTGATGATAGTGATAAGGGTAAGTTTTACTGGAGATACCAGTGGGTAATTTTCAACCTGAAAATGGTGTTAGATATGAGTCCGTTGTATGTGCTGGATAGACAAAAACAGCCACCATGCCAGTCAGTTTTCTTTGATGTTGCTTATGACCTGTTGAAAACCCAATTTGTAACTCGATCAGCAGTATTTGAAAATTAAATATAGAAAAGGCAGAATAACAAAAGCAAATTAAAATACAGACAATTTGAAAGAGTGCATTTTTCAATTCCTTTCTCAAACAGTTTTGTGCTACAAAACCTTATAGCCTTATAAAGGTTAGAACAAATTTGATCAATAAGAATCTAAATGGGAAATTTGGATGTGAAGATATATTTTTGGATCAAAATAACTCTGTCTAAACAACCAGACCATGGCCTTAATGGACGTCAGATTGTAATGCAGCATTAGGAAATAGAACATCTGGTAGATTGGTCAGTACGTCAGATTGTAATGCAGCATTAGGAAATAGAACATCAGGCAGATTGGTCAGTACGTCAAATTGTAATGCAGCATTAGGAAATAGAACATCTGGTAGATTGGTCAGTACGTCAAATTGTAATGCAGCATTAGGAAATAGAACATCAGGCAGATTGGTCAGTACGTCAGATTGTAATGCAGCATTAGGAAATAGAACATCTGGTAGATTGGTCAGTACGTCAAATTGTAATGCAGCATTAGGAAATAGAACATCAGGCAGATTGGTCAGTACGTCAGATTGTAATGCAGCATTAGGAAATAGAACATCTGGTAGATTGGTCAGTACGTCAAATTGTAATGCAGCATTAGGAAATAGAACATCTGGTAGATTGGTCAGTACGTCAGATTGTAATGCAGCATTAGGAAATAGAACATCTGGTAGATTGGTCAGTACGTCAAATTGTAATGCAGCATTAGGAAATAGAATAACAGGCAGATTGGTCAGTACGTCAAATTGTAATGCAGCATTAGGAAATAGAACATCAGGCAGATTGGTCAGTAGAGCATTGACTCAAGAAAGTGAAACATTGGCAGAGATTATCACAGTAAATATCTTATTTGGTGCAAAATAACAATATCTGTAAGCAATGGAAAAATCTACATAACAACCACAAAGAATAGTTTCCACACTTTTTCGATCTGTATAAGCTAGCTATGTATATGCCTCTTCAGACAGTAAGGCGGTGAATGGGGTTCACAGCATAGAATAATATTCATACACAGATAGGGAACTCAGACAAAATAAATTAATGCTTACACAAACTAGAATCTTTTAATGTTATTGATTCCAATAAGCTCTATCAGAGTGTAGCTGGAAGAGAGAGAGAAATGAATAGTGAAGT